>JAMKYM010000170.1:600000-989897 GCA_026541065.1 Canavalia ensiformis
GGTGATGAGCTTACAAATAATAATGATTCCATAATAAAAGACTGATATTTATCTAATGTTTTGTTTAGATATGAAGATAATAAGAAAGAAGAATGTTACTTTGTTTGTATGTAAAAATGTTAAGATTGTTTTTAAGGAGGATTCTCACATTATATGAGAGTTTTTTTTTTAAATATAAATTTTGATGCAGAAAGAAGAGTGTATTTACAAAAGTGTTTTTTTAATGCAAAAAATACTATTTTATCAATAACTAGATACAACATTACATAATAAAAAAGCTGAGGTGGTATTTAGTGCCAAAATACATTTTTTATTTTATTTTATTTATTTTCTATTGTGAATATTTTTATACAGAAGATAGTAAAAATAAAAAATAATTATTTTTTATTTTTATTTTTAATATAAAATTAAAAACAAACAAAATAAAAATTATGTAACATTTTTATAAATAAAAATAAAAAAGATTTTCTATAACCAAATGTCACCCTATCTTCCTCAAATGAAAATAGTCTTTCTAGCTGATGCTGTAATACATCGAGAGAATGTTGAAGGATCTCTACCGTCCTAAGCAAGAAGAAAATAAAATAAAAAATGAAAGAGAGGTTAATTAATTATATATATTTTAATTTTTTAATTTCAATATACTAAATTAATTAAAAGTTATAATAAATACAATTTCTAATGAAATAATAATATATCATTAGATAACAATATGAAAAAATTTATACCCTTCATATATTTTAATTAGATTAATTATTTAAAAAAATAAAATTTAAAAACAAATGAAAAATAATTGAGTAGACATTCTATTGTTCTGATGGTGGTAATTTGGTAAATAAGTGAGTTAAGAAATGGCAATTTTGTAAGAAAGGTTTGAATTTGGAACAGAAGGAAGGGAGTGGTACCGTTTGGTGTTGTAGCTATACCATCGATGCATGAAGAATGAAGAACAAGCACATGGGCACAATGGAACACAACATGTGCGGCCACAATGTCATAACATCTCAAACAAAACCGAGAAATCTAATCTTGGAAACCAACACTTACGACAACATCTGTAGCAACAACCATAAGAGTTGGGAAAACAACCCACTCGCGTGTCTTCGTTGCTTATCGGAATTTGTCTACCCAACACCTAAAACAATTGTGCCATAAGTGCTATTTTGATGCCACCACAACAATATCTCACTCCCAACCTCTGTTCATGAATTGCCCACTGCTCCACAACCTCATTCCCAACAAATATCCATCACAATATAACATCACCACAATCTTTTTTCTAGATACGTGTCATTTTCACACCCTTTCCTTCAACTTTTTTATTTCTTCTCTTTTTCAGTTCCAATTTTTTTTTTGTGGGAACGATGCTTAATTTGAAGACTAGAAAAGCTTCAACTTAGGGAATAATTATATTTATAAAAAATCTACATTCACCTAACCCTAATATTAAGTGAAACTAAAATTAAATCCATAACAGATATTTGAATTTTTTAAACATCTAACATAAAAAAATTATTTTAATTGATCAGAAATATAGTGCTGACCGCGAGACTTGCACTATTATATTAATATTTAATTTTTTTTATTGATATTTAAGATTAACTTGGTCAACTTTATAATGAATATTAAGAATGTTCAAGAATTAAACTAATTTAATCTAAACTGTAATTAAAGTAAAAAATTAAAATTTTTAAAAATTGCAGTTTGTTTTTACAGTTCAGTTTAGTTTGTGATTTTTAAATATAAAATCAAACCAAACATCATATAAGCTAGGAAATTCCAATTTTATCCTTCAATGTTCACTAATAGTATGTTGTATGTAAATGTAAGTTTGTAACCTACCTACTTCAAATCTCGTTCTTTACTTTAGCGTTGTGGAGAAGAGTTTGGAAACGGAACCCTAACAGAGCTGCGACCTAGCTTTGAGACTTCAACTTTCACTCGCAGTACAATGCTCCTTATTATGTTCAAACAGGGAGGCACCTATGAGATACATCCCTGGGGTAAATCAATCATCAATAATGTGTTTTATATACTCATCAGATTTGTGTGATAAATCAATATAATAAGTGGGTAGGGATGATTATTTTTTGAAAAGATCTCTTGTAGAAGATATGAACAGTGTAGGTCTTTTATGTCTCCCATCATTTTTGGACACTTTTGAGTGCTTCTCTTTCGATTTTTTTCATTTGTAAAATTCTACTACTTTGGTTGGCTGCTTCTGTATTGCAACTATCAAAATGCCTTTAAGTTTTCTATTTATAAAAATTCATTCATCCCATGAAAATAAAAATTGTTGATTTTATTAATTTGCATGTTCCACCAATTAGTTTTATACAAAAATAAGTAGTGGTGCTGCAGTTGATTACTTCTAGATTTAGGACTTTGTTCATGAGATTATGCTCACTTTAAGTTACAAGATGCCTATATCAAAATTATTAATTTAGCTTATCAGCTGTATGCATGTCGCTCACACCCGAATTTTTATTTTTTATGTTTTGTATCTGAATTTTGCTCACTTTAAGTTCTCCTTATTTATTTACATGATGCTTGTATTATAATTTTTATTTTATCTTATTGGTTGTATTTTTATGCAGAATTTTTATTTTTGATGTTTTGCATCAAAATTCTGCTGATTTTAAGTTCTCGTTTTATATTGTTTTGATTGATGTAATCTCAAACGGTACTTATTAGCATTATGGGAAGAGTCAAGTGAGTGAGAGTGAGAGGTTCTGTTTTCAAGCACCATTGAACAAGTTAAGGTTATAAGGGGAGAAATTTGTATTACAACTAATTTTTTTTTTTTGTTAATTTTAAATTTTAATAGAATTAATTTTGATAAAAATAATTTTGTTTTAATAAATGTAATTGAAATACGTGCTCAAATTAATTTTAATTATACATTTTGAATTAGAGTGTGCATCATTTGTGTAAAATTATTTTTAATTGCTTATAGCACTCAAAGGTCCTAGAGTCTTTCATGGAGTGTTTGAAACAAATTTATAGAGTCTAATTGAACTGAAACATGCTTTATTTGATGATATTAAAAACTATTACCATCTCTGAAGATTATTCAGTACTAGAAGATAGTAAATTGAAGATTGAAAAAATTAGAGATAAAAATGGGACAACATATTTAAAATATTATTTGCTAAATCAATATAAAAAGTTTTAAAAAAATCTGATGAACTTAATCAAACAGTTTTTAATTTTTGATAATTAAAAAAGAAAGATAAAAAGGGTTAATAATTTTTTTTACTATTATTATTTTTGATATTGTATCTATAAGCAAACTTTAACTAAGATGATTATTATAAATGAGTTGTTGCAATACCTTAATATTAATGTATTTTGTACTTAAGTTGTATTGTAAATTTATTATTAGTTTATTATTTTATAATAATTTTTCTTTTATAAAATATTATTATTAAAAATATTACATAATTTTTTTTATTTTAAAAAATTTGTTAAAATTATATATCTTATCGTAGTAAAATAACGTAGTTGTACATAAACATTAAGATGTGATGATTTATGATAACTTTAAAAATTTATATTTTTTTTTATATAATATACATTTATTTATACAACAATATATGCATTATATATATATATATATATATATATATATATATATAATATTGCAAACACAATAATTTAAAGACTCTCAATGAGTTCTTTACAACTAAATAAGTTCTTTACAACTAAATAAGGGTATAAGTGCCTTTTCATATACTATAAGTATCCATTGCGAAATGTACAAGTTACACTAAATAAAAAAAGATCTTCTTTATTTCTTTCAATATTTCATCAAATGAGTACTAAGATTTTACTCAACATTATTCATTTTCTACGTAGACTACTATCATCGCAAAGAGTGTGGTTCGCAAAGAGTGTGGTTGAACTTTGAAAACAAAAATAAAAAATAGGAAGTAAAAATTTGTAATTTTTCAGTAAATATTTATCCTAAAATTGGTATTATTATTTTTAATCCAACCACTTTAATTTATTAAAAAAATAACAAACATGCAAATTTAATTATTATTTTTTTATTAATACTTATCTAAAATAATTTTTTTTTAATAATAGAAAAAATTAAATTTTATATAAATATACATCTTATTAATTTCTTAGATTATAATCTCATAAAACTTTACCTAATATAGAGTTGATGAAATATTCTACATGACTGCACCTACTATAATAAATTCTGATATTCAGATCTAAGATTATACTTTTAGCATCATGATTTTTTAATTACACTACTTTTTTATATTATTTTTGAAAATTTAATTTTATAATTTATTTATTTTTTTGAAAATTTTAATTTTGAAAGTGATTTACATATCAGGTTTTGAAATTAAATTTTCAAAAAATAATTTATATCTTTCAAAATTAAAATGTTAAAAAATGATTTAAAGATAATTTCTAAAACTAAATTTCTAAAAGAAATATTTAATCTATTTTAAAATTAAATTTCTAAAAGTAATATGAAAGAGAACAGTGCAATTAGCAAACACAAATCCTGTCAAAAGAAATTATGGCCCTCTTACCAATTTTAAAAAGTACCAAAGATTTTGTACTTAAGTTAGGAGGAAAGATTTACATCCGTCTATCTTATTTTTTATTTTTTTAACCGTTGATGATAGAATTTAGAAATATAAATAATTATATTTATGTGTGTTGATATTTTTGTTACTCGTGTAACATATAGCAAATACACAATTGTGAATTTGTGATGATGTCCCTATCAACCATAGCGTCAGGCTGGTATCAAACTCTTACAGATGTAGTGATTTACAAGCTGCACACGTGGCATATCCTGATAATGTAAAAGTAGATATTTTTATCGACTTTTTTAGTAAGTTTTTTTAATTAAATTATTAAAAAAAATAGGAATGGAAGTAGATAAAATGAAATTAGATTTTGGATGTTTAAATTTGATCTGTTTAAAAATTTTGAGATCTGAACCTGAATTAATTGTCTATTAATTTTTTTTTCTATCAAGACTTGGTCTAACTTAAAGTCTACAAGGTATGTAAGCTTGCTTAAAAGTCTGTATTAAAAAAATTAATAAATAAACTTAAAATTTATATAAATAATTAATTAAAAAAAATTTTAAATTTAAAATCTATAAGATAAAAAATTATTAAATTATATATATATATATTAATATTATATAAATAAAATATAAAATAAATATTATATATATAATATTAAAATAAATATAAATAAGTTCTTGAATAGGTTAAATAATTTTTTTTATAAGTTAAAGCCTGACTTATTTATTTAAAAAGATTTTTTAACAAGCTTGAATCTATTTATTTATTAAATAAGTTAACTTTAACTTAGGTTTAAGCGTAGGAGTTATAGTAACTTGTCGAGCGACTTTATTCGTTTTAATTCTAATAAAAAGAATATATAAAAATATTAAGTAATTAAATTTTAAAATATGTTTAAATTTATATTATTTTAAAGTAATTTTTATTATAATTAATTTTATTATTTTTAAAATTATTAAAATTATTTTTAAAAATAAATATAAAAATAATAAATATTCTTAAAATTTTTAAAATATTATATTAAAGATTACAAAATTTCTTATAGGATCCCACTTGGAACATACACTAACAGGAAAAATTTGTTGTTTCAATTGGAGAGAAAAATTCTATTATGTTTCGTGTTATAGGATTGATGGAAAGTTTAATTTAAACATGTGTTTATAAGATATTTTATTGGGTTAAAAATTTAAATTATTAGTTAAAAAGTTTGATAAAATATTTTGGTTTTGATCAATAAAATAGTTTATTTTTGTACTTATTAATTTTTTAAGATGTTTATTAGCATTAATTTTAAACAACTTTGGTATTTTTATTTTTTTATTGAAACATTTTTTTTATTTTAATTTTAATATTTCTATAATTTAATTAATTAATTAATTATTTATTTTATAAATTTAATATTATTTGATATTGTATAATAATATTATTAATTTTGATAGATTTGTTTTATATTATCATAAAGTATTATATTTTAAATTATCATTTTAATATATTAATAATTTTAATTATTATATTTTTTATTAAAAAAATTAAATCATTTGATACAAAATTAAAATTATAAAAATAATTACTTTTAAAAAGTTTTAATTTAAAATTTATTTCTATAAAAATTAAAAATAGATATTTTTATTTAAAAATTATATTTATTATTTATTAAAAATATATACTGCTTATATTTTAATTTATTGTTTAATTATATTTTTATACGTTTTATTCACATTTATCAATAATTTCAACTGTTAATTTATCAAATAATTTTTAATTTAATTGATAATTTTATTAGCTTTTAATTTTAATTTTTAATTAATTAATTAATTAATTAATTTATTAATTTTATTAAACATATTTTTAATTATTTTTTATAAAATATAAAATTTATCAATTTAATTATTAATTTATAAAATTATATTATGATTATGTATTAAATTTTAAACAATTTAAATATCTAAATATAATATAGTAATCAACAATTAATATTTTAATAATATGCTACATATTAAATTTAAATTATATAATAAATTATTTATTAATTTCATTTTATATAAAATTTATAAATATAATATATTATATGAACATTCAAACTAATAATTAAATTGATAAATATTATAATTTATAAAAAATTTATTAATAACACATGAATATATATATATATATATATATATATATATATATATATATAAATATATATATATATTATATGAAAATAAAGATCTACTTTTACTTAGAAATTAAAATTAAATATTTTTAATAATTTCTATTAAATTTTTTTTATTAATCCGATCCTTAGAGATATTAAATTATGTAAAAGTAATTTAATTTTAAGATGTAAACTTGACACCTAATATCATTTAATTATGAAGATCAACATAAAAGGAAAAAGGCTAATTTTTTATTTATTTTAAAATTAATATGTAAAATTGATATAATTTTTTTATTTAATGAATATGTATTCTAATCTTTTATTTTATTTTAGTTTTTAAATATTAAATAATAATATGATTAGAATTTATATTATCAACAATATGATTAAAAACTTTAGAAACTTTCTAACTCAATAATGTATTTTTTAATTTTTATTCTAATAGTTTCATTTTTATGATTCTTTATCTAACATAAATTTAAAATTTATTTATGTAATTTTCAATTATTATCAATAAAATGAGTAAAAAGATTTGGATAATTTAAATTTTGAATATAATTTCAGCAATCAATAATCAAACTTCATCATCAGAATTATTTTAAATTTTTTTTCATTCATAAAAATATTCTAAAAATTCTTAAAAATTGGGATCTTTCAAGGAATAGTTCAATAAAGTTAAAGGACAATTGTAACATCTTAAATTTTCATTTATTAATTTTGTAATTTATAAATTAATAATTCTATCTAGAAAATAAAAATAAAAATTAAAAATATATAAAGTTTTAGAGAAACTAAATTTTTTTTGAGAAATAAAAATAATAATTACTACAATATTACTATAATATAAAGTATAAGCAGCTGAGATAAAAGTTTATATATTTCCAAAAAAAACTTATAATATATCAATAATTACTAAAATATGACTGAAAAAATAGGTAGAAACTTTGTAGTAAACTCTTAAAACACTTACAAAGAACCTGAATTTTTTAGTGAGCGTTAAATTATCTTAGGAAATAAATAAATGATCTAAAAATAAATTTAGAGGAACTAATAAATGAATAGAAGTTTTATAAATGAAGTTTAGAAATTTTTATGGAAAATTTATGAAGTATGACCAAAATTCCTTTCCCGTCCGGGTAGGCTGGGAATCAAGGCGAGAGATCGCGAACCAATGCTTGATCTTTACATTTTTTTCTATAGAGGGTAAAATGAGTGGATATGTATGTCATTAATTAAGGATACGAGTCATCCATTCCATAAATCATTAAAGGATAAAAACCATAATGATGAGAGAGAAAACTAACAATGGTTAAGTTACTTGATCATGGTTAAGTTAAAATCTAACTATAGTTATGTTAACTAAATTATAGTTAACCTTAAATGATAAGGTTGAATCATTTAAGATTAATCTTAAAAAAATAAAATTACAAGTGAAATGATCATTTTTTTCTAAGTTAAAAATTAAATTTCTAATAACTCAAACATAGCCAAATGCTTAAGCTAGCTTTTAGTCATCATTTTGCTTCACAAAGTCCTAACTAAACACTTAGTCATATCTTTTATTTTCAAGCCTTCATCTTTTACCTTTCCATTAATAATAAACAACTAAGTTTAAGCTTTCATTTTTGAAGTTTAAGCTCAAACACTAAGCAAGAAAGACTTCTTATTTTCTCTCCAAGAAATTTTATGTGAGACTATCAAGGGAGTGACTCTTCATCACTAGATCCATCAAGTTTCCATTCTTAAGCTTCAACAAGTAGAAAGTTCTTTCCTTGAAACTTTTTAAGTACTTTGGTTAATTAATTTACCTATTTTTCTTTCTTTTTTTTGGATCTTTTCTTTAAAATCTAACATCTAACTTCCTTGAGTTCTATTCTATTTAAAACTTCCCTAAGTCTTTAAAATATGCATCTTCAAGTTTTAAATAATTTTTGAAAGGCAAGTTGAAGTTTTAATGAGTTAAAGTGCTCTTTGGTGCTTTTAGAACATTTTAATTGGTTAAAATTTCTAAGAATGATTTTTAAAGATTTTGGACAGATTTGATAAAGTTTGTTTAAGTTTTGGAAGATTTCCAAGTGGAGGTTGTTATAGTTTAGAGTAGATTTTGAGAATATTACATTATTTGAGCTTAAAGTGATGTTATGTTGTCTTATTCTCTCTAAAACTAAAAATTTGTTCCTTTTGTCATAAAAAATTAACATACTAAAATTTGAAAGTTAAAAACCTTAGATCTGGACTATTATGAACTTAAAACTTGAAATTTAAAGATTCCATTTTTATAAGCAAAAGGTAAAGAAAAGGACTTATGAACTTAGAAAGGGTAAGAAAAATTTCCAATTCTATCCAAGAATATAGACCATAGACTAAGGATAAATACTTGCAAGAATTTGGTGGACTTGATACAAAAAAATATTTATTAAGTTCATTGACTTTAGATCTAAGAGTTATGATGATAAAAGTTTGTAAAAGTTCTATCATGATGAAAGAGTGGTTATTCGGCCATGGCCACGTCCATGAAGAAGGAAGAAATGAAAAACTTACAAAGATATATTAATTAACATCCTTTATAATTTTTAACATAAAGGGTTTGCACTTGAAACTAAAAAAAAAAAATTAAGTTAAGAAGTTTTTGTGAGCAAACATTGCCATTCGACCTTAGCTCCTATCTTAGGTGAGAAAATTTAAATTTTTTTTATAATTTATTATTTAACCCTCCTAAGCTACAATTTTAAAAGAAATAATTCTTAGAGATAAGAAAAAATAAATTAAGTAGCCTTTAGGTTGTAACTTAGGTCATTCAACCATGCACTAGAAGGAATGGTGTAATAGAGTTAAAAAAATTAAGACTAATTAGTTTATAAATCTATATCAAAGTCTTCAAGAAAACAACTTTTAGGAATAAGAAAAATAAGGTACAAGCCTTGAAAAAGAACCCATGGCCATTCACCCAAACTGTGGTAAATAATTAACAAATTATCCTTCTCAGGCATTGAACTTATAAGGTTGGTCATAAAGGCTTAGGAAGGGGAACACTAAACTTGTTGAATTTATAAAAGGACATTCAATCAAAGAAGGTTAAAATTAGTTAAATAAAATTTAGTAAACAAAATCTATATGCTTATCTTCATTAAGAATGAATTGGAGAAATAAAAGAGGCTATGAGCTGAAGCTTGAGTATGTCTCTTTATGACTAAATGTGTTATGTGCTCTCTTGAGTGATGTAATGACTTGTATGTGAATATATGGTCCCATGTGGTGATGTTGATAGATTATGTGAAAAATTGGATGATTTAGATGTTATGTGTGCATACCATATTGGTTGGATATTAAGCATGCATATTATTATAAAAACTTAAAATAGAATCTAATAAGTCGAGAGATAACTAAACAACATGTTATGTGAAAACTTAAGCCTACTCTTACCATGCCAAGTCACAAGACTTGCGCACTTCCAAGTCATAGGACTTATGTAGATATGGAAGTCATAGGACTTCAAGTTAAGATGGTGGCAACCATCATGAATGGGTCTATGTCCTAAATTAGAAAGTAGAATAGGGGATAAGTGAAAGATATTACTTGACTAATTTTATTAATAATGCGCCTTAATATAAATTGTTACTGAGAGAGTAACTAAAGAATGAGAATGATTATAATTATGGTATAGAATAAGAAAAAATCAAATAATATTTATAATATGATGAGAAAGTGATTGAAAGAATAAATAAGTTTTATATTCTAATAGGCATGTATTTCTAGATTATGTGAAATATAAGCAATTTCATCAACTCTATTTTTGTATTTCCAGTTAGAAAGACTCCAAATATTCTGACCCTTTAGATGTGTAGTCATTATAACATCTTAATAATTATAATCAAGTTTTTCATCTAATTTGAGATTTAACCAAACAATATTTTAATTGTTTGCCATATCAACTAAAAAATATTAAATATGATAACACTTTTCTCTTTTACAATTTTTTTTTAAAAATCAAACATTGAATCTTATCTAGTTCTAATTCTTAAAGTAGAATTTGAAATTTACACATAATTATTGGAAAGTGGAAGGTACTCACTAGATGCACAAAAAAGTATAAAAATCTTTCATATTCTTTTTAATTGGAAGAACACATAAAAGAAGAAAAAAAATACACATAAATTTAAGATAGTTTAGCATTGTTGTGTAAAACTTGTTGCTTGCAAGTTTTATTCATGTGAAAGTCCATCCATTGAAGTTAGAAAAAGAGAATTTAAGATCCTAGTATCATCCTACATAAATTATCCTTACTAGAAAAAAATTGGTTGAATCTTAACTTTTAAGTTCATTAAAAAAAAGTTTTGTTTTAAGTGACATAATTAAAATAGAAATAAAATTTAAAAATAAAAAAAGAAATATAAAGATAAAAGAAGCAATCACAAGTCTAAAATTCTTACTCTTTAATATTATTCCACAACTTTCATATAAATTATAAAAATCATTTATTAATCATTCATTTTAATTCTATCACAAAATAATCATCATGTAATAATAATATTCTTTTTAAAATTTTCATCGTTAATGATTTTGTAAAACAAATAATTAAAAAAATAAAAAAACCTAAAAATTAGTTAATCAATAATTGATTAGAAATAAAAATTTTGATTAATTATTCAAAATTCTAAATTCAATTTAGCTTGTAAATTTATGTTGGAGCTGGTTTTACAAAGCTTCCTAATTTTAGAGTTTTGCTGGCCGGGGACCTTGTTGATTGAGTGAATGCATATTATTCAGTTAATAATAGCGTAAGAATGCACCATAAACTCTATAAGAAGATGGAATCATTTTTCAGGGTCGTCCTACTTCGGACGAAGAAAACTTTTGTTTTAAATCTCGTAAGAAAAATTATAATTATTATAATATTTTATAAATGGTTAAATAAAAATAATATTAAAAATTTATAAATATAATAATTTTTATACAATTAAAATAGGTTTCTCATTTTAATAAAACTTTTATTTTCTATAAACATTAACTATTAATTATTTTTTTATTTTTATTTTTCCATTAAATCTTATATTTTCCTACTACTTGAAAAAAAAATTACCATATATATTGAAAACAATATTTCCCTTTGAAGTTCGCTTTAAACTTCTAAATTCATCATACCAACCTGTCATTGTTTCATTAGTCTTTTAATGCTATTGCTCAATTTTCTAGTTATAATAACTGTGCTTGAGTTCAAATGTAGCATCATAATGCCCTTAGTAAATAGCATCCAAGAAGTCACTTTGTGGCAAATCATCATCCACTAAAAATCTCATTGTGGACAAAATTTTGCCACATCAAAATGCATTACTATTTAGACCGTCATGAAGTTGGAATTTCATAGTTGTAGTTGTAAAGAAAATAGAAAGAAAAAAATCCAGTGAAGCTAATCTACAGGTAAGGGCGGTTGAAAATGAGATTACTTTTTTCTTTTATCTCTGTAGCATTCATTACGTGTTATTTTAGAAAAATGGTCAACGAAAATTTGTACGGCATATTTATGTTTTATCTTTTTAGTTGTTCGGCTTATTTTTAAAAAAATTATAATCACCAAATTGAGATATATTAAAATAAATAATATTATATAGATGTACGGATATTATTATTTTTTATTTTGTTAAAAATATATATAATATTTTTTCTTTTTAAGTAGATGGTGATGTTTTATAATTGTTTGATGATAAAAAATTAAAAAAAAAGTTAGAAAGATAAAAAATAGAATAAAAATATAAAAAAAATAAATTGTTTAAAATGGTCGAAATAAAATATTTTTTTTATTTAGATGAGTGAAAAAAATATTAATAAAATAAATTTTATATTATATAAATTTTAAAAAATAAAATTTAATTTCAAAATTTAATTTTTTATTTATTTTTAATAATATAATTTTTATTTTTTTAATATATATAATAATTTTAATAATTTAAAATAAAAATCATTCTTCCTCTATTTTTTTTCCTAATTAAAAGATTAATTTTGATTAAAATTTTTATAAATTTTTTCTATTTTATTTTTATTCACAAATTATATTGTATTCTTTTTAACCAAACACACCGTTAAAAATCTTATGAATAATATGTGCCATGTATGTATCAACTAGTGAATTTTATTCATATACAATAATTCTTTATTTTGTATGACCATTTCTATTTTACTCCAATGACCTTTTATTTTAAATTGTGATTCCTTTTTATCATATTTTGTTTGAATCTCATATTTAGGTTTAAATCAAACATTGTACAAGTGTAGTTTTATTTCATCCACTAAAAACAATATCATATATTTCATATAAGAATATCTAACCTGTCTTTTTCTAAAATAATGGAAGGTTATTCTATATCCTTCTTGATAATTCAACTTTACTAACTAATTCATATCTCAAAAATCTATCAGCATTAATTTGATCATACATCCAATTATAATCTATTTTTTAAATTTTGAAAATATACATACATTAGACTATCAAATATTATCAAAATTTTATAATTTTTTTATAATATTATTCCTATAGTATGAATATCTTTTAAAATAAAATTAGTATCCACAAACCTACCTATACAAGGGTAATGTCAAACTTAGAAAAAAAATTGGCAACATAATTCTTACATAATATTTTCTAAAATTTATTTTATGGTAAAACACTATATTCAATGAAATAAGCATATATATATTTTTCTAAATTAACCGTCCATAATCAAAGGAAGAGTCATATCTTATTAAGTTCTATTTTCTAAGTAACAAGCAACATATTAATATCAAATACATGCATTTTTTCTAATTAACAAGCTTATAATAAACATTTTATATTTTGGACAAGTTTACACTTCCGATTGAATTCTATTCTCCATTAATAAACAACTTAAACACATGTGACAATCGATACCTAAAGTCGGGTCAAAATAAAATAAAATAAATAAAAATGTAGTACAAGCATAACTTTAGTCGTCTCTCAAGGACTTTGATAAATAATTTGGTTAAATTGAGAAAAATGGAGGGGCTTGTGTTTGTTTTATTATTGATAAAAGTAAAATGAAAATTTATAAAATTAACAATATTAAAAATTGATTAACTCGTTAGTTTAATTCATAAGCATGATTATCATAGGTTCAAAAAGATATTTTTTTTGAAAATAATTTCAATTCTTGTTTGGCTTGAATTCAATCAAACAAACGTCAATTAAACTTATAATTTTCTACTAGGATAACATCTAGAATTTGAAACAATTCATATTCAGATAATTGATCATCACCCAAAATTTCCAAATTAATTCTGAAGAACCAAAGTCATCAAAACCCTATAGGAAAGCCTTAATTTTTACTTAGTTTGAATTCAATCAAGTAACCGCTAAATTAAACTCACGATTTCCTACTAAAATAACATCTAGAATTTGAATTAATTCATGTTCAAATATTAAACATCACCCGAAATCCCTAAATTAATTCTTAAGAATCAAAATCACCAAATCTTATAGAAAACCCCATAATCCCTTTTAATTTTTGTAGACAAATTAGAGAATTAAGCAAACTTTAATTTTATAATTGCATCATATAAGATGAAATTAAATTAAGCATGCAATTTCATAATTATAAACAACAATTGCAATATATTAAAAGGGAAGATGAAGAAATCACCACAGAAATTCAATTAAAAACAAAACCTCAAATCCCTTACTTATAGAATTAAAATCAACGAGCCAACCAAAGAAATTAGCCTTCCATGAAGCCTTTTATGAAATCAATAAGAAGAAATAAAATTGGAACGAAGCTTTATTGAGAAATTGGAATAAGTTTCAATGTCTCTACACTATCTTAGGGTTTTTCGTTTTATAGACCAAGTTTGCCTATTAAAACTGTAAATTAAAATTAAAAATTTAAAATAAATATAAATACTGAATTAGCTATAAATGCATAATAAATATCCTTCACTAATTAATTCCCTTATCCTTTTAGGTTCGCAGTTGAATTCCTTATTTACTTTGTTGTTTGAATTTAAATTATGCATGAAATATGGATCCTTGTTTGGTGCCTCTCTTCTTGAATTTTATGAGCATGTTAACGGCCAAATTAGGGTTTTCCCTTTGAACAAATTTTGTATATAACTCTTTTATTGAGCTTCTGAAATTGACCCCATATAAAAATAACTTCTGTAGTCCAAGATATGTCTATTTTACTGGAACATGTTTGGGCTGTCTGGACAGAAACTCTTGTAGAAGGTAATATATTACCAAGGTGTAATTGTGAGACGAAGATGGGTAAACGAACATATTTTCTCCCTAGCATGTCATTCATTGCTGAAAAAAGAGAAAATAAGTTTATGTGAATGCCTACATGGGGTTAAAGGGCCATAGGGTTTTATTCTTCAAATTTAAAAAGGCTTGTCTCCATGAAAGATCTAAAGTTAGTTAGGTTAAAGTCTCATGATTGCCATGTGTTGATGCAACGACTACTCCCAGTAGTTATTCATGAAAATTTTCCTAAAAAAGTTAGCCTCACCATAACTAGGTTAGGCTTCATTTTCAATGCCATATGTAGCAAAGCAATTGACCCCTCTGAAATTGGATGAGTTGGAAAATGAAGCTTTTACTATCTTATGGTAATTGAAGATGTACTTTCCTCCATCATTCTTTGATATTTTGGTTCACTTAGTTGTTCATATAGTGAGGAAGATTAGGTTATGTGGTCCATTTTATCTATGGTGGATGTATCCAATTGAACAATACATGAAAATATTAAAAAGGTGTGTGGAGAATCCACACCATCCTGAGACATCTATGATTGAAAGATACATTGCAAAAGAGACTATTGAGTTTTGTATAGAGTATTTGTCAGAGGTGAAACCAATATGACTTCCTAAATCTCATCACGAGAGAAGACACAGAGGTAAAGGTATACGAGACATAGCTGTGAAAATCATGGGTCGAGTGGAAGTCTTTCAAGCACATTTGTATATTTTGAATAATTTTGATGAGGTTCAACCTTACTTATCTACTCAAAACACTATTATAAGGGAAAAAATCAAATGCACAAGAAATGGTTGTTAAATGAGCATAACAAAATGTTCTTAACCTGGTTTAAAGAATCCATTAAGAAGGATGACGATGACTCTGATACACTAAAGTGGATAGCAAATGACCCAAACTTTGATGTCATACGTTGGAGTGTATATGATGCCAATCATTTTTTCTTTTACACAAAGTCTCAAAATGATAAAAATACCATGTAAAACAATGGGGTTATAGAGGTAGATAATTCGATGTAGTTTTCAAGTTCCAAAGATAAAAATCTTGTTATGACATCCATATCTTATTTTAGAGTCATTAAAGAGATTTGGAGATTGATTACACAAAATCTAGAATGCCTGTTTTTAAATAAAAGTGGGTTGATAGTAACAGTAGTTTGCAAGTTGATAAATTAGGATTTACATTGTTTACCTTCATAAAGTAGCTTATTGGATGATCCTTTTATCACGGCTCACCAAGAAAAACAAGTGTTTTATGTTGAAGGTTATTCTAATAAAAGATGGTAAGTCGTTCTTCAAGGAAAGACCACAATTTATAGTGATGAAACCAATGATCTGGAAAATGTTGATATTTTTTAAACTCCCTTCTGTAAACACCCAATTATGTCCGAGGTCCCTTCTCTTACAATTCAGAGGACAATGATTTAAATAGGAAGCAAAAACGATCAAAAGAATAAGAAATAACAAATAAAAGATAAAAATAAAATAGAAAATAAATAAAGAAAAAAGTAAATAATAATAAAATAAATATATATAATAAAAAATATAAATAAGAAAAAGAGAGAAAACACAGACAAATAGTAACAAGGGAAGATAAATGAAAAATAGTAATAAAGATATAATAAAAATGTATAATAATAATGGTAATAAATAATGGTAATAATAAGAAGGGAAAATGGAATAAAAGGAATAAGATGTACAAATAGAAAATGAAAAATAATATGAAGAAAATAATAAAATTATAATAGAAACAATTAGAAAATAAAAAAAAGGAAAATAAAAAATGACGATGAATTAATCGGTGAATACAGTCCGATAATTAAATGAAATTGGAAATGAAAAACGCGGCGAGGGAGAAGCCATATAAATACAGAGGGTCAGGTAGAAAAAGGGGGCTTTTTTTGAATAAAAAAGGGATAAGAACGAGGGGAATTCTCAGAATAATTGGGATCGAAATCAAGCAACGCTTCTCCGAACTTTCTTAGTGTTCTTGATTCTCAAGATCAGAGTATCTCATTGGAGCTAGGAGGGAAAAAGAGACATCCCGAACCTTGCGGTAGTTCTTGACGTGAGACCTTGAATTCATACAGGTTAGTTCTGGCTTTCTTGATTTAGAGCTTCGCATTAAGTAATATTGGTTAATCTCATTTCTTGATGAATCTCCTTAAGAAAGTTTGATAGATAACTTAATTAAGACTAGGTTTGTGGCATGGTACGAATTCTTCGAAATCACGTCTTTTAAGTCGAGTGCGAATATATACGATCTTGTATCTCCCTCAGACAATTCATATAAATCTGATAATTTAGAATTTGCCCCTATAACTCGTTAAGATTCTGAGTCTGGGTCATGGCAAACATTGCACCACGTCCTGGTGGCAAATTACTACCCGAATTTGTTAATCGCAACATGTAAAAATAAAGGCTCTCAGTAGACATCTTGTGGAAGCCTTCGTTGCCAGTAGACAGATGCAACGTCAAGGCTAGATGTTTTGGTGGCAGCATGGTACATTGAGCAAGAGTATACCATAATCAATTTTTTGCCCTGTGCCCGGTTTATTGACTCGAGGGTCTTACATTCATGGCCATTTTTACGTTTGGTTGAGACTTGAGAATCAGCTTGGGGCAGTTGAGTAGAATTGAGATTCAGTCAAAGTGGGAGAGCATCACGTTGATGGAATCTTAGTGTAATAAGAGTCACAAACGAAGGCCAGGTCCCGGATTCGAACGAGTCCTCCCAAGAGGGCACGAATACAGGGAATGCTAGGCTAGTCGGAGACCATGCCACGTCTGAATAGGTAGAATGCCTGGTCAAGATAGGCGAGATAGCAACTTTGAAGTTAGGGGGAATATCCGATTCACGTGAAAAGGTCCCTGCAAAAGTTCAAGTGTATGGTCCTGAATTACTCTGTTTCAAAGTAGCTGAAATAGGGTCCCATGGAGAGTATATCGAACACGTCGATGCAAGGAAGAATCAATCCCAACATTTCTCTATATCACGACCAAAGCCTATGATGAACCAAGCAAGGAGAAGGAGAGATAACACACTGAAATAGCCGCCCCAAAGACCTCAAATCCAGAACAGCGTAAGAGATGATCTGAATCTTACATGAGAAAGGTAAATAGTGAGGTTGCATCTTCTCTATCACTGACATTTCCTCCAGATGATAAATCTGTGCGTGCATGGTTAACAAGGGGAAAAAGACGACTAACCAAATCATGGGTATGTCCCTAGATAAATATCGTTCGATTCTACCCACGAGGATCATTCCTGCAAGTCTGATATTAATGATAAGAAACGCCGTTATGATGGATCATGCTTCACTGTATCAATTGGCTTTACTGAATAAATAGGGAAATCTTGCTTTGTGTCGAACTCACCCGCACATAAACGACACTGTTTTGATAGCTTTTCCCGCACCGAGCATTCTTGGAAAAATGCATTGAACAAAAGTGGTCAATCCCTCCCCAGTAATAGCGTTGAAAGAAGGTAAGTTGAAATGAAAGTGTACATAGGGCGAAAGGAGGCCTAGATCATGAGTATACGGTTTTAGATTACTCTACTCAACTTTCATCTGAAACAGTTAAGATGGCTCGAGGCACACTAATACCATATAGAGCCTACCGTAATTGACCTACGAGCATCCAATCATGGGACGTCGGAGTAGAGAAGAACCTGTTCTACAATCCAAAGAGAGTCAGTGTTGAATGCATCATTTATGTATTAAATCTGAATGTGCATGGATTGCGATAATAGTGGTTCGATCAACAGGGGCCTACCACTAGGCAAATGCCATCCGACTGGGCTCATAATAGTCGTCTCAATAAATCTGCTCACGATGTTGAAGATTGTGCTATCACAAGTCGTGTTTCCACACATATATATTAGTTAGCCTTGTTTAAGGGACATGGGAAATCTTGTTCTACCATTAGAGCCAATTTCACTACGATATCTACAAGATAAGCAACGAAGAACTTTAGAGTAAGGGGGAAAGCGATTTCTCCGACCTTGACTCCAAATAAATGAGTGTAATGGGAGGTGGCTACATCACAAAGGGGGTCCTAGCCACGCTTCAGATTCTCTTGATGCATTTGGTTGGATATTGTGTAAAAAGGATATATATTCGGCCTCCAACGAGATTAGGAAATATTTTAGTATCGTGTAGGTACCTTTCGGCCTCGTTTAATCATAGGGGTCCCACTAATCAATGGGACACATGAAAAATACAAAAATGGTTTTGGGATCCCAATATTGGAGATGTTGGGAGGCTTATGTGAGGACGCTCAATAATTCGTCCTAAGCCCTGTATACTTCTACGTGCCTGGCTACGTCTCGCTTGGCCTCAAGGAATTTGACTTGAGCTGATTCCTACGCCGCTCTTCCAATTAGCCACCCAATTGTGGTTGGGCCATCTATCCCCTGAACTGGATCAGGCTTAGAGGTAGAAAATATGCCCAAACGTTATACCTATAGGTCCCACATTATTTAAAGCCACATGAAAATTAAAGTAGCCTTCCCTCAACCAAAATTTGTCAAAGTTCGAGCCCAGTACCATATTTAATTTGATTACCAAGTGATCTCACTAACATATCATTTTCGAATGCTTGATCCAGATTAAACCCCAGCAATCGTCAAAGAAATTTGCTCCTTTTTAGAGATTATTCCAACAAGCATCAAACTCCTCTTTGGGTAATTTAAGATAAGAGTCGAATCTTACTCGTTCGCACTGGAATAATATAGTCATACTCGAAACATTTTTTTTTCTCTAAACACCCTTTTTCAAACAAAATAAAAAGATCGTTTTGCAGTTCTTAATCTCACGCAACAAGCTCTAAACACGAACTGATAGCTTTTTCTACTGTTCGATGTTTAGAGATTCGTATGGGTCCCAATGTAGCCGTAGTTATCTTGGATCCTGTGCATATATGGATTGATAATTCCCTTTCTCAAACAAAATAAAAAGATCATTTTGCAATTCTTAATCTCACGCGACGAGATTAAGTCTGCCTGTCTTAAAAGGTTTGCATTTATCCTGGCAACGGTAGGATTTCATCTCCATTCTTCCCGGCAATAGGAAGATCTCATTTGCATTTTCCTGTCAACAACAGGACATCAAGCATGTTTAAATTATGTCCGCCTGTCTTAACAGGTTTGCATTTATCCTAGCAATAGCAGGATTTCATCTGCATTCTTCCGGCAACAGCGGGACCTCATTTGTATTTTCCTGTCAACAATAGGACATCAAGCATGTATAAATTCTGTCTGCCTGTCTTAATAGGTTTGCATTTATCCTGGTAATAGCAAGATTTCATCTGCATTCTTCCCGGCAACAGCGGGACCTCATTCGCATTTTCCTATCAACAATAGGATATCAGGCATGTTTAAATTCTGGCCGTCTGTCTTAACAGGTTTGCATTTATCCTGACAACAGCAGGATTTCATCTGCATTCTTCCTGGCAACAGTGGGACCTTATTTTCCTTTTCCTGTCAACAACAGGACATCAAGCATGTTTAAATTTCGTCCGTCTGTCTTAACAGGTTTGCATTTATCCTGACAACAGCATGATTTGATTTGCATTCTTCCTGGCAACATTAGGACCCCATTGGTTTTCCCTTTTGTCAACAAAAGTATCCACATCATGTTTACTCTTCTGCATTTTGGCCTATAGTGTCAGGCCACCGTCAATTTTAAATTTCTGTATCTTGGCCTATGATGTCAGGCCTCCTTCAACTTTTCTTTTCTGCATTTTGGCCTATAGTGTCAGGCCACCATCAAGTTTACTTTTCTGCATCTCGGCCTATGATGTCAGGCCTCCCTCAAGTTTTCATTTTTGCATTTTGGCCTATAGTGTCAGGCCACCACCAAGTTCATTTTTCCACATCTGGGCCTATGATGTCAGGCCTCAAGCATGATTAGATTTCTGTACCTTGGCCTATGTTGTGAGGCCACCTCATACATACCTTATATTTTAGTTCCTTCGCCCACGTCCGTCCTAACGGACTTTTTTCATCTCACTTTTCTTGCATTTCAGCAATATCTATCAGCCTAATTAGGCTATGTAATCAAGCCTCGCATATTTAAATCCCGTCAATTCATCACAAGAAGCCGGTAAGGTCAATTAGAAACCACCATCTTCCAGGCATCCATCTTCAAGCTCAAGGCTTCTCATGCTTGTCGGATTTCTTCGTTAGAGCCTGCCTCGGATATAATGTGTTCACATCTTTACTCATTTCTTTCCATGATAATTTAAAGAATCATTTCTCATATTATCTTGTAAGAAAATGAGTAAAGAGGGACAAAATGTAAACACTCAATTATGTTTAAGGCCCCTTTTTTTAAAATTAAAATAAATAATAATTTAAGTAATAAATAAATATTAAGATTAATAAATATTAATTAACAAAAAAATAGAAAGCAGAAAACCAAATAAGGAAAAACTATAAAATAAATAAATAAATAAAAGTAAGAACATGAAAGAATAAAAAAATAAATAAAAGGATTAAAAATTAAAGGAGTAATGAAAAAGAAAAAATCAAAGGAAAAAGAAAAGACAAAAGCAGAAAATAAATAACTATAAAGAAGGTAAATAAAGAAGAGAAAGAAAAGAGAATAAACAAATAAATAAATAAAAAATAGAAAATAAGCAAACTGAAAAAAGAAAATGAAAACAAATAAATTAGCAATTAGAAAAATAAAAAACACAAATTATAAAAATTAACAAAATATAATAATAACAAAAAAAATAATAAATAAGTAGAAAATAAATAAAATATAAAACAAAAAATAAAATAATAATAATTGTAAAAAAAAAGAGATTAGGGAAAATGTAATAAGAATTGGAAAATTGAAAAATTGAAAGGGAAGGAAAAAGTTAAAACTATAGTTCAAAATAAAAAGGATAAACGGAAAACTAAGTGTCGCAACCATAATTCCGACGAGACGACGAACTCGCTAAAATTTTAATATCGAATTTTTTATATGATGTGGAGTCGCCACCAAATTTTTATTTGAGGGAAAGATTTGGAAAAAACCCTAGGTTTAGGTTCGGGAGTCGATTACGAGAGGGGAAGGTGTTAGGCACCCCACTCGCCCGTTCCAAGGAACGGTACCCTTTAAACTGAGTGTGTGATTTTGAAAATTGTTTGATCCCTTTAATTAGTGTGAAAAATAATTACTTGACGGAGGTTAGCCTGACAGGACTTGATCCTGCTCCTACGTATTCCTCGGTGCAATGGGAAACTCAAGGCTTACGTAGTTCTAGTTTGTGAAGGCTTGACCTTCGAAGAGTGTTTTGAAAGAATGTTTGAAGATTTTTCTATTCGAAAAGAAGCTTTATTTTTAGGAGGGGTCTTTGGCCCAACTCATTACCTGAGCCGGCGGCTAAGGCAACACGGGGACTATACGAACTACTAAATCTTTGACAATGAGGAGTAAACCTTGATTCCCCATTTAGAGCCCATTGCGTGAGACCTAGAATCCCAAAATATTTAGGAAAAGATGTTTTTTATTTCGAAGGGGACCCTAAGTCCACTCATGCCTGAGCAGAGGCGCTAAGGCGGCACGGGGGCTATATGAACTACTAAACGTTGAGCAGAGTCGCCTTAGCGGCTCCCCATTTAGAGTCCATTGCGTGAGACTTAGAAATCCCAAAATAGTAGAAAAATATTTTTAAATTTTGAAAAGATACGATTTGCAAATGATATTGATTCTTGAATAAGAGAAAACTTGAATTTGAGATAAGAATTTCATTTTTTGAGTTTTGGGTTACAAATGGAATTTTGGCGTAATTTTGCAATTATGGAAATTTAGGATGATTTGGTAATTATTAGAAATTTTTATGAATTTATTTGAAAATCTTATGAGTTTATTTAGGAATTTTTAGAATTTTTGCTAATTTTCTTAATTTCTTGAATTTTTATGAAATTTTTATTAATTTTAAATTTCTGGAATTTCTTATTAATTTCTGAATTTCTGGAATTTTTTATTAATTTTTGAATTTCTGGAATTTTTTAGATTTATTTCTGGAATTTTTATTAATTTTTTGAATTTCTGAGATTTTTTATTAATTTTTTAATGTTACGGAATTTTTATTAAATTTTTTAATTTATGGAATTTTTATTAATTTTTGAAATTCTGGAATTTTTATTAATTTTGAATTTTCTGGAATTTTTATTAATTTTTGAATTTCGAAATTTTTTTTTAATTTTGAATTTTCGGAATTTTTAGATTTATTAATTATAGAAATTTTTTAGATTTATCTAATTTTTATTTTCAGTTTTAATTTTATTTCATAATTATGGAACATAGGGACAGAATAGGGATTAAGTGAATTCCTAGGAGGCATTTTGGATATTTAGGAGATGAGGACAGAATGGAGATTATGAAATTGTTTGGGGCATTAGCAATTATGTGGAATTTTAGGGATCTATTGGCAATTCTTGAAAGTTTGAGGGACTGATTAACAATTACGTTGACTTTTAGGGACCTATTGACAATTCTTGAAAGTTTGGCAAGATTTTGATTATTTGCAAGTAGGGGTTCTTCCCCATTGAGGCGTCCATGGCCCCTATGCTGCACCTGCTTCACTCACTGTCATCCTCGAGGTTCGTCTGATGCTAGCCATGTTCGCCGGCGTTCGTTTCCGGCCTTGGCCAAGATATGGATCGGCTCTGGACCCATGCGCCTACACTTCCTTTGGCGAGGATGAACAGCGTCGGTCGGCATTGCCATGGACCGTGACCGCGACTGTGCCCTGTAGACTCCTTGCATCAATCCGAGGCCCAATTGAGGAAGACTGAGGCTCGTGTAATACTAGATACTGTGCCTTAAAGGCTGAATTTGAAGACCAAGATCCAGATTGTGCGGTTTCAAGGCGAACCTCTCTTGATAGGAATTCAATCCTGACTTATCTGCTTTGCCGTTCATTTAGTTAAAGGCTTGAGGAGCTTGATTTAATGGAAATTACAGCAATCAAGTGGAACCGGTTCTTTCAAATTCCGGTCATAATCACAAACAATCACATTCTTGTATATAGTTTATGCAAACTACACTACCGAAGCATGATGACCATGTAGTGAGTAATTTTGTAAACACGGGAAAAAGGTGATGCATGAGAAGACTAACCTGGATCGGATTGAATTGAAATGATAATCTTTCTTAGGAATCAAGACCATCAGAAGAACGAAAGAGAGAGAATCGCCTTCTTTTCCTTTTCCATTGCTCCTTTAATTGCTTCTCCCTTCCAAAAAAAATGAGACGATTTCCTCGGGACCTTCTCTAAATCCCGCCTCTCCCCTTTTAAAGTCTGTTTCTTCTGTTTTAAACTTTTTCTATTTTTTTTATTTTCTTTTTAGTTAGTTTTTTCTATTTTTCAGTTAATTCATTTTTCATTTTTTCCGTTAATTACTTTTATTATTTATCTGTTTAATATTTTATAAATTTTGTTTTTATATTTTTTTTTATTTTTCTTTTTACATATTTTAATTTTTGTTTATTAAATTTTCTTTTATTGTTTTCTTTTAATTTTTTGTTTTAATGTTTTTTCTATTTTTCATAATTTTTATTCTTATTATTTTACTCATTATTTATTTATTCATTTTCTTTATTTTAATTCTTTTTCTAACCCATTTGTCGTTTATTCATTTATTTTGTTGCCTTTCTTTTTAACTTTCTTTTTCTCTTATTAAAAAGGAAAAATGGAATTTCGGAGTTAAATAGGTGTTTACGAGTTGCCCTCTTTACTCGTTTTTTCTGCGGATAATGTGAGAAATAATTCTCTAAATTATCGTGTCGAAAATGGTAAAGCGTTTGATATATCGACGAGCACTGAAGAAATCTGAGGAAAACACTTCAAAAATATGAGCAAAGTGAACCTGTGGATATACGGAGGATGGCGGTTGAACGATGTTCGAAATTTTATTGTCTTTGATAGGGTTTAAATATGCAAGACTTGATGACTCCGATCCTAATTAGGCTAATTGAAATGAATAAAGGCCCGTTAGGACATGTGTGGAGTGTCGTGGAATTGCTTGTTAGGACAAGCAAAGAAATGAAAATGGTCTACTAAAAAAAGCAAAGCGAGAAGAGAGTGGCCGTACGACGGGCCTAAATTTGAAGTGAAAGTGACTTGTTTAAGGCAGACAGCAAGCATGCAAGAACTAAAATGCAAATATGTACAAGATGACGACCTTTATAGGCCAGCGAGGAGAAAGAATATCTAACGATCACGGGAAAGGAAACTTGAGAGAGGCCTGACATCATAGGCCATGACGCAGAAATCTAAACTTGATGAGGCCTGGCACTATAGGCCGTGATACAAAAAAGGTAAACTTGACGGTGGCCTCACAACATAGGCCATGATGCAGAAAGGAAAACTTGATGGTGGCACGATAACATAGGCCGTGATGCGACTTGATGAGGCGACAACGCATAGGCCATGATGCCAAAATCTAAACTTGATGAGGCTGTGGCTGAGCGTGATGCGAAATAGATAAACTTGACGGTGGCCTGACAACATAGGCCATGATGCGGAAAGGAAAACTTGATGGTGGCCTGACACTATAGGCGTGAAAGTAGTAAATCTAAACTAGATGGTGGCCTGACAACATAGGCCATGATGCAAAAAATCTAAACTTGGTGGTGGTTAACACATGTAGGCACGAAACGGTAAACCTAAAGCGCATGGCGGCTTTGACAACATAGGCTTTGAAAGCAATAAATCTAAGCTTCCTGACTGACGACAACATAGGTCTATAAGCAGTAAATCTAAACTACAAGGCGGCCTAACAACATAGGCCTAAAAGCGATAATCTAAACTATATGGCGGCGACAACATAGGCTAAAAAGTAGTAAATCTAAGTACTATGGCGGCACGACAACATGAGGCTTTGAAAGCAATAAATCCTAAACTACGGCGGCCTGACAACATAGGCCTGAAAGCAATAAATCTAAACTACGGCGGCCTGACAACATAGGCCTGAAAGCAGTAAATCTAAACTATGGTGGCCTAACAACATTGGCCTGAAAGCAGTAAATCTAAACTATGGCGGCCTGACAACATAGGCCTGAAAGCAATAAATCTAAACTATGGCGGCCTGACAACATAGGCCTAAAAGCAGTAAATCTAAACTATATGGTGGCCTGACAACATAGGCCTAAAAGCAGTAAACCTAAACTACATGGCGGCCTGACAACATAGGCCTAAAAGCAGTAAATCTAAACTATATGGCGGACGAATGGAGGCTGAAAGCAATAAATCTAAACTATGGCGGCGACAACATAGGCCTAAAAGCAGTAAATCTAAACTATGGCGGCCTGACAACATAGGCCTGAAAGCAGTAAATCTAAAAGAGCGATGCTATAGCTTGACAACATAGGCCAGTGAGGAGAAATGAAGGATGCAATGCTTTAGCCTGACAACATAGGCCAGCGAGCACGAATGCAAGGATGCAACGCTATGGCCTGACAACATAGGCCAGTGAGCAAGAATGAAAAAGGCGATGCTATGGCCTGGCATAGGTTGATGAGGCGAATGCAAAGGATGCAATCTTTATGCTTTGACAAGCGTAGGCGGTGAGCAAGAATGAAAAACGTCTTATGGCACGACAACATAGGCCGGTGAGCAGAATGCAAGGATGCGCTATGGCCTTACAACATAGGCCAATGGCGAGGAATGTAAAGATGGAATGCTATGGCTTGACAACATAGGCGGTTGGGAATGTAAAGATGGAATGCTATGGCGACAGCACATAGGCGGTGGCGAGGAATGTAGATGCAATGTTGTAGCCTGCCAACATAGGCCGGTGCGAGGAATGTAAAGATGCTGTGCTATGGGCGACAACATAGGCCAGTGAGCAGGAATGTAAAGATGCAATCTATGGCACGACAACATAGGCTTGATGGCGGGGAATGTAAAGATGCAATCTTTATAGCACGGCAAACATAGGCCAGTGAGCAGGAATGTAAAGATGCAATGCTATAGCCTGACAACATAGGCCAGTGAGCAGGAATTTAAAGATGCAATGTTATGGCACGACAACATAGGCTTGATGAGCAAGAATGTAAAGAATGCAATGCTATGGCACGTAACAACATAGGCCCGGTGGCCCGAAATGATGCATTCTACCTTACGCTTGAAGGTTTTTTTTTGGCACTTGATGATTACTCTTTGAGAAAACTTGGGCAACCATATCTTGCCCCAGTTTAGGCCTCGATGAGATTGAGGATGAGCTTGACTTGAATTTTTCTGGGCAACTTTGCCCTATTGAGCTTGATTGGAGTTGAGGAATTGAGGATTGCCTCAACTTGAATTTTCTCGGGCAAATGTTTGCCTTAGTTTGAACTTGAATTTAAATCTTTCTTGGGCAAATGTTTGCCCCAGTTTGGACTCGATCCAGAATTTGAGGATGAACTCAAATTGAGCTTTTGTGGGCAAGTGTTTGCCCCAGTTTGAACTTGATTTTGATCTCAAACTGTATTTTGGTGTGGGAAAGCATTTGCCCCAGTTTGAGTTGATTCAGAATTTGAGGATGACCTCAAATTAGATTTTAATGGGCAGGCGCTTGCCCCACTTTGAGCTTAACTCCGAATTCGAGGATGACCTCAAATTGAATTTTTGTGTGGGCAAGTATTTGCCCCAGTTTGGAAGTCTTTTAATTATGATCAACTCGAGCAATTTTACCCAGGTCTTAATTAGTTTTTGAATGATGAGTTATGAAATGGTTGAATGACAAAATGCTTATTGCGATGTTTGAATGAATGAAAAAGAATATGGTGTTTGTGATGCTTGGATGCATGCAGAAATGATGTGGGGTTCTTATTTTGATGCTTTGAAATAGTTATTTGATGAAACAGATGTTGTGGGATAAATGCAAACTATGAAATGAAAATGTTCTTGTTTCTCTTGATTTTTGATTTTTCTGACACATCCTTCCTCGACAACTCCATAGTGGGTGTGAAAAGAATCAAGAGTCAGGACGAGTTGGATTGGCATTTTCAACTTGAAGTTTTCTTGGTCAGTTCTGTAAATTTGCTTTTGTCGAATCTTTGAGGCCAACGGTGGTCGGTATTATTGAATGAGACACACTTCTTACGTCTTGATGACGTTGTGGGCAGTAGGAAGATGAATCTTTGGAAACAATCCTATTGTGTTGCGAGGTTGAGGATTCATCCAGGCTTGTCATGACTTTTCAAAATTAATCTTTTTTATTTTTACATTTTTCACATCTCTTTTGGCATGTGCGCTATCAAGGTGTCTTGAAGTGATTCGAATGGTTAATGAAAAATATAGAAAGTTTGCAAGGATGTTTGAGATAGTACTTGAAAGGAAAAATGACAAAAGGTGTAGGTTTGATTGCCCAAATGGCACCTTTTGATGAAGAATAATCGTGTCTGCTTTTCATAATTTTGATTGTCAAATTAGCCAAACTTGAGAAATGAAAAAAATTTTCCCCAGTTTTAGGAAGATATGAGGTGCAGAAATGTCATGTTGTCTTGGGATTCCTGGATTGACCTTAATTTTTCCTGGGTTGTTCTTTTGAGTTTTTGACCCAGCAGGTCTTTCATTTTGCCCTAACTTTTTCCTAGGTCGTCTTTGAGAGTTTATCGACCTAGCGGGCTTCTTGTTTGATCGTGCCCTAACTTTTACTTAGGTCATCTTCTCGAGTTTGTTGACCTAGCGGGGTTTTATTTGATCGTGCCCTAACTTTTGCCTAGGCGTTTTGGTTGTCGACCCTAGCGGATACGTTTGATTGTGCCCTAACTTTTGCCTAGGCGCCCTTTGAGGGTTTTTCGACCTAGCGGGCTCTTGATTTTGGTTGTGCCCTAACTTTTTCTAGGTCGTTTTTGATTGTTGACCTAGCGGGCTTCTGTTTGATTATGCCCTAACTTTTGCCTAGGTCATCTTTGAGAGTTTGTCGACCTAGCGGGCCTCTGATTTTGGTTGTGCCCTAACTTTTGCCTAAGTCGTTTTTGATTATTGACCTAGCGGGCTTTTATATGATCCTGATTTTTGCCTGAATTGCTTTTGGAACTCAGCAAGACCTTTTCTGACCATGACTTTGTCGATTTATTTTTGAACTTTTAACCCTACTTTTGCCTGGATTATTTTTAGCTTTTAATCCAGCGGGCTTCTCTTTTTTTCTTGAATTTTATGTTTTGACCTTGATTTTGCCTAGATTATTTTTTTGACTTTAATCCAGCGGGTCTTCTCTTTTCCTTGAATTTTATGTAATCAGATATTGACCTTACCGGGATCATTTAAGGCTTCGATTGCGGATCTTTCTTATCTAATTTTCCTTGGATTTAAACTTGATTTTAGCGGGATATTTTTACTTTGAATGGTGATCTAGAATTCCTGGTTGTTTATTCTGCTTCCTCATTGGGTTTTTCTCCTTTAGCTTGATTAATTCGACGTTCAAGATTACTTATTACAGCACTGGCATCCTCACCAATTGGTATTTATTGTTTTGGTGTAGGAATGAGAAATAGGTTGAGTGGTGAAAAGGATGATAATTTTTAGAAGTAAAGTCAAAATGTAGAGCACGTGCTCAAGAAACAGGAAAATGTAATTTTTGTATTATTCATTGAGATTTATTTACAAAAGGTTGATTTTGAAAAGTACGACAATTTTGGATGAGTATCCTCAATTTTGTACAAGGCAACATGTTGTCTTTGCTCCCGTCTCTTCTGCTAGCGATGGGCTCGTGATTTGCGACGGATTGCTTTGTGTTGGGGCGAGCCTCCCAAAATCAGCCATTTTGCGTCAATCGGGCTTTGTACCTTTCGCATTTAGGCGATCTCGTAGAATGACCAATAAATCCTGCATGGTAATCGCCATACGGCGTTAGCATCGTACCATTTAGGATATGGTGGCTCTTGAGGTTTCAGAGGATAAGGCGCAACCAACGAGTTTTGGATCAGCCGAGGTAGTAGCTCAGTGTAGGAGATTGGGATAGGGTCGAATTGGACAGGCTTCTTCTCCTTTTTCTAGCTTTGGTTGGTATTTTGACTTATGACTTGTGTTTGGGCCGTATATGGTGTTGGTGGCCGGACTTGTGTCAAATAGTTGTAAGTAGGATGGTATGGTGTTTGGTATGCAGCGACGATGTAAGGATATGGTTTGTAGGGTGTGTATGGTGTATATGGTGGTGGTTGAAAGCCAGCTGGACCATACTGTGCCATTGGAGGAATGTATTGGCCTTGATTAGAAACCACATTATATGTCTTTCCTGTCTTTTTCTTCCCAGACCCACTGGAAGTATTGGTTGTCCCTGTGGGCTTTTGTGCGATCTTCCCACGGCACATGCCACCTTCGATCCTTTCTCCAATGATGACGACATCGGAGAAGCTAGAAGTTATACTGCCGACCATTTTGTCATAGAAAGGATCTTGGAGTGTGTCCACGAACATGCTGACTAATTCCCTTTCGGATAAGGGAGGTTGTACTTGAGCGGCCAACTCCCGCCAGCGTTGGGCGTACTGCTTGAAGGACTCTTCTCCCTTTTTGGTCATATTCTAGAGCTGAATCCGATCAGGGGCCATCTCTATATTGTACTGATACTGTTTCGTGAAAGCCTTAGCAAGGTCTCTCCATGAACGGATATGTGTCCGCTCCAGTTGGGTGTACCAGTTTGCAGCTGCCCCTGTTAAGCTGTCTTGAAAGAAATGGATGAGCAGCTTCTCATCGGAGGTACATGTAGACATTTTCTGGCAGTACATAGTCAGGTGTTTCTTTGGACAACTGGTTCCTTGATATTTCTCGAATTCAGGAACCTTGAATTTTGGAGGGATGACCACGTCGGGAACCAAGCACAGATCAGCTGCATCTTTGGCTTCATAAGTGTTTCCCTCAATGACCTTGATCCTTTCCTCTAGACCCTTCCATTTTTCTGTATCCTCAGTCGAAGGATGGCTTGGGTATTCCTTAGGCATATGGTGAGGATGAGAAAATGGTATGTACACAGGGTGAGGCCTTTGGGTGAACATAGGATTCGTTCCCCCAACAGCCGTTTGGTGTGCTTGTGGAATGGTGTTTGGAGGTGGGTTATGTGTTTTGGTTTGCGTTTGGGCTTGTGTTTGGGTTAGTGTGTGTGTATGCCCATGAGGAAACCCATAATGAACCCCTTCGGTTTGTGGAGGTATGGTTGATGGTGGAGTGAAGCCAGGAGGGTATGATGGGTCAGTTGGTTCTTTCGGCAAGGATTCCGTCGTCTCCTTTTGTTTAGACTGTTAGATGGCCTCCATTAGCTTGGCCATCTGTTCCTTCAGTAATTTGACCTCATTTCTTAGCTCCTTATTTTGCCTTCCCAACTCATCCATGATTCTTGATTGTGCTCGAGTTCTATAAGGATGTCGAGGAAGTTGTGTTTTTCCAATTTTTGTGTTAAAGTTTGAAAATTAATTTTTTTGAAAAATAATGTGAATGCAAAAATCCTGAATGATAAAAAATGTTGATGCACAATGAGTATGAATGTGTGGAATGATTTTTTGAAATTCTATGAATGAATGAATGAATCAATGCTTTGTGCAAATAATTTTAAGATTTTTGAAGTTTGACTATTTGAAAATAAATTAGAGTTGTTTTATCTATTCATCCTTTTGATGATAAATTCATGATTGAATGAATGAATGAATGTTATGCACAAATAAGTTTTAGATACTTGAAGGTTGACTATTTGAAAATAAGTCAGAGTTGCTTTATTTATTGATTTTTAACAAATTTATTTTTTGGAGTTTTGGTATTTTTTTATTTTGCTAGAAAAACCTTTAGTTTTGTTTAGAAAAACTTTTTAGTTTTGCTAGAATCTTTTTAGAAAGCATTCTTTAGGTTTTCGAAATTTCATTTTCTCTTTTTGAATCTTTTCATTTTTTCAGTACTTTCAAAAGATTGTTTTCCTAAATTTTCTATTTCTAAGACATCCATTTAAGTTTTCTTTAGAGTCTTTTCAATATTTTCAAAATATTTTTCTAATTTTCCTATTTTGATTTTCTTGATTTTTATCTTGATTTCATTTTTGTATCTCCCCAATTGTAGCCTTCAAATCGCTTGTATCTTGAAAGGGGTGTGTGTGCCCTCTTTGTTTCTTGTGTGGGTTACCTGTCCTAAGGATCTAAGGCCTTTTATATGAACCTCTCAAAGGTGGTTAATAATCACAGGGTGTAGAGGTTACTAGAGCCAAGTTCCAATCAACGATGCTTTCCACAAGTAGAAGTAGCCACTTGGATTGTGGGGCATTATGAATAGGGACGCACTCTATTTGGGATTTTCGTGATAGCCACACAGGACGTAGGCCCCATCGTGACACCACTAGATCCCTCTATCCTAGGTAGCACTCAGACCCGGGTGTAGGGCCCCACTCATGATAAATGCATATGCAATGTATGAGGGCACATAAATTTGGGATACACAACGGTGGGAAATTACTACAGAGATATATATAGCAATTTATTGTTTGTCTATCCTAGGGTTATACGAGAGAATAAACAAACAAACAGAGAAATAAACAAGTAAATGAATCGTGCAATCAATAAAATGTGCAAACAAATAGGAAAGAGATCAAATATAATGTACACACTCAATTGATGGGCTTGACTCTAATGGTCCCGGTGGGTAAGCCATGGCATTCTAACCATAATTGAACGAGACGACGAACTCGCTAAAATTTTAATATCGAATTTGTTATATGATGTGGAGTCGCCACCAAATTTTTATTTGAGGGAAGATTTGGAAAAACCCTAGGTTTAGGTTAGGAGTCGATTACGAGAGGGGGAAGGTGTTAGGCACCCCGCTACTTGGTTCAAACCGGTACCCTTTAAGCTGAGTGTGTGATTTTGAAAATTGTTTGGTCCCTTTAATTAGTGTGAAAAATAATTGCTTGACGGAGGTTGCTGACGGGACTTGATTTTTGCTCTACGTATTCCCTGGTGCGATGGGAAACTCGAAACTTACGTAGTTCTAGTTTGTGAAGGCTTGACCATCGAAGAGTGTTTTGAAAGAATGTTTGAAGATTTTGCTATTCGAAAGAAGCTTTATTTTTAGGAGGGGTCTTTGGCCCACTCATACCTGAGCCGAGGCGGCTAAGGCGACACGGGGCCTATCACGAACTACTAAATCTTGAGCAGCGGGTAAAAGCCTTGATTCCCCATTTAGAGCCATTGCGTGAGACCTAGAATCCCAAAATATTTAGGAAAAGATTTTTTATTTCGAAGGGACCCTAAGTCCACTCATGCCTGAGCCAGGCGGCTAAGGCGGCACAGGGGCCTATATGAACTACTAAACGTTGAACAGCAGGTAAACCGCCAGCTCCCCATTTAGAGTCCATTGCGTGAGACTTAGAAATCCCAAAATAGTAGAAAAATATTTTTAAATTTTGAAAAGATACGATTTGCAAATGATATTGATTCTTGAATAAGAGAAAACTTGAATTTGAGATAAGAATTTCATTTTTTGAGTTTTGGGTTACAAATGGAATTTTGGAGTAATTTTGCAATTATGGAAATTTAGGATGATTTGGTAATTATTAGAAATTTTTATGAATTTATTTGAAAATCTTATGAGTTTATTTAGGAATTTTTAGAATTTTTGCTAATTTTCTTAATTTCTTGAATTTTGATGAAATTTTTATTAATTTTAAATTTCTGGAAATTCTTATTAATTTCTGAATTTCTGGAATTTTTTATTAATTTTTGAATTTCTGGAATTTTTTAGATTTATTTCTGGAATTTTTTATTAATTTTTGAATTTCTGGAATTTTTTATTAATTTTTTTAATTTCTGGAATTTTTATTAAATTTTTTAATTTATGGAATTTTTTATTAATTTTTGAATTTCTAGAATTTTTATTAATTTTTTAATTTCTGGAATTTTTTATTAATTTTTGAATTTCTGGAATTTTTTTTTAATTTTTGAATTTCTGGAATTTTTTAGATTTATTAATTATAGAAATTTTTAGATTTATCTAATTTTTATTTTCAGTTTTAATTTTATTTCATAATTATGGAACATAGGGACAGAATAGGGATTAAGTGAATTCCTAGGAGGCATTTTGGATATTTAGGAGATGAGGACAGAATGGAGATTATGGAATTGTTTGGGGCATTAGCAATTATGTGGAATTTTAGGGATCTACTAGCAATTCTTGAAAGTTTGGCAAGATTTTGATTATTTGCAAGTAGGGGTTCTTCCCCATTGAGGCGTCCATGGCCTATCTTTACTTCACTTCCTGTCATCTGAGGTTAAACGATGCTAGCCATGTTCGCCGCGTTCGTTTCGACGCTTAGCCAAGATATGGGCTCTGGAGATATGCTGGCGAGGATGAAAGCGTCGGTCGGCATTGCCATGGACCGCGTGACCATGACGTACTTTTTGTAGACTCCTTGCATCAATGAGGGCTCGTTGAGGAGGCGAGGCTCGTGTAATACTAGATACTGTGCCTTAAAGGCTGAATTTGAAGACCAAGATCCAGATTGTGCGGTTTCAAGGCGAACCTCTCTTGATAGGAATTCAATCCTGACTTATCTGCTTTGCCGTTCATTTAGTTAAAGGCTTGAGGAGCTTGATTTAATGGAAATTACAACAATCAAGTGGAACCGGTTCTTTCAAATTCCGGTCATAATCACAAACAATCACATTCTTGTATATAGTTTATGCAAACTACACTACCGAAGCATGATGACCATGTAGTGAGCGAATTTTGGCAAACACAGGGAAAAAGGTGATGCATGAGAAGACTAACCTGGATCGGATTGAATTGAAATGATAATCTTTCTTAGGAATCAAGACCATCAGAAGAACGAAAGAGAAGATAAACCTTCTTTTCCTTTTCCATTGCTCTTTAATTGCTTCTCCCTTCGAAAAAAAATGGGAGACGATTTCCTCGGGACCTTCTACTAAATCCAGCCTCTCCCCTTTTAAAGTCTGTTTCTTAAATTTTTAAACTTTTTATTATTTTTTATTTTTCTTTTTAGTTAGTTTTTCTATTTTTCAATTAATTCATTTTCAATTTTTTCCGTTAATTACTTTTATTATTTATCTGTTTAATATTTTATAAATTTTGTTTTTATATTTTTTTATTATTTTTCTTTTTCCATATTTTAATTTTTGTTTATTAAATTTTCTTTTATTGTTTTCTTTTAATTTTTTGTTTTAATGTTTTTTCTATTTTTCATAATTTTTATTCTTATTATTTTACTCATTATTTATTTATTCATTTTCTTTATTTTAATTCTTTTTCTAACCCCATTTGTCGTTTATTCATTTATTTTGTTGCCTTTCTTTTTAACTTTCTTTTTCTCTTATTAAAAAGGAAAAATGGAGGCCTCGGACATAAATAGGTGTTTACAGTTTGCCCCTCTTTACTCATTTTTCTAGCAGATAATGTGAGAAATAATTCTCTAAATTATCGTGGCAGGAAATGAGTAAAGACGTGAACACATTATGTCCGAGGCGGGCTTTTTGAAGAAATCTGAGAAGCACTAAAAGCCTTGAGCTTAAAGTGAACCTCATGGATATCTGGAGGATGGCGGTTGAACGATGTTGCCGGCTTATTGTGCTGATAGGGTTTAAATATGCAAGACTTGATGACACAGTCTAATTAGGCTAATTGAAATGAATAAAGGCCCGTTAGGACAGGTGTGGAGTGTCGTGGAATTGCTTGTTAGGACAAGCAAAGAAATGAAAATGGTCTACTAAAACAAGCAAAGCAGAAGAGAGTGGCCCGTTACGACGGGCTCGGTTGAGTGAAAGTGACTTGTTTAAGACAGGCAAGCATGCAAGAACTAAAATGTAAAATATGTACAAGATGACCTGACACTATAGGCCAACAAGGAGAAAAGAATATCTAACGATGCAGGAAAGGAAATTTGAGGAGGCCTGACATCATAGGCCATGACGCAGAAATCTAAACTTGATGAGGCCTGGCACTATAGGCCGTGATACAAAAAAGGTAAACTTGACGGTGGCCTCACAACATAGGCCATGATGCAGAAAGGAAAACTTGATGGTGGCCTGACACTATAGGCCATGATGCAACTTGATGAGGCCTGACACTATAGGCCATGATGCCAAAATCTAAACTTGATGAGGCCTCACACTATAGGCCATGATGCAGAAATAGATAAACTTGACGGTGGCCTGACAACATAGGCCATGATGCGGAAAGGAAAACTTGATGGTGGCCTGACACTATAGGCGTGAAAGTAGTAAATCTAAACTAGATGGTGGCCTGACAACATAGGCCATGATGCAAAAAATCTAAACTTGGTGGTGGTTAACAACATAGGCCTGAAAGCAGTAAACCTAAACTGCATGGCGGCCTGACAACATAGGCCTGAAAGCAATAAATCTAAGCTACAGCGGCCTGACAACATAGGTCTATAAGCAGTAAATCTAAACTACAAGGCGGCCTAACAACATAGGCCTAAAAGCAGTAAATCTAAACTATATGGCGGCCTGACAACATAGGCCTAAAAGCAGTAAATCTAAACTATATGGCGGCCTGACAACATAGGCCTGAAAGCAATAAATCTAAACTACGGCACGACAACATAGGCACTTTGAAAACGATAAATCTAAACTACGGCGGCAACGACAACATAGGCACAGCGATAAATCTAAACTATGGTGGCTAACAACATTGGCTTTGAAAGCGATGAAATCTAAACTATGGCGGCTGACAACATAGGCACGAAAGCAATAAATCTAAACTATGGCACGACAACATAGGCCCTAAAAGCGATAAATCTAAACTATATGGTGGCACGACAACATAGGCCTAAAAGCAGTAAACCTAAACTACATGGCGGCCTGACAACATAGGCCTAAAAGCAGTAAATCTAAACTATATGGCGGCTTGACAAGATAGGCCTGAAAGCAATAAATCTAAACTATGGCGGCCTGACAACATAGGCCTAAAAGCAGTAAATCTAAACTATGGCGGCGACAACATAGGCCGATAAATCTAAAGAAGCGATGCTATGGCTTGACAACATAGGCGGTGAGGAGAAATGAAGGATGCAATGCTTTGGCGACGACAACATAGGCCAGTGAGCAAAAATGAAGGATGCAATGCTTTGCTGACAACATAGGCGGTGAGCACGAATGCAAGGATCGCTATGGCGACAACATAGGCGGTGGCAAGAATGAAAAATGCAATGCTATGGCACAACGACATAGGCGGTGAGCACGAATGCAAGGATGCAATGCTATGGCCTGACAAACATAGGCGGTGAGCAAGAATGAAAAGAGCGATGCTATGGCCTGACAACATAGGCCAGTGAGCACGAATGCAAGGATGCAACGCTATGGCCTTACAACATAGGCCAATGAGCAGGAATGTAAAGATGGAATGCTATGGCTTGACAACATAGGCAGTGAGCAGGAATGTAAAGATGGAATGCTATGGCCTGACAACATAGGCCGGTGAGCGGGAATGTAAAGATGCAATGTTGTAGCGACAATAGACCGGTGGCGCAGGAATGTAAAGATGCGATACTATGACGACAACATAGGCCAATGGCGGGAATGTAAAGATGCAATCTTTATGGCACGACAACATAGGCCGGTGACGGGAATGTAAAGATCTGATGCTATAGCGACAACATGGCGATGGCGGGAATGTAAAGATGCAATGCTATAGCCTGACAACATAGGCCAGTGAGCAGGAATTTAAAGATGCAATGTTATGGCCTGACAACATAGGCCAGTGAGCAAGAATGTAAAGATGCAATGCTATGGCCTGACAACATAGGCCAGTGAGCGAGAATGATGCATTCTACCTTACGCTTGAAGGTTTTTTTTTTTTGGCACTTGATGATTACTCTTTGAGAAAACTTGGGCAACCATATCTTGCCCCAGTTTAGGCCTCGTGAGATTGAGGATGAGCTTGACTTGAATTTTCTGGGCAACTTTGCCTATTGAGCTTGATTGGAGTTGAGGAATTGAGGATTGCCTCAACTTGAATTTTCTCGGGCAGATGTTTGCCTTAGTTTGAACTTGAATTTAAATCTTTCTTGGGCAAATGTTTGCCCCAGTTTGGACTCGATCCAGAATTTGAGGATGAACTCAAATTGAGCTTTTGTGGGCAAGTGTTTGCCCCAGTTTGAACTTGATTTTGAGGATGACCTCAAATTGAATTGTGTGGGCAAGCGTTTGCCCCAGTTTGAACTTGATTTTGATCTCAAACTGTATTTTGGTGTGGGAAAGCATTTTGATTTGAGTTGATTGGAATTTGAGGATGACCTCAAATTAGATTTTAATGGGCGGGCGCTGCCCCACTTTGAGCTTAACTCGAATTCGGGGATGACCTCAAATTGAATTTTTGTGTGGGCAAGTATTTGCCCCGGTTTAAGTCTTTTAATTATGATCAACTCGGGCAATTTTACCCAGGTCTTAATTAGTTTTTGAATGATGAGTTATGAAATGCTTGAATGACAAAATGCTTATTGCGATGTTTGAATGAATGAAAAAGAATATGGTGTTTGTGATGCTTGGATGCATGCAGAAATGATGTGGGGTTCTTATTTTGATGCTTTGAAATAGTTATTTGATGAAACAGATGCTGTGGGAAAAATGCAAACTATGAAATGAAAATGTTCTTGTTTCTCTTGATTTTTGATTTTTTTTGACATCTTCCTCAAACAACTCCATAGTGGGTGTGAAAGAAAAGAATCAAAGTCGGGCGAGTTGGATTGACTTGAAGTTTTTCTTGGTCAATTAGAATTTGCTTTTGTCGGGAATCTTTGAGGCCCAACGGATTGGTCGGTATTATTGAATAAGACACACTTCTTACGTCTTGATGACGTTGTGGCTGGTAGGAAGACGAATCTTTGGGAAACAATCCTATTGTGTTGCAACGGTTGAGGATTATCCGACTTGTCATGACTTTCAAAATTAATCTTTTTATTTTTACATTTTTCACATCTCTTTTGGCATGTGCGCTATCAAGGTGTGCGAAGTGATTCTGAATGGTTAATGAAAAATATAGAGAAAGTTTGCAAATGATGTTTGAGATAGTACTTGAAAGGAAAAATGACAAAAGGTGTAGGTTTGATTGCCCAAATGGCACCTTTTGATGAAGAATGTCAGTGCTGCTTTTCATAATTTTGATTGTCAAATTAGCCAAACTTGAGAAATGAAAAAAATTTTCCCCAGTTTTAGGAAGATGTAAATTAAATGTCATGTTGTCTTGGGATTTCTGGATTGACCTTAATTTTTCCTGGGTTGTTCTTTTGAGTTTTTAACCCAGCAGGTCTTTCATTTTGCCCTAACTTTTTCCTAGGTCGTCTTTGAGAGTTTGTCTACCTAGCGGGCTTCTTGTTTGATCGTGCCCTAACTTTTACTTAGGTCATCTTCTCGAGTTTGTTGACCTAGCGGGGTTTTATTTGATCGTGCCCTAACTTTTGCCTAGGCCGTTTTGAGGATTGTCGACCTAGCGGGCTTCTGTTTGATTGTGCCCTAACTTTTGCCTAGGCCGGCCCTTTGGGGTTTTCGACCTAGCGGGCTCTTGATTTTGGTTGTGCCCTAACTTTTTTCCTAGGTCGTTTTTTTATTGTTGATGACTTCAGAGGGCTTGTTTGATTATGCCCTAACTTTTGCCTAGGTCATGTTTGAGAGTTTGTCGACCTAGCGGGCCTCTGATTTTGGTTGTGCCCTAACTTTTGCCTAAGTCGTTTTTGATTATTGACCTAGCGGGCTTTTATATGATCCTGATTTTTGCCTGAATTGCTTTTGGAACTGTTTATTCAAGACCTTTTACGACCATGACTTTGCCGATTTATTTTTGACTTTTAACCCTACTTTTGCCTGGATTATTTTTGGCTTTTGCAATCCAGTGAGACTTCTCTTCTTTTTCTTTGAATTTTATGTTTTGACCTTGATTTTGCCTAGATTATTTTTTTGACTTTAATCCAGCGGGTCTTCTCTTTTCCTTGAATTTTATGTAATCAGATATTGACCTTACCGGGATCATTTAAGGCTTCCAATTCAGCGGATCTTTTCTTCCATCCCTAATTTTCCTTGGATTTAAACTTGATTTTAGCGGGATATTTTTACTTTGAATGGTGATCTAGAATTCCTGGTTGTTTGTTAGCGCTTCCTCATTGGGTTTTTTCTCCTTTAGCTTGATTAATTGACGTTCAAGATTACTTATTACGACAACTGGCATCCTCTTTGATTGGTATTTATTGTTTTGGTGTAGGAATGAGAAATAGGTTGAGTGGTGGATGATAATTTTTAGAAGTAAAGTCAAAATGTAGAGCACGTGCTTTCGAAGCGAGGAAAATCATAATTTTGTATTATTCATTGAGGTTGTTACAAAAGGTTGATTTTGAAAATGCGACAATTTTGGATGAGTATCCTCGATTTTGTACAAAATGACATGTTGTGCCCTGCTCCCACGTCCTCTTTCAATTGCTTGATGGTGGGCTCTAAATGATTTGGCGGATTGCTTTTTGTGTTGGGGCGAGCCTCCCAAAATCCAGCCAACTCGTCAAGCTCGGGCTTTGTACCTTTCGCTTCAACGCTAGGCAATCCTCTGTAGAATGACCAATAAATCTGCGTGGTAATCGTCACGCGTTAGCATCGTACCATTTAGGATATGGTGGCTCTTGAGGTTTCGGAGGGATAAAGCGCAACCAACGAGATTTTGGATCGGTAAAAGTAGTGCTTCGGTGTAGGAGATTGGGATAGAATTGAATTAGACGAAAGCTTCTTCCTTTTCTAGCTTTGGTTGGTATTTTTGACTTATGACTTGTGTTTGGGCCGTATATATGGTGGTGGTGGCTTAGGACTTGTGTCAAATAGTTGTAAGTAGAGATGGTATGGTGTTTGGTATGTGGCTTGATGTAAGGATATAGTTTTGTAGGGTGTGTATATGGTGTATATGGTGGTGGTTGAAAGCCGGCTGGACCATCTTGTGCCATTGGAGAATGTATTGGCCTTGATTTAAAACCACGTTATATGTCTTTCTGTCTTTTTCTTCCCGGACCCAGGTATTATGGTTGTCCCTGTGGGCTTTTGTGCGATCTTCCCGGCACGTACCACCTTCGATCCTTTCTCCAATGATGGCGACGCCCGGAGAAGCTAGAAGTTATACTGCCGACCATTTTTGTCATAAGAAAGGGATCTTGGAGTGTGTCCACGAACATCTTGACTAATTCCACTTTCGGATAAAGGGAGGTTGTACTTGAAATGACCAACTCCATGAGCGTTGGGCATCTTGCTTCCCAAGGACTCTTCTCCACTTTTTGGTCACTTATTCTAAATTTGAATCCGATCAGAGGCCATCTCACATGTTATCTTGAACTCTTCCGTTGCAAAAGCCTTATGCAGGTCTCTCCATGAACGGATGTATAACAAAGCTCCAGGTTAGAGTGTACCGTTCACGTTTGCCCCTGTTAAGAGTATCTTGAAAGAAATGGATGACAGACTTCTCATGGGATGCATGTAGACACTTTCTCTACAGTACATAGTCAAATTGTTTCTTTGGACAATGGTTCCTTGATATTTCGGAGTGGGGAGCCCAGCAGCCCCAGATTTTGGAGGATGACCACGTCGAACCCAAGCACGGATCAGTAAATCTTTGGCTTCATAAGTGTTTTTCCCTCGATTGCCCTTGATCCTTTCCTCTAGACCCTTCCATTTTCGTATCCTGATCGAAGGATGGCTTGGGTATTCCTTAGGCATATGGTGAGGATGAGAAAATGGTATGCAACGGGGTGAGAGCGCTTTGGTGACATAGGATTCGTTCCCCCCAGTAGTTTGGTGTGCTTTGTGGAATGGTGTTTGGAGGTGGGTTATGTGTTTTGGTTTGCGTTTGGGCTTGTGTTTGGGTTAGTGTGTGTGTATGCCCATGAGGAAGCATAATGACCCTTCGGTTTGTGGAGGTATGGTTGATGGTGGAGTGAAGCCGGGAGGGTATGATGGGTCAGTTGGTTCTTTTCGGCAAGATTAGCGTCGTCTCCTTTTGTTAGAAGCTGATTTAGATAGCCTCCATTAGCTTGGCCATCTGTTCCCTTCAATAATTTGACCTCATTTCTTAGCTCCTTATTTTGCCTTTGACTTCATCCCACGATTCTTGATTGTGCTCGGATTTATAAGGATGTCGAAGTTGTGTTTTTCCAATTTTTTGTGTTAAAGTTTGAAAATTAATTTTTTTGAAAAATAATGTGAATGCAAAAATCCTGAATGATAAAATGTTGATGCACCGTGGTATGAATGTGTGGAATGATTTTTTTGAAATTCTATGAATGAATAAAGATGAATCAATGCTTTGTGCAAATAATTTTAGATTTTTGAAGTTTGACTATTTGAAAATAAATTAGAGTTTTTTTATCTATTCATCCTTTTGATGATAAATTCATGATTGAATGAATGAATGAATGTTATGCACAAATAAGTTTTTAGATACTTGAAGGTTGACTATTTGAAAATAAGTGAGTTGCTATTTATTGATTTTTAACAAAATTTATTTTTTGGAGTTTTGGTATTTTTTTATTTTGCTAGAAAAACCTTTAGTTTTGTTTAGAAAAACTTTTTAGTTTTGCTAGAATCTTTTTAGAAAAGCATTCTTTAGGTTTTGAAATTCATTTTCTCTTTTTGAATCTTTTCATTTTTCGGTACTTTCAAAAAGATTGTTTTCCTAAATTTTCTATTTCTAAGACATCCATTTAAGTTTTCTTTAGAGTCTTTTCAATATTTCCAAAAATATTTTTCTAATTTTTCCTATTTTGGTTTTCTTGATTTTATCTTGATTTCATTTTTGTATCTCGATTGTAGCCTTCAAATCGCTTGTATCTTGAAAGGTGTGTGTATACCTCTTTGTTTCTTGTGTGGGTTTGTCCCTAAGGATCTAAGGCCTTTTATATGAACCTCTCAAAGGTGGTTAATAATCTGGGGTGTAGAGGTTACTAGAGCCAAGTTCCAATCCACGATCTTTCCACAGCCGGTAAAGTAGCCAGCTAGTTGTGGGCGTATCAAATAGGGCCTTGCCTAGCTGGGATTTTAAGTGATAGCCACACGGGACGTAGGCCCCAAGCGTGACACCACTAGATCCCTCTATCCTAGAGTAGCAACTGGGACAGGGTGTAGGGGCCAGCTTTCCATGATAAAGTGCATATGAATGTATGAAGGCACATAAATTTGGGATACACGATTGGGAAATTGCACGAGATATATATAGCAATTTATTGTTTGTCTATCCTAGGGTTATACGGAGAATAAACAAACAAACAACAGAGAAATAAACAAGTAAATGAATCGTGCAATCAATAAAATGTGCAAACAAATAGGAAGAGATCAAATATAATGTACACCTGATTGATCGGGCTTGACTGTGGTCCCGAGTGGGGTTGCCATCTGTCTTTATCATGACCATAATTCCGACGGGCGACGAACTTGCTAAAATTTTAATATCAATTGGTTATATGATGTGGAGTCGCCACCTAAATTTTTATTTGAGGGGAAAAGATTTGAAAAAACCCTAGGTTTAGGTTCGGGGAGTCGATTACGGGGAGGGAAGGTGTTAGGCACCTGGCTCCCGTTCAAAGAACATTCCCTTCTGCTTCGAGTGTGTGATTTTTGAAAATTGTTTGATCCCTTTTAATTAGTGTGAAAAATAATTACTTGACGGAGGTTGCTTGACGAGGACTTGATGCTCCCTCATTATTCACGGTCTGCAGTGGGAAACTCTCAAGGCTTACGTAGTTAGTTTGTGAAGGCTTGACCTTGAAGAGTGTTTGAAAAGAATGTTTGAAGATTTTTTGCTATTCGAAAAAAGAAGCTTTATTTTAGGAGGGGGTCTTTGTACACTCATACACAAAGGCCGGCGGCTAAACGCAGCGGGGACTATACGAACCTCTTAAATGTGAGAACGGCATGTAAGAAAGCGCAGTTCCCCATTTAGAGCCCATTGCGTGAGACCTAGAATCCCAAAATATTTAGGAAAAGATGTTTTTTATTTGAAGGGACCCTAAGTCCCACTCATGCACAAGACGGCGACTAAAGGCGGCACGAGGGCCTATGAACTACTAAGCGTTGAACAGACGGGTACTTGACTCAATTTAGAGTCCATTGCGTGGAACTTAGAAATCCCAAAATAGTAGAAAAAAATATTTTAAATTTTGAAAAAAGATCTACGATTTGCAAATGATATTGATTCTTGAATAAAAAAACTTGAATTTGAGATAAAATTTCATTTTTGAGTTTTGGGTTACAAATAGAATTTTGGCGTAATTTTGCAATTATGAAATTGGGATAGTTTGGTAATTATTAGAAATTTTTATGAATTTATTTGAAAATCTTATGAGTTTATTTAGGAATTTTTAGAATTTTTTGCTAATTTTCTTAATTTCTTGAATTTTTTATGAAATTTTTATTAATTTAAATTTCGGAATTTCTTATTAATTTCTGAATTTCTGGAATTTTTATTAATTTTTGAATTTCTGGAATTTTTTTAGATTTATTTTCTGGAATTTTTATTAATTTTTGAATTTGGAATTTTTATTAATTTTTTAATTTCTGGAATTTTTATTAAATTTTTTTAATTTATGGAATTTTTATTAATTTTTTGAATTTCTAGAATTTTTATTAATTTTTTAATTTCTATGGAATTTTTTATTAATTTTTGAATTTGAATTTTTTTTTAATTTTTTGAATTTACGGAATTTTTTAGATTTATTAATTATAGAAATTTTTAGATTTATCTAATTTTTTATTTTCAGTTTTAATTTTATTTCATAATTATGGAACATAGGGAAGAATAGGGATTAAGTGAATTCTTTTAGGAGGCATTTTTGGATATTTAGGGATGATGAGGACGAATGGAGATTATGGAATTGTTTGGGGCATTAGCAATTATGTGTGGAATTTTAGGGATCTACTTGTAATTCTTGAAAGTTTGGCAAGATTTTGATTATTTGCAAGTGGGGTTCTTCCCATTGGGCGATCCGCCTTTATCTTTAGCTTCACTCAAGCTGTCATCTCGGTTCGTCTGATGCTAGCCATGATGGCCGCGTTCGTTTCAGGCGCCAGCCAAGATATGGATGCTCAGGACCATTAAGCCTACACTTCCTTTGGCGAGGATGAAGCGATGGTCGGCATTGCCATGGACCGCCGTGGCCATGACTGTGCCTGTACCTCTTTGCATCGATCAGGCTCCATTGAGGAAGAGCGAAATTTCGTGTAATACCCAGATCTGTGCCTTAAAAGCTGGAATTTGAAGACAAGATCCAGTTGTGCGGTTTCAAGTAGAACCTCTCTTATAGGAATTCAATCCTGACTTATACTCTTTGTAGTTCATTTAGTTAAAGGCTTGAGAAGCTTGATTTAATGGAAATTACTGTAATGAGAGTGGGCAGGTTCTTTCAAATTCGGTCATAATCCGAGAAACGTCACGATTTCTTGTGCATATGGTTTACACAAACTACATTCTGCAAGGAAATATGATGACCATGTAGTGGCCAGGAATTTTTGGCAAACACGAGGAAAAAAGGTGATGCATGAGAAGACTAACTTGGATGGGATTGAATTGAGAAATGATAATCTTTTCTTAGGAATCAAGATATCGAGGAAGAACGAAAGAGAAGAATACTTCTTTTTCTTTTCCATTGCTCTTTAATTGTACTCACCAAAAAAATGAGACGATTTCCTCGGGACCTTCTCTAAATCCCGCCTCTCCCCTTTTTAAAGTCTGTTTCTTAATTTAAACTTTTCTATTTTTTATTTTTCTTTTAGTTAGTTTTTTTCTATTTTTAGTTAATTCATTTTTCATTTTTTAGTTCAATTACTTTTATTATTTATATTTAATATTTTATAAATTTTTGTTTTTATATTTTTTATTTTTCTTTTACATATTTTAATTTTTGTTTATTAAATTTTCTTTTTATTGTTTTCTTTTAATTTTTTGTTTTTAATGTTTTTTCTATTTTTCATAATTTTATTCTTATTATTTTTACTCTATTTATTTATTCATTTCTTTATTTTTAATTCTTTTTCTAACCCGTTGTCGTTTATTCATTTATTTTGTTGCCTTTCTTTTTAACTTTCTTTTCTCTTATTAAAAGGAAAAATGGAAGGCCTCGGACATAAATAGGTGTTTACGGTTGCCTCTTTTACTCATTTTTCTAGCGGATAATGTGAGAAATAATTCTCTAAATTATCGTGGCGGGAAATAGTAAAACGAACAGTTATTATGTAAAAGGGCTTTGAAGAAATCGAAGCACTAAAAGCCTTGAGCTTAAAGTGAACCACCGTGGATATGCGGAGGATGGCGGTTGAACGATGTTCTTAGAACATTGTCTTTGATAGGGTTTAAATATGCAAGACTTGATGACTGATCCTAATTGAATCTAATTGAAATGAATAAAGGCCCGTTAGGACAGGTGTGTAGTGTCGTGGAATTGCTTGTTAGGACAAGCAAAGAAATGAAAAATGGTCTATTAAAACAAACAAGCGAAAGAGAGTGGCCGTTCTGACGGAGCCTTTGAAATTAAAGTGACTTGTTTAAGACGACGAACATGCAAGAACTAAAATGTAAAATATGTACAAGATGGCCTGACACTATAGGCCAACAAGGAGAAAAATGGAGGCCTCGGACATAAATAGGTGTTTACACTAAGAAATAAAAAAAATATAAAAAAATAAAAATAATGAAAATAAGAAAAATAAAGATAACAAAAATTAAAGATCAAATAAAGTAACCGAACAAAAAAAACAAAAAAAACAAAAAAATAACTGACAAGAAATAGAAATCAAAAACCAAAAAGAAAATAACGAAAAATGAAGAAAGTAAAATAATAAAAAATGAAATGATAATAAAAAAAGAGAGGGGGAGCGGGGGCTGCGAGGCTCGAAACAAGGACTTGGCTCTCTATTCTATATATATACACGATAAAGCAACAAAAGGGAGGGGGGAAGATTCATTTTTTCTTGAAATCCGAAAGATCTCTCTTTCTCTCTCGATCCAGAAAAGGCTCCGCGGAGATTAGCAGAAGGACCGACACGTACCTGCAGTGCATTGAAGCCTAAGCTTTGCAAGAAGCGAAGATTCTCCTTCGCCGATCGGAGAAATCCAAGAACACACTCTGGTCTTGGTGAATTCTGGAGGAAGAACCTTCGCGGTGCTCTGTAAGTCTCCATTAAGTGAAGAAGGAATTGGTCTCAGATATTTCCAGGTTTTCTTTAACTTATGCACGTCTCCTTATCCAAATGCTTTGCATATGTTCCTGTAGCTGGAGCGAGTTTTAAAAGAGGATAGGTTTTAGTATTAATTGTTGCATTCATACTTTCATCACTAGACTCATACATCAATGGAATAATAAGTGATCCGGGTAGTTCGAATTCAATTTTGTTCGCCTAAAATCTGATCCCAAATCTGCGAAATCTAGCTATTGAAAGGTCTCAGAGAGCCTCCGGTTTTTGCATGAAAATCTTGGAAGAAACGGTTTTGTAATGATCGAATACAAACCTAGAAATTGTTTCTACATCGATAGATCGGATCTTAGTTCTTTGCCTTGTGTATAAGTGAATTAAAACCGCTCTCCCAAGTCAAGTAAGTTCTGGAAGTCCAGAACAACCCTATGTAATCTTGAGCCATTTGTATCTGTTAGCTATACATATATTCGAGGGGTACAAAGATAAAGTTAGGTCTGCACTAGTCCAGGTAAGTTTTACATCGGTATTGCCACAAGACTTCAGTAGCCAGGCCTCTTCTGGACATATAGAAAATAGATTTTAGTAGCCAAATGAGTTTTGCATCTGTGATGAATACTAAGTATGGAAGGGAACTTTAAGATTGAGTATTGTCTGTGCAAATATTCTGATGAATTAGAATGAATCAAACCACTTCTAAGATCACCGTGTCGTTGCTCTAGATTTCATATTTTGAATCATAGAATATGGTTTCACCATTGATGAGAATGCATAAGAAGTCATCTTGGAACACCAGCGTGATTCCACAGTTGTGCCTTCGGATTTTGCGTTGTGAAGCAAACGAATTCTTGGTCCAATTTTACTTTAATTTGACCAGATCCTGGTGCCACATTCATATCCATAAGATTAGCATCCTTGCATGGATAATGTTTCCACTTATCAAACCTGAGGGAGGTACACATTGTATAGCACTTCCTGAAACAGTGATAATTCCCCAAAGGTATACTAAGTCAGGGGTACTGCTAAGTTCCATGCATGGCATGTGATTGTACGTGCTCCAACCCCTCGACGTGTGCTTTAAATTTAATTTAAGAGGTTGGAAACCTAGTCAGCAACGTGGCTCAGATGGTCAGTCCAATCCATGCTCGCTCTGAGGGGCTTGGTTCGAATCTCACTGGAGACACTTTCCTTTTAATGTACATTTGAGGATTGAGGAGACACTTTTTCTTTTAAACTTCCCTTCAAGCGCCCACATGCAATTGGGCCAATAGTTGCCATATTGTATTTTTGTAGGGGCCCAAGTCGAAAATGGGCCTGCTGCCTCATGTGCCAAATCGAACCCAAATTAGCAGCAAAGTCTTCAATCTCACACATAGTCATTAACTCTCCAAGTCCAAATTAAATCCTTTTCCCTTCAAGATTCAAATTAAGTTCCTTTTCTAAAAAAAAATTTCAAATTAAATTCCCTTTTCTAAAAATTTTCAAATTAACTTCTTTTTTTTTTTCAAAATTCAAAAAACTTTTTTTTTTCAAAATTAACTTCCCATTTTTTTTCAAAGTCCAAATTAACTTTCCCTCTTGTCAAAATTCAAATAACATCCTTTTTCTTCAAAATTCAAATTCCTTTTTAGTTAGTTCAATTCTTTTTCTCAAGTTTTAAATCCAAAATCTTAATCAATTTCAATTCTTTTCCACAAGTTCTTAAATCAAGTTAATTTCAAGTTCAAGTCAAATTTAATTCTTTTGTTGTAAATCCTAAAATTTTCAAGTCAAATTCATTTTTAGTCAAGTCAAATCCAATTTTCCATTTTCAAAATCAAGTTTCATTTAAATCAAGTTTCATTCTTCTCTTCAAATTTTGAATCAAATTCATTTTTTATTTCAAATGAAGCCCAATTCTTTCTTATTCCTATTCCTTTTAAACTAATTCATTTTGGGAATCACAAGTCTCACGCAATGAGCTCTAAATGGAAAACTGACGGTCTTCACTGCTGTTCGATATTTAGAGATTCATATAGGTCCCAGTGCAGCCCTAGTTGCCTCGGACCTTGTGCATAAGTGGAATAAAAGTTCCTACTCAAAAAATAAAACTTTTAAAAATATTTTTGGAAACACAAAGTCTCACGCAATGAGCTCTAAATAAGAAACTAGCGGTCTTCACTGCTGTTTGATATTTAGAGATTCATATGGATCCTAGTGCAGCCTACGTTTGTCTCGGATCCTGTGCATAAGTGGACTGAGGATTCCTCCCTAAGATATTTTCAAAATACTCCTTTCCATTTCAAGCAACTCGAAGGTCAAGCCTTCACAAACCAGAACAACATAAGTCTTGAGTTTCCCATTGAACCAGGGAATATGTAGGAGCAGGATCAAGTCCTGTCAAGCTAACGTCCACCAACCTATTTATTTTCACATTAATTAAGGGATCAAAAAATTTTCAAAAATCGCACACTCAGTTTAAAGGTACCGCTCTTCGGAATGAGCGAGTGGGGTGCTTAATACCTTCTCCACTCATAACCGACTCCCGAACCTAAATCTCTTCGTCGAGTTAGGGCTTTTCCAAATATTTTTCCCTTAAATAAAAATTTGGTGGCGACTCCACATAATCCAATTAAAATCTATTTTCAAATTTTAGCGAGTTCGTCGTCTCGTCGTGATTACGGTTGCGACACACATGTGGACTAAGAATCCTTCTTGTAAATAATTTCAATAAAAACTTCATTTTAGAATCCCTAAGTCTCACGCGATGAACTCTAAGCATGAACTGGTATCTTTTTCTGCTGTTCGGTGTTTAGGCATTCATATTGATCCCAGTGCAACCATAGTTGTACTGGGTCCTGTGCATATGTGGACTAAGGATTCTCCTTAAAATATTTTCAAAACACTCTATTTATTTTCAAATGCTCCTTTTTCAAGCTTCTCTAAAGGTCAAGCCTTCAAACAAGAACTACGTAAGCCATGAGTTTCCCATTGCACCGGAGAATACGTAGGAGCCAGATCAAGTCTTGTCAGGCTAACCTCCATCAACTTATTTATTTTCACATTAAAGGGATCAAACAGTTTTCAAATAAATCATACACTCAGTTTAAGGGTACCATTCTTCGGAACGGGTGAGTAGGGTTCCTAACACCTTCCCTACTCGTAACCGACTCCCGAACCTAAATCTCTTCCTCGAGTTAGGGTTTTTTCTAAATCTTTTCCCTTAAATAAATATTTTGGTGGCGACTCACATAATTAATAAAAATTCTATTTTCAAAATTTAGCGAGTTCGTCGTCTCGTTGTAATTACGGTTGCGACACCTTCTCATCAAAGATAGCTAATGTGAATGAAAAAAATGAAATTGATGATTTACATGCTATTTAAGATGATTATTGTGAAGGGATGTGGGAAAATGTTGCACCATGACATAAGTTGGTTATTTATTTGATTATATCATCAATCCATATTTATTGTTACTTATTTTAAAATATATATTAGTTATTTTATATCACTGGAGTTTCTAACATATATTTTTTTATATATTTCAACAGGCACATGACTAATACATTTGAGTATCCTCCTTCTCGAAGTGGGTCCAATAGTCAATCTCGACAGAAGAAGGGAAGACAAGTCATATGGTTAAGAGGGTTAACCCTTAGCCAGAGTGGTGATTAGATGATTCCAATAAATTTTGATTAGGCCATTAGGAATCTTTTAAGGCAAAAAAAAAAAGTTTAAGAGTTATGTGTCCCTCCTTGGACACAACAAAGCTAGTATTTTGAAGAGTGATTGGGATGATGTAGAGCTTCAAGTGAAAGATCAAATTTGGGAGACTATCATGGTATATTACTTTAAAGCATTAAAATTCTCCATATATTTATGATTTACTAACAAATTATATCTTCTTATTTTTTTGTATATTACATACAATGTGCCAAATACTAGCTTGTTAAAGATTAAGCTTTCATTTGTTGGTGAACGTTGAAGGGATTTCGGGACACATCTCACTAATATATATATATATATATATATATATATATAATATATATATATATATATATATATATATATATATATATATATATATATATATATATATATATATATATATGTATGTATAGTAAGTGTCTCCTTGTGAGGAGTACTAGTTCCTTGATAATGAGATGTGACAAAGATTTGTTGAGATCCAAAAAGATCCTGCATTTACTATATGTATTTTTATATACTTTGTGTTTATTTTTATTTGGCTGACATGATTTCTTTTCTTTTATATCTAATTGATGTGATTTCATATAACAAGAGAAAAGAAAGAAGGCTTAGCAAATTTTTGTAAAGAACTACTACCCAAATAGATTATCTTGTGGGGTTATAAGTTGCTTAAGGATAGACTCATTGAGCAAAAGTTAAAAGAATGTAAACAATCATCTAAGGAAAACTCATTTACACTTTAGTCTCTACCACCCACATGTTATGAGAAATGGAATAGAGCACAACAAAAGCCTTCAAGAGAGTATACATTAGAGCCTTTTCGTATTGTTGCTGAGTAGATTGTAAGTAATTATAAAATTAAAACAATTTTTTTATAAATTAACTTAAAAAATATATATTATTGATAATGATAATTTATAATTTGTAAGATTCTTTGGTTGAACAAAACTCACGAGGAGCCTTTGTTCCTATTCAAGAGGTTAATATTCTTAGTACTATTATTGGTCAACCGGAGCATCCAGGTCATGTTTGTGTTGCTGGATGAGGTGTTGGCATTAGATAATATTTTGGATTGTCTTCCACTACACATGCCTCCAAAGAAGGATTAGTTTCAAGAGATGAGTTAGAGGCTATGAGAAAAGACATGAGGCACGAACTTTGAGAGAAGCTTAGACATGAGCTTGCATCTTTAGAACTTTCCTAAACACATACACAAGGTCATCATTCCTCTTCTCCTAGATGTGTGAGCATAAAAGTAAGTTTTTCTCTGACTGAGGAACATGTACCAGGAGGAGAGGATCTTTTTGATCCTATTAACGATTATGAGTTATATGTTGATGATTTGTATTGTTTGGCAGCCATTGGAAAAATCTATAACTTGGGTTCAACCATGTATCACCAGCAAATTGATGATGATAATGTTAGGGTGATGGTTGAACGGGTTGAAGATGTAAATGCTCCTGTTCCTATGCCTATTGAAGAGGTTCATACAGTGGGGAAAATCATTTTATTTTATGGTCTAGAAGGCTTATTAAATAATTTTCTAAATTTTTTTATGTAGCTAATCTATAAATATATATGTTCCTAATATTTTCTAAATTCATTTTAGGATATAAGGAAGATCTTGGGAAGGAGACTGATGTTAGTGCTGAAAAAGAACTTCCATCCCAACAAAAGAAACCTAAAGCTAACTTACTTACACATCTGTTTGGTATTATTGTTAATCTGAGAAACCAACCTTTGCAAATCATTACAGAACTAGATATCATAGGAAAGTTCATTGTTATTCCCTTCTATATTACTAGGAAGATATCATGGAGTTAATTATAGGTAAGGATCTCGTATGTGTATCAATTGTACAAATATGGTTGATGTAAATAAATTTTTAAATCTTAATTGAATTAATTAAGTATCATTCTAACAATACCTAAAAGATTGATTTAATACCTTAAATTAAATTTCTAATTTTGGTTCATTTGATCCAAATTTTATAGGATCCATTGGCAATTAATCATTATTTTTCCAAAGAAAAATGTAGTTCTATTTGTGTGCTTTACTTGGAAAAAATTGAAGAAAGACATAAGGGACATTATTGAAGTGTAAGTTTTTTAGTGTTTTGGTATTTATATTCATTTCTTTTATTTTCAAAGGTAGTAATTTAGTTTTTCTTTTATTATAGAGCAATAAATGATCTTCTTCTATTAAAAGGGATGCATTTAGCAAATATTAAAAAGCTTTCATGGATAATTCCACGTGTAATTAGTTTCTTAAAAGTTATTCAATTCGTTTATATTTTTTTTATCATTATATCATCTCTAATTATATTTTATTCTTTTCTATGTTTTTAAAAGCCAAAAGGCAAGATGGAGGAATCGAGTGTGAATATTATGTCATGAGACATATGTTTCACATTGTCTCAACATCTATAGTTGATTCTTGGACTGAGGTAATTACAATTATCATAATTTGTAGATATTTTGAAATCCTTACCCTTTAATGAAGAAGAAATTGATTATGTTAGAATATGTTGGGAGGAATATAGGATAGAGGTATCCAATTTGGATTGATTTTATGTAACTTTAAGTTATTTTCTTTGTAAAATATTCAATAAATTTAGATTTGATAATGAATAATGATATATTTAGTTTTAATAAATAGATTCCTTGGTTGTTTTATTGTCTAGTTATGTTGTCCGGTTGTATATTCAAGTATTGTAATTAAATTATATGGTAGTATGCCCAAATGAATTGAACATTAAAAAAAAGACTATCTACATCGATTAAGGTCTTAATCGATGTACATAGCTAATGTAGAAAGTAGGAGTTTTACATCAGTTGGAATACGAACCGATGTAAAAAGTCCACTTTCTACACGATTTATAGTTTTTAATTGATGTAGAAAATATATTTTCTACCTTGGTTCTTCTTTAAGCCGATATAAAAATTCATACTTTCTACTTCAATTCAAGAACCAATGGAGAAATCCTAATTTGCTATATCCTTCGCTTCTATGCTGCTTAAATAACCGATGTAAAAAGTTCCAAACAATCAATAAAAGCTCATTTTCCCTTGATGATTAAATTTATTCTAGAAGTTCCATTTACATACTTGGAAAGATTAGTAGAAAGCTGGCCTATGGTTTGTGGGAGTTATTATATTTTTAGGGATAATTTACAATTGGATTCAGACAAGCACTAATTTTCTTTTGAATTTTAAGATTCTTATTTGTAATTTCTTGAAGTTATTTATATTTTTCTAATTTTTTTAATATAGAGTGTTTGAATCACTCAATAAATTTTAAAAAGTAATTTCAAGTTCTTATAGTTCAGATGGTACCTCAGGTTTAATATCTATCATAAAACATATTTGTGAAGCTTTTGTAACTTTGTTAATTGAAATGTTATTGTCAAACCATCCCATGTTGAAACAAGATCTTTCTTTTTCTTAGGCTTGATAAACTTTCTTTCTATCTTTAAATATGGACATTCAACATTCATGTGTTTAGATTTTCTATATTCATAATAAATAATATTAATTTTTTGGTAATTCTTAAAAGAGGATTGCTTACCTTTATTTGTCTTGAAAGGTTTTATTCCTTTCTTTTTCTTTTTCATCATGCTCTTTAAAGATCTAAAGATAAGAGATAGCTCATCATCAGTTCCATTATCATCTTCACTTATCTTTTTTAAACATGTTATTTCTTCAAATTTTATGGCTTTGGTTGAAGTTTTATGATCAAGATTCTTATATTTAAGGGATATTCCTTTTCCTTTCTTGTCTAGTTTATCCTTGTTCATTTTGACCTCATGAATCTAGAAAGATCCAATAAGCTCATCAAGTTTGAGCATTCTAAGATCTTTAAATTCTTCAAAGGTTGTTTTCTTGGGTCTCCAAAGATGCCGAAAACTCTTAAGAAGTTTTCTCATAGCCTTTTCATGATCAAACTCTCTTCCAAGAACTTTTAGACCATTCATGATAGTTTTAAATCTTCCTATCATTTCATCAATTACTTCTCTGTGTTTCATTTTCGTATCTTCATATTAGGAGACAAGTTAGCTTATTTTTTATTTTTTGACTTGGATTGTTCCCTAACGAATAGTGATGAGCATATCCTATATTTCTTTGATTGTTTTACACCAAAAGACTTTGTTATACTAACTTCTGCATAAGACACAATTTAATTGAAACCTAGTCATTGAATTATTTTGTATCTTTGTTACTTAGTGCGGTGTCCATTGTTATTTAATAATTTCTTCTCCTTGGGAATTCAGGGGCACATAATCACCTTTATGATGACACTCCAAAGATTATATTGAGTAAACTTAATGAACATTTCCATCTTATCTCTCCACTAGGGATATTTTTTCGTATGGAAAGATAGAGGTCAAGTAATTGATGCACCTTCAAGGATGAGTTGGTTTCCAAATTCTTCAATTGAATAAGATCTTTAGGTCTTTTTCATTTGTTAGAATGCTCAACCGAAGAGGCTGAGCTCTGAAAGCAAATGTACCAACCATAGGTAACATAGATAAGAGGGTGAATAATGTGTTACAAATTTACTAAAATATTAATTGAAAGATTTAGATCGTATAAACAAAAAAGTATTTAGAAGAAAAGGAAGCACACTAATATGTATACTGGTTCATCCAAGAACTCTTGCACATGGCCCTTTAGGATAAATAATCTCAATAGACTTAGACTAGACATTTCCTATCTAGAAGTTCTATTACAACAAACAGTGATATGGTACAAATGGAAATAGGAGAAACTTATACACCAGTTATGAACAAAGTAGACGAGTTATTCTTGGTGCAATTATGTTCATTATAATGTGTTCAAAAGCTTCAAGATTTATATATATGGACAAAGTAGTCATTGAGACTGAAGAAAGATTTTTAGCGTCTTCTGCATGTCCATTAAATGAATGACCTGAATTAGGTGAAAAGAGCCTCTTTTGGTGAAAGGTTTTGTCTATGATAGTTGTACCTCACATTTCATGTTACTTTATATGAAAGATATATTCTTTCTCTTTCTAACTTAAGTCAACTCTTCATTTTTTACTTCAGTAATCATTTTTTCATATAACAGTATGAAAGAGGTTAGAATTTTGCACAAGACCAATTGAGTGAGCTTGTAAAGTATTTTTTTATATTTTAGATGAGTTGATGTTCACTTTATAAAAATACTTCAAAATAAATATAACTTTCCTTTGTACTTGTCTTCAAAATAGACACTATAATCATGTTTTTATCATTATTAAAATATTATAAATTTCTGAAACTTAATTATTTATTATTAAGAAATAATGATTTTTAGTTTAGGTTCCAACATTGCAAATGTTGTAAATAAAATAAGGGTATATAAAGAGGAGACATTAGATAATAAAGTGGTTGAAAACCATCCTTCTTATCGTGATAATAAAATTGAATTATGTGGTTAATAAAATAATGGAGTCACATGATGCAAACATAATAACAATTGCAGAGTTCCTTGAAAGCATAGAAAGTTATGTGAATAGAATTATGGAAAAGGTAAAGGGATAATGAAAAAACCTTGAAAATTCAAGTAAATCTAAATAAATTTGCAAGGTCAAGACCAAGCATGGGAAAAACATAGTTGTGAGAACAATAATAAAGGAAGAGGAAATAGGGACAAAGAATATTTTTGAGGAAGAGGATGTTACAACAATTTCAAGACAATTAATCAAGGAAGAGATGGAAACAATTTAAGGTCACCTATTCGACGAAGAGGTAGAGATACTTATTATCGAGAAACAACAAACTTTAGTTTTACTATGGAGAGTTCATACATAAATAAATAAATAAATTGTTGATTCAAATCAAAAAATTATCAAAAAAGTGTTAGAGAAATTTAACATGAAAATATTAGTGATAATCTTAATTCTAAAATTTTATTTTTGGCAAGATTTTTTTTTTTTACAAAAAATGAAAATATATGATATTGAGTGCGGTAAAAATACATGTAGAAAAATGAATTACTTTCTTCCCATGATGAAATTTTTAATTTGTTAATAAAATTTAGCAACAATACAAATTATAGAAGGCAATGGATGAAAAAAATTCATAGTTCATGCAATTGAAAATTATGATATATGGGAGCTAATTAAGTTGCATGCAAATAAGAATCCAATTGTAGTCAAATGTTTTTTTTATTATTTTGAAGTATTTGATCCACTTGCAAGATTAGATATAGTTTATATTATTATCTCACTCTTTACTCAAAATAAATGGGAGATATATCAAATGAATGCCAAATCATCTTTTGCAAATGATAATATAAAAGAAATATATGTTAAGTAACCTATAGGTTATGCGATAAAGGGGAAGGAAGACAAATTCTACAAAATAAAAATGGAATTATATGACTTAAAACAAGTGCTAAGAATGTGATATAATAAGATCGATTCTTATTTCATTAAGAATGGCTTTTGCAAGGTGTTCTTTTGAACATTCTTTGTATATTAAATTTGTTGATTTTAATGATATTCTCTTTGTCTATCTTTATGCTGATAATTTAATTTTCATAAAATAATTTAATGATTTTAAAGTTCAAGAAGACCATGGTGAAATATTTTAAAATGATTGATCTAGGTTTAATGTTTAATTTTCTTAGCATTAAAGTTGTTCAATAAAATCATAGCATATTCATTTCTCAAAAGAAACATGCTAATAATATTTTGAAAAAAGTTTTAAATGGAGAATTGAAAGACAATATCCATTTTAGTTAAAGATAAATTGAAATTTAAAAGGAAAAAAAAGGAAGAGTAATGAATCCTACATGACAAAGTCACTTAAGATGGAGTCATTTTGCAAGTTGAAGAAAATAATTTGAATAATTAATTTTGCAAACCTAAATTAAAGAAGGCAACACAGAGATTCTACCAAAAAGCGTTTTCATCTCCATAATTAGCATTTTACCATTTATAGATGCTATTATTTTTAAAAACTTATTTAACAACTTCTACAATCTATTTTTTTTTTTCATTTTTCTTATGTATTGAATTGTCAAAGAGGTGCTCGGTGCTCTTTGTATAATGAAAATTTGTAAAAAGAAATCTATTAATTAAGAATCTTAGTTGTCTTTTCTTTCTTTATGTTTGGGTGTGTGAGATTTTTAAATTCTACAATAACTAGGACACATCAATGCGTTTGTGCTACTAGGCATACAATATCTCTTTGGACCATTTTAAAGCTATGGCCTTAATTCAAGAGTTTTCGCCAAGAAAGAGTTGGAGATCATCAGAGAAGTAATTGTATAAGAGATTGGATAAGAGTTGGAATCTTTAGATCTTTTCCAAGGGAACACAAATCTCCAACCTTTCCATTCTCTTTTATGCATGAGCACAAAAAAGAATAATGCTCTTTAAGACTTATGGAAGGATAATCTTTATGTCTTAGAAGATTGCAAGCTCTATGTTAAGGAGATCTTCGTTCAATGACCTTGGGCAAAGTCTAGAACTTTAACCTAACCATACAACATAAGCAAATGAAAAATGATTAAGAAAGGGTGGTGGTTAAATGAGTTCAAGATGAAAATGCTCTATTTTCTATGTTCATTGAGAAAGTTAAAGTAATGGAAGAAATTTTTAATTATTTTATTTTATAGTTGAAAAAATTTTTCAAACCGTTTTTAATATAGGTATTCAAAATAAAATCTTCACTTATGTATTTATGTATTACATTTGAATTCTCTATCGTATTTATTAATAATTTTTTTAATGTTATTTAAGAAATTTCTAAATCTAATAAATAGGTTTCCTAATAATTCAAACATCAAGTTGATCTGCTTACATGTTTGTGTATAGAAACAACGAACATGGGTAGACAACCTACACAACTAATTTTGGAAGTTGATATCATAGAAAAAATCACTCTAATCCCATTTTATATTATCTAAAATGATATTTTCAAACTTGTTATGATAATGATATGTTTTGCATATAAATTTTATAATTATGTTTGATGTAATATTTTTTTATTTTTAGATCAATTAATTAAATGCTAAACTTTTATAATTAACATTTTCAATATCTTAAGTATCTAAATGGATTTTATACCTAAAAAGAAACAAAGATATATTTAAATTTATTAACCTTATCCATATTTAGATTACATAAAATAAAACAAAAAAGATTTATGCCTACATTCAAAGCAGGATATGTGATAAAAAAATAATATTACTTAATATCTTATTATTATTATATGTAAGTAAAAATTTATAAATAATTTAAAATTATATATAAATTTAAATGATTATTATTTTATTTTATTAGAATTATTGATAATATAATTATACTTAGTAAGTAGAATGTTATTATTTTCTTATTCTCACTAGAAAATAAATAAAAACTAATTTAAAAGCCTGATGGATTTGTAAATTTTATTTATAAAATATTTTTTTTATAATATGTATTATTTGCAATCCTTATTAATATGTAATATTTTATTAATTTTTTATCTCTTATTTAATCATATAATTATCGATGCATGTTATGAATTGAAAGTGAGCATCAGACATTTAGAAAGAAATCTTCATAAATTTGCCAACATATAAGTAGTTGATAAAATAATTAGCTTTAACAAATTACAAAATTTAAAAATATTTATTTATTATATATTATTATAACATTCATTTGTGGAATAAAACATAATTAATTTGAAAATATAAATATATAGACATTGTCATGAGATATATGCTCAATGCTATTTTAACAAACATTTTTCATTCAGAGGTAATAAAGATTTCCAAAACTTAGAAAAATAATTTAGTTTTTATATTTTAGAGTAATTAGTCCGTTTTAAAGTTGATTAGCGGATATTTTCTTTTTATAAATTTCAACTTTTAAATATTCAAATATTCATGTTTAGTTCCTAAATTTTTTTTTACAACATTCGAATACATTAAAAAAAGTACCTACCTTAAGTTCCTTATTTATAAAAATAATTTGTATTATAAATATTTGTACATAGTTATCTATATTTGTACTTTAAGATATTGGATAGTTTTTATGTTTCTGTAAAATTTGTTTTGTATACTTATACTTTGTTATGTAAAATTTTAATTTTTTTATAATGAATGATTTGAGATAATTTTTCTATATGTAGATATTTTCTTATGTTTTTGGCTTAGTTCAGGATCATATCTAATAAAAAAAATTAGTTCTTTTTAAATTAGTTAAACCTGTAATCGATATAAAAAAAATAATTTTAGTTTAATTATAATTTTAACCAATTATAAATTTTTTTTACATTGATTATACATTTAATTCAAATAAAAATATATTTTAATTTTAAAAAAAATTATTATAAAAATAAATTAATTTATTCTATTATATTTTTTGCTATAAATTTATTATAAATAAATAATTAATTAAAAAAATTAATAAAAATAATAATAATAGTAGTAGGATAATAATAATGATGGTGGAACAAATAGTAATAATGATTGTAATGGTAACTATTATGATAATATTAGTGGTGATAAAAGGATGGTAGTTATCATTAGGAATGAGGAAGTGAACAAAGCGTCGACGGCCCGAACCTACTGACAACTCATTTAAAAGCCTATTTAAAGGTTCGTCTAGTTTAATAAGCAGACAAGCTCATGCTTGTAAAAAAAAGATAAACAAGCCAGACCTAGACTTATAAAAAATTCTATTTAACTTATTCAGGGATCTATTTATATTTATATATTATATATTTATATTTATTTTAATATATTATATTTATATAATATTTATTTTATATTTTATTTACATAATATTAACATATATATGTTTTAGGCCTATTTAATGGTCTTTTTATTATATAGGCTTTAAATTTATAAGTTTTTTTAATTAATGATTTATATAGACTTTAAGTTTATTTATTGATTTTTTTGTAATGTAGACTTTTAAACAGACTTGCAGGCCTTATAGGCTTTAAATCAGGCCAGAGCTTGAAAAAAAAAAAAACCTTTAGCACTGTGAGGACTGCTTCAGGGCTTCAAAATTTTAAATAGGCCAAATTTAAATCTTGGCACAATTATTTCGCCTCTTTCGCCTATTTATCATTGTTGTTGTAATATTTTTTACAGTGATAATTATAGTTGAGGTATAAATTTTGCATTTCAAAAGATGAATTTAGAGTTAATAATAACAAATTTTAAAATTATTTAGACAACTTTTTTTTATATAAATTTAAGTTAAAAATTTGAAAATTATGTTAAAAATTAATATAAAATCATTTTGAATAAATCGATTTAGTTTTTAAATATTAATTTAAAAATTAATAATAATTCGAAACGATTACAAATGAAATCTTAACTTTTGTATCGGTGAAGATTATAATAGCTGTAATATGTAACTTTTCTTCAATTCAAACCTAAAACTTTACAACTTTTTATATAATTAATTCTAAATCAGTTGGATAACCAACGTATAATAAAAAAGTTAGATGAGGGATCTTGATTCCCCTCCTCCCTTCCCAACTTGGAAAGAACGAATCAACACGTTAAACATGCTGCATCCAAGACAGAAATTGAAAAAAAAAAAAATTCTCTTTTTAAGCTTCGTTTTCTACAATAGTGAACAATTAATTACTAGATTTCACGAAGGATCTGTTTCCCTTGTGGATCTTAGTTGGCTTATGCAAGCTGTCCAAACTAATTCCAGACTTAGAGTGAAAATCAAAAGGCGTATCGAGCATATGAAAATGCTTAGATGCTTTTACATTACATGCATATTTATCATAACACCAAATGTCAAACAAAATTGAGGGGAAAATGGTGAGTCTAGTTGCTCTGGGTCCCTCACCACGCTATATACGTGTTATTATATGTGGATGACAGCAATCTCACTTCCAAACAAATCAATTCTCCAAGAATATGTATTGGTTTCTTCTAAAATTAGGCCTCATATGTCAAACTGGTCCATTTTTCACGTGATGATTCTGCAAACAACTCCATGTGTGTGAACCAAACTTAATTAATTAGAACAAAGGACAAAACTAGAAAAGTATAGATTTAGTGCTTATATGGATGCCTACCTAACACTGTATTATATCTTTGCTTATTTTATCCTTTTTATTTTTTTGAAGTTATGAAATGATATTGCCTATCTATTTTGAAAGAAAAAATGAACGTGTCTAATGTGATCGCAATATTTTATGTTACCATAATTTGGTTAACTAAATGAGTTATTCAAACGAGTCATAGATTTCAATTATCATTTTTAAAATTTGCCTGATACTCCAAATTTAATAAGATCTTTTTTCTTGTTTTAAAAAAATATTTTTAAGATTCCATTCTTTGTATGAATTCCATGTCGAGTGAAATAAGATATTAAAATTGCTACAATTAAATCTTAGAATTTTTCCTTCATAAATTAATATTTTGGGTTGATTTTTTTATGTGCCCGAATCATAACAATTGTTGCTCTGATTGATTTAGGTCGCCATAAACATCAACATAATTAATGACTCAATTTGTTAATAAAGAGAGGATATAGAGAGAAAACGACCAGAGAGGTTTCATGTTGCTTCTCGCATGGTAGTGCAGGGAAAAAGAATTTAATCCTAGGTTCGTAAAAACTAATATGAAATGACTTACAACCAGCATATAAATTGTGCATTATATAAATATTTTTAAATTTTGAATAAATATTCTAAATTAAAATAAATCAAAAAATAATTTTATTATTATGTTATATAATAAAAATAAAAGGGATAAAATTTTTAAGATTAATAATGAAAACAAGAAACAAATTATTACAATTACGAGACATATTTTTATTGATATAATATATAAATTAAAGCTAATTAAAATTGTAATAATCTTAAAATTTAATTTATCTATAAAAAATATTTTTTTATATTTGTTACAAAATATTGATATTTAAAATTAAAATTTAATTAGTATTTAAAAGGAATAAAATTGTAAATAGAAAAACTTAAATGCTGAATGTAGAAAAAAAAAATGATTTAATTAGAAAGAAGGTAATTCTTAAAAATTATTTCATTTAAAAATGATGGGATGAAAATTTTAATTTCATATATAAAAGTTGATTAAATAATAAAAATTAAATAAAGTTAAGATAATGTGTAAATATAAAAAATCTTCAAGAAAATTTATATATAATATAAAGTAAGTTATTTCTTTCCCTTTCTTGCATTCTTTTTATATTTCTTGTTAAAGATAATATTTATATTAATTTAATAATTTTTTATAAAATATAAAATTTATTAAATTTAACTGTTAAATTATATTATAATATTTATATAATTATATATATTAAATTTTAAATAATTTAAATATTTAAATATATATTATTAAATTATTGATATATATATATATATAATTAACATAATAAACATTAAAATAAAGTCATGCATGAAATATTTAATAACTGAAAAGACATGTATTTTTTCGAAGTTAACTGAATGAGCTTATTAAATACTCTTCCTAAAATAAAATACTTAAATTTATGTAGCATCTTAAGATACTTAGACGTTTGAATAGTTTAAAGACATTTTTTTTTTACCTGTTTAAATATACAATTTTACATATATTTTTATTATCATTAAAACATTAAATATTTCTTAAACTTTTTAATAAATATTTAATTAAATTCTAAGTTCAAACAATTCTTTTCTTTTTTATAATAGAAAAAAATCTTGAGTATTTTATAAAAATTTTAGACAAATTATAATATTAGACAAGTTTAGAATAAATAATAACATATAATCATTTTAACATATGATTTACATCATAACATGTAACGATAAAAAAAAAAAGCTAAAATAGTTCTCCTTCTATTTTTGTCAATCAATCAAAAATTAATGCCTAAGACTCTTAAGATGTGCTTGAACTATGTTGACCAAAACTATCATAGGGCATTGCAAGTGTTCTATCCATATGACATCTAAGATGCTTAAGAGAAAAGATTGTACAAGAGGGACATTGGACGAGTTTACGTTCATTTATCTCTTCATTCTACGTTCTTGTAATTCCCTTTTAAAGGAAGTGTGTCTCTTATTAAAAGATGATACAGAGAAGTGGAAGTGAGGTGCATGGGGTGTCTTTATAAGAAGAGAGAAATTGATTGCTGCCCCATAAAAGTGACGTGTCTTATCACTTGAAAAATCATCTCTTAGATTTTGAAAAAACAATGATGAGTGTGATAAAGGGGTTAAGACAAGGAGATACATGAAAAATTAGATAGATGTACATGCTTTGAGTAGACCAATCATCTTTAGACACTTGAACATAAAATAGACATTATGCATGTTTAAGACAGCAAACAAAAATCAAACAAGATTAAAAAAGTTATCCAAGTTTCACATATTAGACGAGCACTAGTTTGAAGATTCATCCTTTGGTTTCAACTATGATTGGTCTGTTTGACTTTGATCATTGATATCCATACCTTCTCTTTTCATTTTTCCTTATTGGGTTCCTCCAAAGGTCATACTATTTCCTTCATACAATTCCAGGTCTAGGAACATAGCCGTGTCTCCCATCATATATCATGAGCAATCACCTTCCAGGTATTATTTTTAGTGTCTGTCTTTTTCCACTAAAGATATCTGTTAAAGAAATGATCATTTTTTTGGTATCCATGTCTTTTTGAATCCTTTGTGTGTTAATTCATAGGTATTTGTGGCAACATACTTTTAAGATGTGTCCATACTTGTTGCATATAGAAGAAAAGGAGTTTAAATTAGAAGTAAAGTCTCTTATTCTCTTGTGATAGTTTTGAAATCCAATAACAGTTTTGTCTTTAGGATGTCTTTTGCTTCTAATGATTAAATTTAATTTGTTTTAACTTTTAATAAATTTAGACATGTCCTTTTTTATTTTTTCCATTTCAATGGACAGCTTGTGATTTTCTTATAAAAGAGTTATATTTTTGTTCAAAGTTTCTTGAAGCTCTTTTTCTTTTTTAGAAAATTTCTTTCTCAAGACATTATATTTTATTAGAAGGGTGTTTAGATCATTCAACTAGTTTTTATAAACATTTTCAAGATTTTTTAGTTTAGATGATAAGTTCAATATCTTCCATAAAACATATTTATGTTGTTTTTGTTACTTCATCCTCTAAACTACTGCTATCTAAATCATCCCATGTTGAGACAAGATCTTTCTTTCTTCTTGATTTGGTAATCTTGTCTTTCTTAATATTAGGATACTTTGTTTTTGTGTGTCCTAACTTCTTTCATTTATAACAAATGATATCATACTATTGTGTATTATCGAAGGAAAATATTTTACCTTTTATTAATTTGAAAGGTTTTACTCCTTTCTTTTTTTGTTCATGAATGCTGTTTAATTTTTTGAACATACGTGATAGTTCTTTATTTGTTCCACTGTCATCATTTATCTCCTCAAAGATAGATAGCTCTTCTACTTTCATGATTTTGAAAGGAGGGTCTTGGTCATGATGTCTAGATTTTAAAGTAGGTCATTTTCCTTTCTTGTCTGATTTGTCTTCATTTATCTTGACCTCATATATTCTGAGGGATCCAAGGAGCTCATACAACTTGAGTTTGTTCAAGTCTTTGGATTCTTCTATGTTTGTTTTCTTTGGTCTACATCGAGGTGGAAGACTCTTAAGGATCTTTATCATAATATCCTTGTGATCATAGGTCTTTCCAAGAGCTTTAAGTTCATTTGTCACCATTTGAAATCTTCCGATCATCTCATCAATAGCCTCCTTCTTTCATCTTGAAATCCTCACACTAAGACATCAGATAACTTATCTTTGATCTCTTTATTTGATTTTTCCTCCACGAATAATAGCAAGACTATCCTACATTTCCTTAAATTTACAGTATCTTATGAACAGAGAAGACACCTAGACGAGTAGATAGTTTAGGTTCAAATTGGTTATGTCTCTTGTCTCTTTATTCCCAATCTTCTATCTTTATATATAGATGGACAAAAACCATTGAGAGGGTCAGAGTGATTTTCAATGTCTTCCACACATCCATTAAATGAAAGGTCTTAGTTTAGGCAGAAAGTTGTTCTATGAGGCAGAACGCATGCTGCTATAAGTCAAACAAGCAACTGCTATGACAAGGTGCCTTTCACTTCTGCCTTTTTGTTTTTTGTAAGACAAGTCAATCTATTCATTAATTGTTTAATAGTTATTTTTTGTCTTGCATCAATACTGAAAAAGCATATTTTCTCTTGAGGCCAGTAGGATAACCTTGTTGAGTACTCCTTCTAAACTTAGACACTTAAATGATTGAACAGTTAAACAGTTAAAGATACTTTTCTTTTTATATCTATCTAAATATATAATTCTACATATATTTTTGTCATCATTAAAACATTAGATATTGTTTAAACCTTTTAATAAATATTTAATTAAATTTTAAATTTCAATAATAAAAATTTTTAAATCAACAGTTGAAATAATAAATTTTATATTTTATAAAAAATTATTTAATTAGTGTTAGTATTAAATTTAATATATGATGATACTAACAGATTCTAATTTTATGTATAAGTCAAAATTCATTAACATTAAAAAACAAATTTATACTTAACATCTATAATAACTTAATTTTTAATAAAATATAAAATTTATTTTTTAAATTATTAAATTATATAATAATATCTTTATAATCATTAATTGAATATATCATATTTTTAAATTATTTAGATATTTATAAATATATTATTAAATAATTTATATTTATATATATATTTTTTTAAAATAATATAATATTGATAAAATATTTATTAATTTTTATTTTATATAAAATTTTATAAATATAATTTATGTAATAAAAATTTTAAATTAATAATTAAATTAATTAATTCATATTTTTAAATAAAAATTTTAATGAATTAAACCTAACTTATAATATTGATGGGAATAGCAAGATAAAGGTTGAGTATTTACAGTTTGTGTGTGAAAGGCATTTTCAGCAGCGACAAAATAGGGTAGAGTTCGAAGTTCCGCCGAAACTAGCGCAGCTGTAATTCAAATAGTTCATGTTTTTTTGTTTAAATTATAGGTATTCACCGAATGCAATTAATGCTGTTCAAATTATATAAAATTATTATGAATAGTAATTTAAAAAAAAAATTAACACAGGTATAACTTATAGTTATACTCTACTTATTTTATTGTAGAGTAAACAATAAACAATTTTTTATAGCTAAGATTCGATATGGTTACATTTTTATTTTAACAATAAAGGATCTTCATCCTTATGAATGGTGACGCTTGATGCCAAGCAAGAAGCTAGTAAAGGTGGCTATATAGTCCAAGTACCTCCTACGTATAATCCACTCCAAATTATATTGGCCATATCGCATGTGCAATAATTCAGAACCCAATTTAATTTGAACTTTTGGTTGGTAATAGCAAGAGGGTAACGAGTTCAACTGCTTAATATCCAATGGCGTTTTGTTTCGTCACCGGTGGTAGCATTCTCTAGCCAGGCTTCTCAATACTTCAATTTTAAGAAATATATTTTTCTGTTTTTTAAAAATTGAAAAAAAAAACTTTAAAAATAAGCTAAAATTAGTGCATTTATCTATTTTCCGGTTGTTTTGCATTTAAGTATATGCCGTCACAAGAAAAAATCATTTAAGTACATGTCAAGCAATGGACACAGTATTTTTCTGCTAATATATTTAAGTTTCGTTCAACTTGATATCTTGCAATTTGAAATCAACTAACTTATGAGATCCACCAATTTTGAGTGCTGTTAATCAATGTAACTTTACATTATCCATCAATTGGCTAGAATTCACACACACACACATATATATATATATATATATATATATATATATATATATATATACCTTTTAAAAATAATTATTATAAAAAATAATGTATTCTAATTAAATTCATTTTAAAAATTGGACCAATTACTTTTTAATTGTCAAACACATAAATTAGTTGGCCGGGGCTTAATTTAACTTAATCATAGATCTTAAATTCATCATGTCCTAGGTATGCGGAGAAGTTAAAAACGTGAAAGAAAACCGTCTATAATAATTTTATCTAGTTTTAGTATAGTTATCTTTGGTAGAGAATCAACAATACATGTGATCTTAATAAAAAAAAAGTTAATTTTCTATTTATTGGTTTAATTATAATTAAATATATATTTTTAATATATAATAATGGTTTAAAATGTAACAAGTTAAAAATTTACAAATTACTAAATTTTTTATTTATTGCATTTGAAAAAATATAAAAAAAATACAATATACTCTATTTGAAAAAAAAAATCTTTTTGTGAGTCTCATTTACGTTGCTTCAGACAAATATAATATGACAACAACAACAACAAAAATTTAAAAGAAAATACCTTAGGTCATGAGCAACGAGCACCATACCCGTCACCTTCTATAATTTCCTTTTCAATGCTTTTCCATTTCACATTCACTTCACTTTCTTATTGTTTCTTTATCCATTTCTTATGTTTTTTCTTTTTTATTAGTTTTAGCATAATCAGTGAATTGATCGATGCATTGATGGATCATGAGTTGGAGATGCAGATGAACAACTTTGGTGGTCCACTCCTTGATTCATGCACTCCATTTGCGTCTCTTTCCTTTTGGTGTAACTTTTCTACTTGACTCCACTTTCGATTATATCTGAAAAATTGGTCCAAATTGATAAACATCCATTTCACCAATTTTTGGGAGATTCTTTCCCATTTTAATTAATTATTTGAGGGTCTTCTAAATTTGTCACTTGACCAGATCATTCATTAGAATAGAGTACAGTTCGTGGCAATTTTTTATTATTCTGAAAGAATTTAGTTTTTTATTTAATTTTCTGCAATTAATATTTTTTTTAAAAAAAATGTACAATAAAAATGATAAAATAGAATGTGTTGATTTATATTTGGAATAATTTTTAAAATTTTAAAATTTAAAATTAAAATTATATTTAATTTAAAAAAATTGTAAAACTAAAATTAAAAATTATCGTGAAGGAACCTTAAGTCTTATTTGATATGATTTTAAGCTTTTAATTTTTTTATTATCAAATCATATTTAAAAGTAAAATCTGTTTACGTAATTAGTTTTGAATTAATTTTTAACATATTTTAAAAATAATTTTACCTTAATTTTAAAATAAAAAATTTTAAATTCTTATTTTTAATTTTAAATCCACCATTACTTCTGACAAAATAATTTAGGTATGTACGAACTTAGTAATTGTCATAGTATTCCTATGGAATAAATGTCAAGATGTTCCAAACTATTTTTTTTAAAATATCTTCGGTAGTTATAATAAAAGAAAAAATTAAAATAATTTGTTTTTAGTATTTGCTGTATCAAACATGATATAATATCATATGTTACTGATTTATCTTGTCTTGTTTCAATAGTTAAATATCTTATTACGAGAAAGAGTTAGATTATCCTCACATCATATCCTATTTAGTATTTAAAATAATAATAATAATAATTAAATTAATAATTTTTCAAAAATTAAATTTTAATATTTTTATTAAAATTTATAAAATTATTATATAAATTTATCTTTTATATTTTATAAAAAAAGAAACCTTTTAACTTTTTAACTTTTTAATTTTTTAAGCATTTCTGAAATTTTTTATTATTTTATAAAATATAATTTAAAAAAAATTATAATTTATAAATAATTTTTAAAAATATGATTTTAAATTTTAAGTTTTAAAATAATTTTTTAATAAACAAGTTATTGTAATTTAAATATTAAATTTTCAATAATATGAAAAAATAATTTTTAAATATTTTTCATATTTTAATAATTTTGTATTTTCTAATATTAAAAGATATTTCTATTGAAACTTTATAATTTTAATATAATTTATATTTTATCCTATTATTATTTATATATCTCAAATATTAGATAGAATAAATGTTACCTAATTTATTATTTAGGTACGTACCAAACATAATATAAGATAAAAATATATTCTATTTTTTTTCACCTAACTCATATTTTAACCTTCTTTATATTATTCTTCCCATAAATGAGCCCTTATATTATTTGTGAAAGGATCCAATTATCCACCAAATTACAGTATCAGGTTAAATAAAAGAAATAAAAAACTCATGAATATATTAATTTGAAACTAAATATAAATACGGAGTGATGTTAAAATTCTATTAAATATGTTAAATCTAAATGAATCAGTTGAGGAGAACATTTTGAGGATTGAATAAGTATTTCTTACCTTTGAAATATTTAAAAAGGTTAAAAATACATAAAAAAAAAGATAGATCCTGAAAAATTAAGAATTTTTACTCAAAACTAAAGAAATAATAGTACAATATAGAAACAATCAGCCATAAGAACGCAACTTCTAAAATCATAACCTAATTAAAGTCTAAATTAAAATGTAAATTCTAAAATCCAAATTAAATTCTCATAGTCATAACATAAATAAAGTCTAAGTATAAGTCTATATAATTTTTAAAGTCTAAATTAAACACTGACAAACATAACCTAATTAAAATCTAAACTTTAGATCTCAAATTAAATCCTTAATTACATTCATAATCTAATTAAAGTATAAATTAAATCCTAACAGTGAAACTTAATTAGAGACTAAATTTTAAAAAAAATATCATAAATTAATTATATTAATATAATTTAAACCTGAATTCTAAATCAATTATTATTAAGTATACTAATTCTAAAATATTCTAAAGATACTAATTAAACAATGTGCATAACATAAAAATATCTAAAATATTCATAAATTTTTAAGAGGAAGATTTTGATGTTTGAATCCTAAGGACATATGAGTTTTCTAAATCTTAAAATTTTTATAGATTAACATAAACTTTAATTAAATATATATAATTTACATATAGTTATTTTCTTGTTTATTTTGTAGAATAATAGACACTTTAACAATTATATAAGCATATAAAATAATCATTTAAAGATTTGCATCTAACTCATCGTAGACTAAATCATTTTAAGTTATCAAATGTTTTAAGGAAGAACTCTTTATCGTTAAAGATATCAAAAATCATTTACAACAATTAGATATATTTAGTTCAAGCATGACTAGCATAGATTATAATATTTAAATAAAAAGTATTTTTTTAGTAACTCAGTTTTCATGTAAAAGAAACTTTTAATTTTTCTAAGAACATACTTTTGTTAAAAAAAAATTAATATTTAATATGACACTTAGAATTATAAATGGTAAAGTAGATTTATCTTTTAAAAAAAAGTATTTTATGTTTTAAGATCAAAATCATACGTTAAATAGAATAATAGATGATGTTATAATTTTTTTATCTTTTGTTAGTATTTTTATTTTTTTAAAAAATAAAATCTTTACTCTTTGTTTGAATTAAAAGAAAGTAGGAAGAAAAAAATTATTTTCTAAAGTTTGATAAAAAAAATTTATTTGTTTACGTTTATCTTATATAAAAGAAAATAATTAATTTTGATGGGATTCATAAAAATATTTTTTTCCTTCAAAAGGAGAAAAAATAAAGGGGTCAAATTTTTTTTTACTTATTTTAAATTATTAAAATTATTAAATAATTTTTTAAAATAAAAATAAAAATTATATTAATAAAAAATATATTAAAAAATAATTTTTTTAAAGTTAAATTTTATATTTTTAAAATATATATAAACTAAAATTTATACTACTAATATTTTTTTTCATTTTTTTTTCTATTATATTTAAACAACTTGTTTTTTTATTCTATTTCCACTCTAATTCTTATCTACCTATTTCTTTCATTTTTGATTCTTTCTTTCATATTTTTTACATCATCTAAACAAAATATTAATAAACAACAAATAAATTTTACTCTACATTCATTTCTAATGTACAAAAGACTTTGAATTTTACTTTTTTATTTCATCTTAACATTGTTTTTAATTAAAACTTCTTTGTTTAAAAATATATAAGAAAAATTTATATATAGTATTTTTTATTAAAAATCACAAGAACAAATATATTAATAATATTAAATAATATTTTTAATACAGAATTATTATTTATTGATTTATTATTTGTATCCTTTAACATATATTAAAAAATTGTTTATACAATAATTTAATTTTTAAAAATTGAAATATTTAAAAAAAGAACCTATACTATCCTAAATCAATTGGTTGAACAAATTTTGAGCACTTCTATATAGTACCCTAATACCTACTCCTTTGAAGTTTTCTTTCTTTCTTTAAAAATTTATTCCCTTTTATCTAGAAAAGCTTAAATATAAAAAAAGTAAATGTACATGCCACATGTCTTGTTTTGAAAGAAAGATAATATATAGTTTTAGAATATTAAAAAAAAAAAATCTAGTTTGCAAGCAGAGATTCTTTTTCTTCTGAAAAAAGCAATCATTTCACAGTTAAACAAGCAGCAAGAGGGTTTGATGGTATTTCCGACAGCTTTATGGAACACCTAGAGGTAATTCCTCAATCCTCAAAGAAGTACCAAGTGAGAAAGATAAACTAGCTATGGAATCAGCCAAAGCATCCTAGGAATAGATTCAAAACAAAGAAGCCAATTGCGCAATATAGTCCTCAGCAAGTAGAGAGAAGTAGGAATCATAGTTGCCCTTGGATTCTTGGAATGTATACTTTGGATAAGCGTCAAGCGATGTTATTCCACGTACTGTAAGTATTTGGATGGAGGATTTTAATATTTTAAAAATTTTAAAACATTTAAATATTTAAATACTTTTAAATTAAAAATATATTGTTTAGATAAAAAAATTTTAATTTTATTATATTTTAAATTTTTATTTGAATGATAAATTTTAAATTTATTAAATTTTAAAATTTTTATTTACGTTAAATAATTTAATTTTTATTATATATAAAATTTTATATTTAAATATTCATAAATTTTCTTTAATTTTTTTTATTTTTTTTATTAAAAATTTTAAATATACAAATATTTGTATTGTGTAACATATTTAACCAGAATAATAATCTAACAAATGTATAAAATTAAAATAATAAAAAAATATTATTATATTATTTGATATTGAAAATATTGTATTAAAAGATAAAAGAGATAAAAGAAAAAAATATATAAATAAAAAATAATAAAAAAGAAAGTAATGTGAAAAGATAAAGTTAAAAGATTTGAAGATATTTTAAATTTTACCTATTTTAACAAAATTTAAAATTTTCTAATTTTGATTGATTAAAATATTTTCTTAAAATTTATAAAATTTAAAATTTTTTACAAAATAATATTCAAATAAATTATTTTAAATTCTTTAAAAAAATATTTTTTTCTCTAAAAATACCTCATTCAATCATATGGTAAACTTCACTCCTAATCCTGTTTCAGCGTTAGGCTTCCCTAATGCGTCATTTATAGGATGATTACCGTCACTTGATATCTGGGAGAGGCCTATCCCTTCCAACTTCATATTTTCCGAAACCACTTTATATCATCCATTTCAAATGGCCCAAATGATATCATATATATATCAAAGATAAAGCCTGTAATGATTTTGGGCCCAAAAAAGTAAGGGCAAAGTCAACAATATTTAAGTTGTCATTCCCCGTAATATGCAAGCCCAATTTTTATGCAAACTATGTCTCACCTCTTCACACAACAATAAAGCATAAGTAATAGACTCCTACATTCTTCCACTACAAGGGCGCAATGGATCCAAAATTACTCCCTCCTTTAGTAAGATTTTTATTTTATTTTATTTTTTACATCTTTCGGTTTTTCTATTTATATTTTTTAAAATTATTTTCATAATTATCTATTTATAAATGTATAAAATATATTTTAAAATTTAAAATTTAAAATTATTTTCAAAATTTAAATTCTAAAAATATTTTTATATTTATAAAAAAAAATAAAAGAAAAAATTAGTCCTTAACTTGTTAAGTTTCTACAAATCAATTCTTAATTTAAAAAATTTATTTGATACTTTCTAATTTATTACTCTATCATTTGAATCTGTTCTTTTACACAATTATCATCAAGTGGTTGTTGATGTGGAACATTAAGTGTCATGTTGGATATTTGGTGGATCCAAAATGATTCTGTTTTGTGATTAATATGTTATGTAAGCTATTATTTGGATCCAAAACAATACTGTCTAGGTTGGTCATTAGTGGTGGATTAAATTTGATTAAACAATTGTCTCATTGGAGAGAAAATTGTGTTTTGTTTGAGTGAAAAGTTAACTCTTTGCTTGAAAAAAAAAGTGCTTGTGCAATTGAAAACTATTCCTATAATTTTTTAGGGTTTGAAGACCAATATTATAATGGTAGAAAAGGTAATGTATACATTTCATATAGCTAAATTCAATTTTAGAATTAATTTTAGTTTAGAGTTTATTAAAGTGGCTCCACATTGGTTGTCTTTTTTAAGTAAATTTTGTGGTATTGTGTTGTAAAATGAGTATTCCCTTTTGAGGTTTACAATTTCTTTTGTTCATGGATAATAGGTTGAAACATTGAATATTTCATTGTTGTTGAAGGTGTTTGTCGCTCTATGTTGAATATGAATTTGATGAAAAATTGGTTTAATGAGAAGTGATCCTCCAAATATCATATTGTGTCAGTTTCTATCATTCTCCAATCTTTATGGCTACATAAAGTAATCAATTATGTCACTTTAGTGTTTTGTATAAAAATGCATATGAGGATTAATATATAAACTCATCATGGTGGTAATTTTATAGAGGAAAACAATGGAATACATAGGTATAAAGGAGGTAAAGTGAAAATTTAGGAGGAATGTGATGGAGACACCTTGGATATCTTCAATTTTAAGAACTTTGCTAAGTATTTAGGATATATGAACGGGAAAAATATATTTTGGTTGGACATTGCTACAGGTTATTTTTAGGGGATTAAACCATTGGAGCATGATACTGATTTGTTGTCCATGATTGATGTGACTAAGAATAATGGTAGCATGGTGTTGATAAGGAGGCAGACCATGAAAGATGTGGAAGATGTTGATGTTGTTGCTAGTAATGAGGCTACAAATGAAGGTACATATATGGATTTTGCTGAGGGAGTGAGGATAGAAAAACCATTATAAAAAAGTACAATGGAGGTGGACAAAAGTGCTATTTAACCAATATTGAGGGATGTCTTGAATGTCATGAGGGAAGGTTTAGCTATTGAGAGTGAACAAAACTTAGATGGTAGTGCTGATGGTGAGAATGAACCAAAGTTGGGTCTTCGTGCTATTACTGATTGTGTGGGTTTAGGAGGTGATGTTGTTGTTGAAGAGGTAAATTTAGGTTAGAGAAAGGGAAAAAGGAAAGCAACAAGCAACAACATAGCTAGTTAATGTTTCATTATTACATGATTGTGTTCTCATGCAAATTTTTCTTTTGTTACATTGCAAGGATGATGATGACCATAAATTTGAAGTGTACTACTGGCCCACAAAGGTTGTCAATCTTGGTACCTAGACCTACATATGTAGGTTTTGGTAATTCACTTATGGATGACTTTCTTTTCATGTTTATGTTCATTGTGATTTTCTTGTCCAACTAATTGCATTTACTAATCTTTCCACATGTGATTAGATAGGATTTCCTTGCATGCATGCAATTGTTGCTACAACTTTTAAAAATGAAATCTAAAATATCATTAATATGTATTACTTACTATTTCATCATACCAAGAAAAATAGAAATACCAATTAAGGTCTTTCCAGGGGAAGAATATTGGGACAAATGAAACCAGATACCACAACTCACCTTCATTTAAAAAGAGAACAAAAAGGGAAAATAAGATAAAATTAAAGCAAATTTAATTGCAACGTGTGTGGAGAACTTAAGCATAATAAACATACATGTCCAGTGGCAAAGAAGAAAAGGCTTAAGGAATTACAAGCCTAAGATGTCGTTATTGTAGCAAGTCAATCTGCTAGTGGTGCTTTTAGACAAGGTGAAACTAGAGGTGAATTTGGTGCTACTCTTACTAAAGGTGGTGCTAATGCTAGGCTTTTGGACAACATGAAACTAGTGATGCTTCTGTTACTGATGAAGTAGATCTCAACCAATCATAGCCACCACTTAAGGAAACCTCACGTAGAAAATATGAAATTATTTTGAAACCTAAGATGAGGATAAGGAAATGAATACCCATAACTGCATAACCACCTACCCAATCTACACAACAGTTACTCCTATAGAAGCATAAGTAACCACATAAGTTACCATAACTTAAGGAAATCAATAATCTAACACTTTTCCTAGAAGGGAGCCCACCACCTACTTCACCTCAACATGATGGTGACTCTAAAAAAACTTCCAAGTTCATGCCAACCCCTAACATAAGAAGGCTATAAAAATACATATTTTGTTTAAGTTGTAGTCGTATTTGTTTCAAAATCAAAGTTGTTATCGATAACTATGCCTTTTGTTTTATTGAAGTAGTTTTATTTCAAAACACCATGGAGCCCTTACACATTAGTCATGGTTTTTGTTGAAGTCTTATGAATTCTTTTTATTATTAATGCTTTTATCGATCATTATGTTAATGACTTTGTTCATGATTATGTTCATCATAGATGAATATTCACAACTTGTTTGTATTTGTTTTCACAATTGTTTGATATCTTATATAATCAGCAATTTACAAATAATTTCACATAGAATTTATGTTAATCCATTCTTGAAAGGAACTTGCATTTAACATTAATTCACCAAAATCATTACATTATACAACCTTCAAATAAAGGTTAATTCTTACATTATCCCCGGCAACAGTGAGACCTCATTTGCATTTTTCTTGTCAACCACAGGACATCAAGCATGTTTAAATTCTGTCTGCCTGTCTTAACAAGCTTGCATTTTTCCCAGCAATAGTGGGACCTCATTTGCATTTGTCCTTCAACAATATGACATCAAGCATGTTTAAATTTTGTCCGCGTGTCTTCTAGCATTATTTTCGGCAACAGCGGGACCTCATTTGCATTTTTCTTATCAACAACAGGATCCCAGCACGTTTATTTTTCTGCATCCTGGCCTATACAGGCTTCAGCACGTTTATTTTTCTGCATCTTGACCTATACAAGCCCCAATACGTTTAATTTTCTGCATCTTTGGCCTATACTGTCAGACCCAGCACGTTTACTTTTCTGCATCTTGGCCTATAATGTCAAGCCCGCAACACGTTTATTTTTCCGCATTGGCCTATACTGCTAGGCCCAGCACATTTAAATTCTTGCATCCTCACCTGTCCTAACAAGTCTTTTTCATTTCACTTCGCCTATCTTAACAAGCCATTCTTTTTCATTTCTACTTTGCCTGTTTAACAGGTCTTTATCAAGTTCACTATGTTTGTCTTAACAGGCCAGTCTTCTTCATTTCTACCTTAACAGGTGTTGTATTTCAATTTCTGCATTTTTGGCCTACCATAGTAGGGCCTACATATTTAAACTCCTTGACATCTTCAAGACTTGCTGATCAAGCTCACACTCATACCAGTTTTTATCTTTTACCCCAGACATTATTTGTTCACGTCTTTACTCATTTTTTACCATGATAATCTAGAAACTTATTTCTTATATTATCTGGTAAGAAAATGAGTAAAGAGGGACAAACTATGAACACTGAATTATGTCTGAGGGTAAGTTTAAAACCCAAAATAAATTATTTTCCTAAAATCGAAAAATAACAAAAAAATGATGAAAAATGAAAAGAAAAAGAAATTGTTTCGTCAATGTTAGTTAAGAGTTAGTTAGAAGAAAAAAATAAAAAAATAATAAAAGAAAACAAAACATAAAAGTGATAAGCAAAAATAGAAAAATCCAGAAAAAGAAACAGAAAAAAGAAAAAAAAAAGCTAAAAAAATATAAGAAACAGAAGACAAGAAACCAAAATTCAAAAAATAAAGAAAAAAGAAAGGAGATAGGAGAAAGCCCTGCCAAAATTTGAAGAAGGCGGCATGCATTCATTTGTCTGTAAAAAGGGACTTGATGCCATTTAACAGGGGTCTTTTTTTTATATTTCGGATTTGGGGGGGAATTTTTTGGAGGATTGAGAGAACTGAATCTCTCTTCCTCTTCTTCTTCCAATCTCTCCTTCTCTCCCTCTTCCGATCTCATAAGACTCATCCGTGGTGATTGAAACGAATGAAGTTAAGGAGAGTTCCGATTCTAACATTTGACATCATTCGGATTCTGGTTTCTTGAAGGAAGAACATCGCTGGTTCTTGATCAACTCTGCAGCAAACTCTCAAGTGAAGAAGGATCCCACCTCAGTTGATTCCAAGATCAGAAGAAGGTGTGTAGGTTTTGTATCAATTGTTCCAATTGGAGCCCCCGTAATGCAGCATTTGCTATCAATAGCTTCCAGCAGATAGGCCATAAGCTAATGCATGCGTTGACGGTCCTTACACCCAGAGCAAAAGGGAAAAAGGATTTTGAAACAGTTCCATACATAGAACAGCAAGACCGTAAGCATCATAAAAGCATGAATACATGCAATGACTTGATGCTTGTACTCTCACCCCTTGCAATTACTAACCTTGTTGGGAGATGAGTTTGTACTGTGTTCAAATAGAATGGGGTCGCTAGGGTGACCTTGCAAAGTCAATAACTTAGAGGAAGTGGTAGCCTTTGCTGGAATCGACCCCATTCATATTGGGTCTCTTAACGTAAGGTGAAATCCCATGCAAATGTTTTGAATCAAGAGGGAGTGGGGGCCACCAAATCATCGTTTAAAATCCATCCCATACACATGAAACACTACATAAGTTATTAAACTACAAAACATATGTCATAAAGGATTGTGGCCTAGTGGCACAACTTGCCGTCCCTATCCTCCATGTAAGTGGGCCATGCCTACCAGCTTCTTCAATTTGGGCGCCTGCTAATTTGGTTCACAGAAATTGAATGGGCCAAAATGTCCACCATCAATTTGGGCCATGCTAATTGAGTCTGATTTCAACGTTATTTCTAAATAATTTAACACTTAAGCAATTAACTTTTAATTATTATTTTCGGTCAAACCCAATTATGCTAACCTTGGAATAAAAATATAATTTTCTTTAATTTGGGTCAAACTCAATTCTTTTTTTAATTATTTTCTTTAATTTTGGGGTCATGCTCAGTTCTTTTAATCTTGGTCCAATTTTTCTTAATTTGAGTCAAGCCCACTTCTTTTCTTTAATTCTAAATCGTTTCTATTTTATTTTGGTTCAAGCTCAATTATTTTAATTTTGAAATCAAAGTTCGATTTTACTTAATTCGGGTCAAGCCCAATTCTTTTTTATATGGGCCAAGCCCAAGCCCCTCTTTTACTTAAACTTAATTCCTTTCTTTCATTTTCTTTTAATTGGCTCAAGCCTAATTTTGTTCTTTAACTATTAAATCAAGTCCAATTTTCTTCCAAATCACTGTTTTTACTAACTCTGTTAAAAACGTCTGTTTTAATTTTTTCAAATTTGTGCAATGGATTCTAGTACGAACAGACAACCTTCTCTATTGTTCCGTGTTTTAATTTGTGCGGATTCCATATACGGCTTACCACGATTTGGAGTTTGCAAACATGGAATTTTAGGAAATCATCGTTTACTAACCCTGTTAAAAACGTTTGTTTTTATTTTCCAATTTATGCAACAGGTTCTAATATAAGCTAGCACCTTCTTTGTTTGTTTCGTATTTTAATTCATGCGATTTCCAAACGCGGCTTACGACGGTTTGGACTTTGCAAGCACGTAATTTTAGAAAATTATTGTTTTATTAACTCCATTAAAAACGCCTGTTTCAAAAGTGTTTGTTTTTATTTTCTAGAATTCATGTAACGGATTCCAATATGAACAAGCAGTCTTCTCTGCTGTTCCATGTTTTAATTCGTGCAGATTCAAATATGGCTTACGAAAATTTGGATTTTGCAAGCACACAATTCTAGAAAATTACTGTTTACGCTTCACTTCGTCCAAAAAATTCAATTTTTCCCCCTAAAATCATCCTCCGATTTTCCAAGAGATCAAGTCTCTTAAAAACCAAAACTACCTAGCCTTGAGTTTCCCATTGCACCATAGAATACATAAGAAACACGATCAAGTCTTGTCAGGCTATTTTTCACAAACCTATTTAATCATAATCAGTTTAAGGGTACTGACACGCTCGTCGCAAACATCCAAAAATAATTTCTAGATTTTCCCCAACTATTGGTATAGTATAAGGTGCAACCTAGGTCATCTCCCAAAGACCATTTCAGATTCTTAAGATATTTGGAAAAAGTTAGAACAAGGGGATTTTGTAAAGATGTGATATTAAGTTCTAAATACAAAATATAGAATGAAATTAATTCAACTTCAACGATTATCAACTCAAGGAATTCAGAGGCTATTTTCTTAACTAATCATTGATAACTAAAATCATGCATTATGTTTATCAACCTAGGATCATCTGGAACCCTTAAAATGATCCTTAAATTCTCTACTGAAAAAACTCTCAGGATTCAATTGATTATGATCAACAAGATTTAGTAACCATTTAATCTTTCATTAGATCTAAACCAATTTCATAATCAGAATTCAGTTGAAGTAAGTAATAAAATGAAAACCTTCAATTCAATTACTTAATTTCTACTCTTCAAACTTTTGGAAAATGATTTACCAATCAAAAACCAATTTGAAATCAATTATGCATTAATCAAAATACGTCAACCGAACAAACTTTGATTAAAAGAATAAAATTGAAGAACATAGTAAAGCAGAGTAGAAATAACTCAATAAGCATGTAAATAAAGATCAAGACCTCAAATTTAAAATGAAAATAACTTGAATCCTTGAATTGAAATTACAAACTTAGCCTTCCATGAAGGAGGCAACTAACAACAAATAAAAACTTAGCCTTCCATGAAGGAGGAAAACTAACAACAAAGAAAGAAAGATGGAAAATGGTATTGGAGTTAATATCTAAGGGTGTGTTTCTCCTCTCGTAAACCCTTCTATTTATAGAGGATTTTTGAGGCATCATTTTCAGAAGATCACCAACCAAATTTTTTACTTTTCCATCCTTTTATTGCTTTCACATGGACTTTGTTGAAAATGCAAAACACTTTTGAACTTTTGTCACCAATCAGCACAACAATTTTGACGTTATTGCAGCGCAATTTCGAATATTCACGTGTCCAAATTAGAGCTTTAGGTCTGAACAAAAGTTGTAGCCCTTGATCTTAGCTTTCCAACGGATCTAATTTCATCTCAACATGACTTCTGTATCTCAAGATATAGGTAGATCTTTGCACACTGTTCAGGTTCTACGACAGCAACACTATCTCATCTTTTGAGATAATTTCGGAGTCCTATACATCCCATTTTGAGTCTGATCTTGTTTTGTAACTATGGAAACTTATTTAAGCTTTCATTCAAGATATATTTCATGATTTTTGGATGTCTAAAACTCCTGTTATGCTCAAAATACTATAATAGTGTCATTTTAATCGGTTAAGCAAAGAAATTCAATTAAACTCCATATGAACCGAAACTCATAAAATATGAAAAAGACCACTTAATTGAACATATAACAAGTCTTAATGAGATAAAAATGAGAGATAATTATTTATAAAATTTATGCTTATCAAATGCCCCCACACTTATCTTTTGCATGTCTCGGGCAAACTTAAGTTAAAGATTGGTGACTAAATTTTTTTTTTGTTTTTTTTTAATGAAAGAACATCAAAGCTTTGAGTTGATTTCTCAAGAATTCACAAAAATTCATGAAGCATTCTTTCATCACATTTTTTAAATTACTTAGAAAGGCAACTTTTAATTTGAAAAACATAGATTAAGAAAGATAAAACCTCACATGATATACTCTGAATCTCTCAAGTGTTTGATTTGGTAAGTGTTTCTCTCAAATTCAATCCATGAAAGATGAACTATCATAGGCTTGTATATCTTCTACTTCTCTACTACTATGTACACATACAATGCATAAATCAAGGGGTCTTTAATTTGGTTATAACGGGATTAGAAAGATGAAATGATATAGTGAAGAGATACAATGTTAGACCAAGGAAAATGGTGAGGATTGAGAACTGAATCCAAGTGTAAGTGTGAGAAACAAGATATCACTTTTTTTTTCAATGTAATAGTTTATTTCTTTATTTATTTATTTTGCTTCAGTTTTTTTTTTCATTTGTTTTCAACCATGATATTGATGAACACAACAATAATCTCCCCCACACTTATTGAAACACTTATGATATGATAAATCCAGTATTCCTCACCTTCTACGGTCAAACAAAGTTATTTTTTTTTTTGGGTTTGTGGTTATTTGGCTAATTGGTTTGCTCAAGAAAAACAATGTATCAATCATTTTTGTACAATTCATGTGAAAATGTAGCTTCAAAAATAATCAATGCAAGTTCTGAAGTAACATATTCCATGGATGAAAATTACACAAGAAAAAAAGTAATTAATAAGGCTCAAAATCTCACACGTAAGATATTTATCAAATTTAATCTATCCAGTTCAAATATGTGTTGCCAAACTAATTAATCTCGAAATATAAATCATTTTACTTCAATTATTTTGTGAAATCTAAAGAACAACATACTTCCACATTCAATTTTTTTTTTATCATAAGATGCGTATCAAGAGTCAATTGTAACTCCTTACTCAACCATCTTACTCAAAACAAGTTTATGAATCTAACCTAATTTTTTTTGGTTTTTTTTATTATTTTTTATTTTTTTATCGGACCATCCTCCCCCCAACCTATCCAAGACATTGTCCCCAATGTCTTAGAAGGAATTTCATATAATAGGAAAAGAAATGTGAGAAAACCATCAAAGTAAGGAAAAATTATAACCGAAGAGTGGTATCTGGTTCTCTTTTGTCTCTGCCATCCTGATTTGGTTGGTTCACCATTGCATTAACTTGGACGAGCTCAGATGTAGGATTTTGCAAATTCTCAAGTAGCTGTTCTTGAGTTTAGCGAGATACTATGATGTTGCGCATGGATTGTGGCATGAACTCCTGCTCTACTGCATGATCTAAAAAGGATAACAAACCATTATAAAAGCCATTAATATTCAATAAGCCCAAAGGTTTTTTATGAAAAATTCGATAGGCCTAAAATATGATGGTAAAAATTTCTTCCATTGTTCCAAGACCACCAGGTAATGCAATAAATGCATTAGAATTAATCAACATGTGTCTCATATGCTCATGCATGGTTGCAACCTTCAATTCAGTACCCAGGGTGAAGTAGGAGGTGTTCTCATTTTTTAAGACAACACCTAAGACGTTACATCCCCTTGTGAGTGTAGATCCTGCAATACATCCTTTTAAACCCTGAATCCCTCCCCCATAAACAAGATTGATTTTTCTTGCAACTAATGTCTTACCAAGGTTATAAGCTGCATGTTGAAATTCTCCATCCTTTCCAAGGTTAGACCCACCAAAAACACAGATAGTATTGATCCTATCCATAAACGGTGTTTGTCTCTTTTGGAAAAAATATGTCACAGAGGTTGACAATTTATAGGGACTCAATATCAGACAAGGAGATCGCTTGAATAGTGCGGGATCGGGATTTGGTAGCAGAAGTTTGAATTTTTGCTCAAGGAAAAGGTGAATGTCAGAAGGGAAAGACATTAAGCAGGGGCGAAATTTTCAAAAAAAGGTGGCCCAATAAATTGAAAGGACAATGTAAATGACAAACATACACGCATGAGAATGAACAGTAGTTGTGATTGTGGCTCACACCTTCCTCTGGTTTTACGTCCAGTAATGGCTGAAACGCCTTCTAAGAGTCGATGATGTGCTTCCCATTCAGTTTTCTTGTAAACTGACAACAGGGTTTTTTAAAGTCAGATTCCCAAGACTATAGCGTGCTTTTTCCTTACAGAACAGTTCAAACAAATCAAGAAGGACTCCTTGAATATGCCCACTAGGATGCGTCTCAAGAGTCTGAATGATATCATCCAATGACTCCTTACTCAGTCCATCCTTTATGAATTGAATTTTGTCCTCTCGATTTCTTGAAACCATTCCAGGGTTCTTGCATCTTGTGTTACAAGTCCATCTTGCACACCTGTAGCAAACTCCAATTCTTTTTGCCCTTCTCTTCTTTGCATAGGAACTTCTTCCCATACCTGGCATGTTTTTAACAAATGATTCTTGAAATTCATCTGCTAAACGTACCTTAGCTTCAATGATCCAACGGACATCTTCTGGAAGGCCTAAGAGTGCTAATGCTCTCAATCGTTCAAGTCTGCAATTGTAAATGTCTTTAGGAAAATTTCTAGGGAGAGTAGGGAACAAAATTTTGATCCTGGTGAGAGCTTTCTCCCTTTTTTTTTCTTAAAACACTCAAGTTATTATTCCTGCAAGCTCAATATGATGATTTAAGAGATGAAGAGAGGAAGTTGAGAGATTAGTTAAAAATTGTAAGCGAGGAATGTGAGAGAGGGAGAAAGAGAAAGAGAAAGAGAGAGAGGGAGATAGAGAGAAAGAGAGAGAATAAAATTCCTAACCCTAGATCCTTCCCCCATATTTTTTATTATACTTGTTCTAATTATCAGAAACTTTAGAAAGTTAATGACTTTCATCACTAATAATTATGGAACAAGTAAAATAAAAGACATGAGAAAGGAAAACTTCTCTTGAATTTATTGCAAGTGTGTGGCATTGTGCAAATGCACTTCTTCTACCGTGTGCTCTTGAAAACCTTCGAAAAATGGTTTAGGACGATGTCCATTCACCTTAAAGGTTTTTGCAGTTACCTCATTTTTTATTTCCATTGCACCATAAGGAAAAACATTAGTAACTACAAATGGTCCTAACCATCTAGAGCGCAGCTTACCAGGCATAAGCTTTAGCCAAGAATTGTAAAGGAGAACTTTTTGTCCAACGAAAAACTCCTTTCTGGCCAACTTTTTGTCATGAAGAGCTTTGACCTTTTCTTTGTAAATTTTGGAGTTTTCGTATGCTTCTAATCGAATTTCTTTGTGTTCCTGCAATTGAAGCTTTCTATGGATTCCTGCTTGGTCTAGATCCATGTTGCATTTTTTTACCGCCTAAAATGCTCTATGCTCTAATTCAACTGGAAGATGACATGCTTTAGCAAAAACAATCCGATGAAGGAGACATACCAATGGGTGACTTGTAGGCTGTCCTATGACCATAAAGCATCAACAAGGCGCAAGCTCGATCTTTCTGTTAGGTGACTGTTTTCTCTAAGATTTTCTTGATCTCTCGATTAGAAACTTCAGCTTAACCATTTATTTGAGGATGATATGGGGTTGAGACTTTATGCATGACTCCATATTTGCGGAGTAGAGCTTCCATTATGCGGTTGCAAAAATGAGTACCTTGGTCACTAATTAGAGCTCTAGGAATGCCAAACCTGCTAAAAATGTTAGACCTGATAAAATCTGCAACTACTCGAGCATCATCAGTACGAGTGGCTTTTTCCTCCACCCATTTTGAAACATAATCAACAGCTAGCAAAATGTAAACAAAGCCAAAAGAGACAGGGAGTGGACCCATAAAGTCTATACCCCATACATCAAATACCTCACAAAGAGAAGTGGTTGTTGGGGCATCTCATTTTTGCGGAAATACTCCCTATTATTGCACCCAAGCTCACAAGTTATACATAATTTGTGTGCATCAAAAAATATTGACAAGAAAAACCACGTAGTCTAGTACTTTTCTAGCTGTCCGTTGTGGCCCAAAATGTCCACCACAAGCTAGGGAATGGAAAAAGGTAAGTATAGACTGAACTTCATGATCTGAAACACATCTTCTAATGATTTGATCACTACATGTCTTCCAAAGGTATGGTTCATCCCATATGTAGTGTTTGGCATCACTTTTCAACTTGGCAATTTGCGATTTGGTGAAGTGTTTGGGTATTTCTTTAGCAACCAAATAGTTTACCAAATCTGCCATACAAGGATCCTTCCCATGCAAATGATAGAGATGCTTTTCTGGGAATGAATCTGCAATCGAAGTTTCTTCACAAGGTTGCTGGATCCGACTTAAATGATCTGCTACAAGGTTTTCTGCACCACTCTTGTCTTTAATCTCTAAATCAAATTTTTGCAACAAAAGCATCCAACGAATCAGTCTTGGCTTAGCATCTGCCTTCTTCAGTAAGTATTTCAAAACTGCGTGGTCAGAGAAGACAATAACTTTAAATCCAAGCAAATAGGAGTGAAATTTATCTAATGCAAATACAATTGCCAAAAGCTCCTTCTCAGTAGTTGTGTAATTGGATTGGGTTGCATCTAGTGTGAGAGAGGCATATGCAATGACATGAGATCTCTTGCTAACTCTTTGAGACAATACAGCACCAAGGGCATAACTAGATGCATCACACATTAATTCAAATGGAAGCGTCCAATTAGGTGGTTGAATGATGGGAGTGGTTGTCAACCGCTTCTTTAGTTCATCAAATGAATCCTTGCATGCTTGATCAAACACAAATTTGGTATCTTTCTGTAGTAGTTTAGAAAGAGGTTGTGCAATCTTGCTAAAATCCTTGATGAATCTTCTGTAAAAACCTGCATGACCAAGTAAAGAACATACTTCTTGCACAGAAGTGGGGTAAGGTAGAGAAGTAATAATGTATATCTTAGCCTTATCAACCTCTAAACCTTTGTTAGATACCAAGTGTCCTAAGACTATACCTTCTGTTACCATGAAATGACATTTTTCAAAATTCAAAACAAGGTTAGTCTCAATGCATCTGTCTAAAACTTTAGAGAGGCTCCAAGCATGCATCAAAAGAAGAACCATATATAGTGAAGTCATCCATAAACACTTCCATGCAACTTTCTAAGAGATAAGAGAAAATGCTTACCATGCATCTTTGAAAGGTTCCAGGGGCGTTGCACAGACCAAAGGGCATCCTTCGATAGGCAAAAGTACCAAAAGGACAAGTGAAGGTGGTCTTATGTTGGTCTTCTAGGGCTATATGTATTTGAAAATAACCTGAAAAACCATCTAGAAAGCAATAGTGAGATTTTCCTGCTAATCTTTCCAAAATTTGGTCTATGAAGGGCAAAGGGAAATGATCCTTGCGAGTAGCTTGGTTAAGCTTCCTATAATCTATGCAGACTCTCCAACTGTTTTGTATTCTGGTAAGGATTAGTTCATCATTGTGATTTTTGACTATAGTCATGCCAGTCTTCTTAGGAACTACTTGCACTGGGCTTACCCAATCATGTCTGAGATGGGATAGATGATACCAGCTGCCAAAAGCTTACCTACTTCCTTCTTTACCACATCTAGGATGGTTGGATTCAAACGCCTTTGTGGTTGTCTAACAGGTTTGGTGTTTTCCTCCATCAATATCCTATGCATACAAGTAGATGGGCTAATGCCTGGAATATCAGCCAAAATCCATCCAATTGCTTGTTTATGACTTCTCAAAGTTTGCAACAACCTTTCTTCTTGTTGTGGTAGAAGGTTCTTTGCTACAATGACAGGATGCTTCTCATTTTTCCCCTAAATAAGCATACTTTAAATGTTCAGGAAAATGCTTCAACTCCAAAGGAGGTGGTTGTATTATGGAAGGCAGGGATCTATCTGAGACTGAAATGTCTGCAACATTGTCGCAACCGTAATTCTGTCGAGACGAAGAACTCACTAAAATATTGAAAATGAATTTATATTTTATTGATTAATGTGGAGTCGCCACAAAATTTTTATTTGAGGAAAAATATTTGGAAAAAACTCTGACTCGAGGATGAGATTTAGGTTCGGGAGTCAATTACGAATAGGGAAGGTGTTAGGAACCCTATTCGCCTGTTCTAGAGAACGGTACCCTTAAATCGAGTGTATAATTTTTGAAAATTGTTTGATCCCTTTTATTAGAGTGAAAATAAATAACTTGATGGAGGTTAGCCTGACAGGACTTGATCCTGCTCCTACGTATTCCCCGGTGCAATGGGAAACTCAAGGCTTACGTAGTTCTAGTTTGTGAAGGCTTGACCTTGCTTGAAAAGGTGAATGCATTGTTGATTTTTTTGAAAATATTTTAAGGGCGCTTCCTAATCCACATATGCACAGGGCCCAAGACAACTACGGCTGCACTTGGACCCATACGGACCTCTAAACAACGAACAGTAGAAAAAGCTACCAGTTCGTTTTTAGGGCCCATCGCGTGAGATTGAGGAATGTAAAAATGAGTTTTTTACTTGTTTGAAAATGGTAAGAATATTAAAATGCTTGAGTTTAAAGTAAGATGAACTTGATTTTAGAACGGACTTGATTTGAACTGAAGAAATTAATTACATTTGCAAGAAGAAATAAACTCAATTTTTGAGGAAAAGAATTTGATAAAAAACGGAATGCTTGACTTTTAGAGAAGAATTTAAACTTGATTGATATTTTTAGATTAAAAAAAACATAATAAAAATTAAAAACTTGGCTTGAAAGGAAGGGAACTAGATTGAATTCGGATGCGTTTTATTTAAAAACTTGATGAAGAGGATTAAAATTGATCTTGAATTTGAATGGAAACCGAGAAGAGAAATTCATTTGGAACGTTTGATTTGGAATTTGGAGAATCGAATTAAATTTTAGGAAAGTAATTGGTTTGATTTAATGGGTTGAACCCTTTAAAATATAGGTATTGTGATGACAAAAAAAGACTGCATGTGGGACTTGAGCCCGGCTCCTCACGCATGATTTCATGTGCACCAGCCAGCTAGGCCAAGATTAGGCCTTGTGATGTATCATCAACGTTGATTAATATCAACAGTCTTCTGGACGTACACGTCCTTTTGCATGTGAGGTCGTACGGTAACGGCCTTTCAAGAGGCAATTTGGCTAATAAATGTATGGCGGGACCCACGACTTTTAGCTTCTCTTAGTACTGCATGCATCACTAATGACAAGGCCACATACTTTTTGGATTTCACCTCTAATTTTGTTAAGGGTTGGCGTTTAATTGATGTTGGCTCATAACCTATCATACCAACTGATTTCTATTCATTCCATAAGTAGACTGGTGTAGGCCATCTTTAGACACAAATCATATATACTACCTCTCCACATGCTTGGCGGGAGTCTGAATCTATATACTCATAAAGCAGCATTAGTCCTGGAACACACAGTACATGGATCAAATTCATCACATGTGCAAGTAAAATTATCTAAGTAATTTAAATCAAAAATCAAAAAATTCAAAAGGAGATTGTCAGTAGAATAATCATTCGCAAGAAGGTCTATGGCATCAAGTTGAAAAAGTGAATGATTCTCTATAGGATGCTTCATGGCTTCAAATATGTTGAATTGGATGATATCATCTCCAAATTCCATAGAGAGAGTCCCTGTATGCACATCTATCTTTATTTTTGCAGTTTTGAGGAAGGGTCTCCCTAGGATCAAGGTTGCTCTATTGATGGATGACCCATCTTCCATATCTAAAATGTAGAAGTTAGCTGGAAAGATCAGCTTATTCACTTGAACTAGCACATCTTCAAGTACTCCGGCAGGATGTGCTGTACTTCTGTTGGCTAATTGAATAACCACACCAGTTGGCTTTAGTTCTCCAAAATTCAAAGATTTATAAACTGATGAAGGCATAACATTAATGGAAGCACCTAGATCCAGCAATGCATCACCAAATGTAGAGTTTCCTATTGTGCAAGGAATGGTGAAAGTTCCTGGATCTTTACATTTCTGAGGGAGGCTGGGTTGAATTAAGGCAGAAACATTGTGTCCCATACTAATCTTCTCATCCCCTTTGAGTCTTTTCTTATGCGTGCACAAGTCCTTTAGAAATTTGGCATATTTGGGAATTTGCTTGATAGCATCTAGAAGTGGTATGTTGACTTCCACTTTCCTGAAAGTATCTAGAAGCTCCTTATCCAATTTTGCATGAACATTGGGCTTGGATTGGATCATTCTATTTGGAAAAGGTAAAGATGCCTTCTGATCAGCATAATTTGGAGTTTTTGTCTCATTAGATGCTTCAAGTGCATATCGTTTATGGCAAGCTTCTTTTTGTTGATCATTCGATGTCTTATCGAAAGCTGGTGTACTTTTTTTCATCAGACTTTCCCTCTGATTCAGATGGCTTATCAGAGATGTCTCCAGGTGTAGAGATAAACACTTCTCTTTGGTGTGGATTAATCTGATTGAAGCTTTGTTGCTTTAAAATTGTAGGGTCTGTCTGCACTTTCTTGCCACTTCTCAGGGAGATGGCACTCACGCTTTTGGGATTTATGATGGGTTGAGAAGGTAATTGACCAGAACCTTGAGATTTCAATTGGTTGACAATGGTAGCCAACTGTCCAATTTGAGTTTGTAAATCCTGAATGGTAGAACTTACGTTCTGTTGAAACTGAATATTGTTGGTAGCTAATTGCTTCATCAAATCATCAAGAGAGGGTTCAGAAGCATTAGAAGGTACAAATTGCTGCATATGCTGTTGTTGTTGTTGTCTGAATGACGGTGGTTGGTATTTATTTTAGGAGTCAGATGTTTGAATCTTTTGTTGTTGTGGAGGACCATATCTCAAGTTAGGATGGTTTCTCCAACTAGGATTGTATGTTCCAGAAGATGGTTCAAACTTCTGTTGCTGATAATGTTGAGGAGGCCTGTATTGTTGTCCTATGGCAAAAATACCATTAACTGTAGCATCAGGCATCTCACTTTCTTGCAATGTTGGGCATGCATCAGTAGGATGGTCTGCAGAAGTGCAGATGCCACATGTTTTGGTTTTATCAACAACACTAAGTTTCTGTTGTTGTCTGATGGCCAACTGTCTTACGATGGAGGTTAGTTCTTCAATTTTGTTCTCCAATCGTGTATGGTCTGTCTTAGGGGTCATTTCATGGACTGCTTTAGACAATGAATTAGTCCGAGAATTGAATTGCTGAGAATTTTCTTCCATATTAGCAATCAAATCTCGAGCTGCAATAGGAGTTTTGTCCATAAGTGCTCCTCCACTAGCTGCATCAACCATGCTTCTGTCCATTGGCATGAGTCCTTCATAGAAATCTCGAATCGATTGATTGATCCGATTTGATGGTGTGGACAAGTGGCGCATAGTTTCTTGAATCTCTCCCAATACTCATAGAGAGTTTCTTGGGAGTTCTGTCTGATGCCGCAAATCTCTTTTGTAATAGCTGCTGTTTTGGATGCAGGGAAGAATTTCTCCAGAAATAATCTCTTCATATCATTCCAGCTTGTAACAGATGTTGGATGTAGATAGTACAACCAGTCCTTAGCTCCATCATTTAAGGAGAAAGGAAATGCCTTTAACTTGATATGATCTTCAGGAATTCCTTGTGGCCGCATTGTGGAACACACAATGTGAAATTCCTTCAAATGTTTTTGAGGGTCCTCACCTGCAAGACCATGAAACTTAGGTAGCAAATGTATTAATTCAGACTTCAAATCAAATGGTGCATCAACATCAGGGTATTGAATACACAATGGTTAATAAGCAACATCAGGTGCAGCTAATTCTTTTAGGGTTCTATCAGCCATGTTTTTAGCAAAATATTTAAAACTATCAAAATTTAAAGTTGAAAAATCACTACGATTACTTTCTTGGTTATTACTGAATGAATGCCTTCTATGTGCTCTTTTCAAATGGTGGAATGTTCTATCAATCTCAGGATCATGTGCATATAAATTTTCAAGATTGGATCGGGTCATACACAAAAAGGTGAATTCATATAGAAAATCCAAGAATAGTATACCTAAAATAAAAAAAATGTTAGCAAGGTTAAAAGTTTTATACAAACTCCTAAATATGCCTAGGAAACTAAAAAAAAAAATGGTCCCCGGCAACAACGCCAAATTTTTGACACGCTCGTTGCAAACGTCCAAAAATAATTTCTAGATTTTCCCCAACTGTTGGTATAGTATAAGGTGCAACCTAGGTCATCTCCCAAAGACCATTTCAGATTCTTAAGCAAATTAGGAAAGAGTTAGAACAAGGGGATTTTGTAAAGATGTGATATTAAGTTCTAAATACAAAATATAGAATGAAATTAATTCAACTTCAACGATTATCAACTCAAGGAATTCAGAGGCTATTTTCTTAACTAATCATTGATCACTAAAATCATGCATTATGTTTATCAACCTAGGATCATCTGGAACCCCTAAAATGATCCTTAAATTCTCTACTGAGAAAACTCTCAGGATTCAATTGATTATGATCAACAAGATTTAGTAACCACTTAATCTTTCATTAGATCTAAACCAATTTCATAATCAGAATTCGGTTGAAGTAAGTAATAAAATGAAAACCTTCAATTCAATTACTGAATTTCTACTCTTCAAACTTTTGGAAAATGATTTACCAATAAAAAACCAATTTGAAATCAATTATGCATTAATCAAAATACGTCAACCGAACAAACTTTGATTAAAAGAATAAAATTGAAGAACATAGTAAAGCAGAGTAGAAATAACTCAATAAGCATGTAAATAAAGATCAAGACCTCAAAGTTTGAAAATAGCTTGAATCCTTGAATTGAAATTACAAACTTAGCCTTCCATGAAGGAGGAAACTAACAACAAAGAAAAACTTAGCCTTCCATGAATTAGAGCTTTAGGTCTGAACAAAAGTTGTAGCCCTGGATCTTAGCTTTCCAACAGATCTGATTTCATCTCAAGATGACTTTTGTATCTCAAGATATGGCTAGATCTTTGCACACTGTTCAGGTTCAGCGACAACAACACTATCTCATCTTTTGAGATAATTTCGGAGTCCTATACATCCCATTTAGAGTCTGATCTTACTTTGTAACTATGGACACTTCTTTAAGCTTTCATTCAAGACAGATTTCATGAATTTTGGATGTCTAAAACTCCTGTTATGCTCAAAATACTATAATAATGTCATTTTAATCGGTTAAGTAAAAAAATTCAATTAAACTCTATATGAACCAAAACTCATAAAATATGAAAAAGACCACTTAATTGAACATGTAAGAAGTCTTAATGAGCTACATATGAGAGATAATTATTTATGAAATTTATGCTTATCAGGTACCATTATTTGAAACGGACGAGTAGGATGCCTAACACATTTCCTATTCGTAACCAACTTTTGAACTTAGAATTTTTTTCTTAGATTTTTTTAAATATTTTTTCTTAAATTAAAATTTGATTACAGCTCTACAATCAATTAAATTTTTTTTATATTTTTAATAAATTTATCATCTCATTATAATTACGTTTATGACACATATAATAAATAATTACGATTATAACAAATATGATAAAAAAAAATTTACACTTAGTATAAGTATAAATCTATAATATAACATCTATCATTAAAATAATTAATGATAATATTTGATACCTGTCATTATAGGATCTATAGCTTACAATTTAACAACTATTATGATAAGTTTCTTGTAGCTGGCCTTTTATCGGGTTAGGATTAAACCTTGTAAAATCTAATCAATTTCTACCATTAAATACTTTTCATACATTAAAAGTTAATAATAGAAATAATATGATTAATTAAAAATAATTAAAAGAGTTAATTTACGCATTTTGTTTTTAATATTTTATTTAAATTTTAGTTTATTTTATCCTAATTTAATATTTTATTTTATTTCATTCTGACTTCAGTTTGATTCTTTGCATCAAATTATTTGTTTTAGTAGTGGTTACAAAAATTTAAAAATCACTGCAGCATACAACACTTTTAAGATTGTTAAAATCGTTTTTTAAATCCGTCATTGAATTGATATAAAAATAAATTTGAATAAATTTTTACATGAGTCGTTAAATGAATTTATAAAATTATCTATTATATGGATATATAATTCAAACCAATGAAAAAGTATAAAAAAATTTATATCAATTAAAGAATATATAAAAAAAAATTGAATTATCATTTTAAATGTCATTATTTTATATATATATTTATATATATATATATATATATATATATATATATTATATAAAGTCACATTAAAAAACTAATAGCATAACCGTTTCCAGGTTTATTGAATACTTAACATCAATCAAGCATCTAAACGATTCAATCAAACATTTTATATAAATCATAGAAGAGAAGCACTTCTTTAACTGGCAGCAGCGGTACATTAGATTATCCCAACATTTGGTACCTAAGGTTAGCATTTTGCAATTAGGTGGTAAAATTAGATTATCTCAACTATAAAATAACTTTTTTAAAAAAAAAAAATTTAGCTTCGGTCTCAACTATCTCAAAATTCACTCTTTCTGACTAAGTTTGAAATTTACACTTGTGTCTATTCATGCCTACAGAGTGGCAATGACATTGCAAAAGTTCTACTGGATGACTTTGGACAAACTACTACTATTGATAAAAAAGAATCAAATTAAAATTAGAAAAAAAAACATAAAATACCAAATTAAAAAAATAAAAGACAAAATATTAAAGACCAAAATTGTAATTTAATCCAAAAATTAATATCTAAATGGACTCGGTGCATAATTAAATCGATTCCTCAAGCCTTTAATCTCCAAAACAATTAATTACTATTTTTGTGCTTGAAAATTAAAAATAAGACAAGTTTAATCCTTTCGTTCAATGGATAAAAAAATTAAAGTGTCTCACATTTATAATCTAAAAGGATTATTAGATGATTTTATTTTATTTTTCAGAAATTAAATTAAGTTGAATGAATTTCGTAAAAATTAAATTAAATATTTATTGAAATATATTTTTATATGTACAAAAATAATACAATAAAAAACACAGTCAAACTATTTTTTTATTTCATAAATTTGCATACAAGAGATTGCCCTAATAAATGAAACCAGTGAATTGAAACCTAGCAAGCACATTAATTGTTCATTGGAAAATCCCTTGTCCAGGTGACAATATTCTTTTGGGATCAAATTGAGTTTTTCTATCTTGAAAAAGTTTCCATTTTGGACCAAAGTGTTGTACCCATTCTTGATGTGTTTTATTACCGGTAAGATATTCCGTGATCTTAATACCATTATCCTTACAAAACTGTAATATCTGTTGGTTCTGAGTCTGAAGTGTCTTCACCTCATCAAACCCACTTGCTGCATGCAGAAGACTTACACCATAGAAAACATCTTCATCTGGTGTAACTGCTGACATTCTATCATCCCACCTGCCAATTATTAATGCATGTGTTCATTCAATTAACACCTCACATATGAGGAAATCCGAGTATATTTGTCATATAATTTCTTGATATCAAGATAATTATTATAAATATAAAAAATTAAATAAATATTAATTGATATTTAAATAATAATATTTTTATTTTTTAATTGGTAACCTAACTAATAAATAATAAAATCAATAGATAAAAATACATAACTAATTTAAATAATAAAATATAAAATTAACATATAAAAAATGTATAAATATCTAAAAAAGAAAATTAAAAAATCAAAATAATAATATAAAAATTTATTAAAAATAATAAATTAACTAATAATTTTATGTTATGTAATCTCTTTAAATATTCATCGATACATAACATATTTTATGTCTTTGACTTTAGTAACTCTTATCCTATATGGTATAATTATATAATTTCTTTCTACACATTATTTTCAAGATGTAAATTATTATTGAAGATCCTAATTTTATAATTCTTTTCTCTTCAAACATATTTTACAAATAAATTGAGATAAAAAATTAAATAAGTACTTACTTGTTTCGGTTTACGGGATACACTATACATAGTCCAGCGGTAATATTTTGCTTAAGAATAATGCCCTTGAACACGCCTTCATTAAAATCAGAGATTCGAGATCTTGGAACGAAGATGTTCAACCAAGGATGGGGAACTTCCCAAAGTCCTTTTGACCTAAGAACTTCCTCCTCAGCATGAACTCTATTCAGAAACTCCTCGTATGACACATCCTTTTCGAACTTAAATGTTGGAACAAACATTAACCCATTGACCAAATTTGCAACTTCCTATAAGAAAACAAAAACATAATTAATTTAGTTTAAAACAGATCTATAGCTAAATTAATAAACAATAAACACGTTCTTAACAGTTTAAAAAAGAATAATTACATAAAAATAATATTCAAAATAAATAAATGTAATAAGTCGCATATTAATATAACCATTCCTTTTTTTTTATGAATATTAGTTATAAATGAATAATATTATAGGTTCCATTTTAATGCATAATTTTGTATCTCAACAAGTCTAAAAGATTAATTTTAAAATAAAATTAAAATTTTACTAAATTATTTTTATTGTATAAAAATTACCTTATTTTAAAGTTTACTCTAAATGCACGAATTTAATTACTTACAGGTGTTTTCTTTTAAAAAAATAAATTTCTTCATCAAAAGATAAACAAAAATGGTTCCTAATTAACAAGATAATTAACAAAAACAACAAATGTTTTAAGTTACCTGGTCGACGGCTGCTTTAGAATTGTTGTGATAGTATTTGACTAGTTCTATGATGTAGATGATGCCGTGTTGAGTAACCAAGGAAGTTATCCTTGGCTGATCAAAAGCAGGGTAAAAAGAAAGATCCAATGGAGGCTGATTCAATAGAAGGATGCCTTCTACATAATCTGCTGCATTAGTTTCATTCCTTTCATTGAACGAGATCAAATGCTCTTGGTCTCTAGAAAATGCCGTGAAGTTATTGTAAAGCAGATGGACCCACTTCACCTGAAAGCAGCTTAAACAAGCTTTGTTATCAAATTATTAGTATAAATTTTGAAAATGTATTTTAACACATAATATATACATTAATATTTTATATTAAGAAAATTAGTTATTATATAATATGATATTATTAATATAAATACATTTATATTAACAAAAATTAATATAACATTAAAATTTTAATAAAAAACAGCTTTTTACTGTGAACAAGTTTTAAAAGAATTTCCAAAAAATCAATGAAAAGTAATCCTTAATTCGTGTATCAAACTACTCGTCAAAGTTAATTATAGAATTAATTTTTACAGCCTAGGCATTGAGGACCGTACATTAAATATTGTTTCTAGCAGCTCATTGTTTTAAAAGAACCATAAAAGCTTTTAAATTTTTGATTGTGAATTGGGATGAAGAATGGTATGCGTATGAAGGGGGATACTTGCCCTGGTGGGTGCTGGTCGTAGAGGTATTCTTGCTCTTGTTATCACTCCAAATTGGCCTAATCCTCCAAGAACGGCGTAAAATGCCTCTGAGTTCTTTTCCGCAGAACAAGTCACAAGCTCTCCTTTCCCTACAAAACCCTCATATACAAATTATTGTATTAGAATTCATACATGGAGAACATTCAAACAGACATCAATAAAGTGAATTTTGTTTCCTGATTCAGAGGGGGGGGGGGGGGGGGAATACGCCGCAACATAATGGAGAAGGGATTTATTTTTACATTTTTGGACAAGATCACTCTTAATATTAAATAATTTTATCCCAAAATTTATTGTTAAAATTAGAAAATATATAATCTTATAATCTTATATTAAAATATATAATTATTATTGTTAAGATTGATAAAAATATATATTAAGATATATATAATTAATAATTTAATAATATTTATATTATTTTTAAATTTTATAAAATTTGACATTACTTAAACTAGTAAAATGATAGCAAATTCTTTAAATGTTATGGTATAAATTGTTGACTTGGGAAACGGATTTTTTTTTTTTCATTGTAGGAACTAAAAAAAATAGAAAGATACTATGGCAAGAAATCCATGAAGGCGTGCTAATTAATATTTGACTTACTTGAAGAGATTTGGTAGACAAAAATAAAAGGGTATACAATTCAAGCCAGTTTCATTGTATTTCATATCGCAGTCTTTCTTTGATTTATTGACTGTCTTAGAATCTTGGGTAATATACGGTGAAATCAACCCACAATTACATTTAACTGTCTTTTTCTTCTTTCATTTTTTTAGTCTTTATATAGATTCTGGTTTAATTAGTTTGTTGAAGAATTTACCATACACGACGTACCACACCTAATATAGTGGAAAATCACACACAAAATATATTCTTCTACCGTTTTGGTCATGGTATAAGCCTTAGATGCATGTCCCCCTCCTTTATTTAAACAATTTAACCAACCAAAAAGGGAAAAACATAAAATAGCTCATCAAAACGTTTTTTTTTTTTTTTCCATTTTCATTTTCTTTGATCCGCTCTATTTGAACTTGAATTGAATAGGGCTATTAAAAATGATAAAACTTTTTTTTATTGAATTTTAATATAATTATATATTCAAGAATTGAACTTGATAGCAATGAATTTATGCATGTGTAGTGGTAAGTTTTAATGCCATGCACACAAAAGTTATTTTATTTTCTGTTTTGAAATAAACTATATTCTATCACAAACATTATTTTATTTTTGTTGGGAGGTTTTCTCACATTCATGATGTGTAAAATCTACTTTCTAATGGGGATATTGAAATTGCTTCCGGTTTATGTATTCATCAGAATATTAAATTGACTATGTGACACATTAATTCGTGTATTAAGAGATAAACCACTACCAGTTAAATGAGTTGCAATCATTTAGTCCCTAAGAACATTCAAATCTTACAGCTAGGTACCTAATTTGTTAAGCTTTCTTTTTTTCTTTCTGGAATTATGTTATATGTATGTTCTCTTCAAATTCAAAATCTTATACGCAGATACCTAACTTGTAAAGACTTTCCTTTGCATTGAATTTATTAATACGGGATCAAGTTAGCTATATCTTATTATATTTGAGCTGTTTCAAATCATATATGGGAACTTCTCATAGTGTATTCAACATTTCAAAAATGTATTGTGTAAAACATATGTACTTTTAGTTAATTAATTACTTAATTATAGGATCTCTTCGATAAGCATGATAAAATATGACTTATCAATATATGATCTGGTAAATGTTAATCTACAACATTTATTCTAAATTTGTATATTTAACACTTTTACAAAAATATCTTACTTTAAAATATGTTATGCTTTTATTTAAATCTGCTGTGCTGCACTAACTTCAATTTGACAAAATTATTGGCCTTAAAACCTAAAAACAAATTAAAAATGATCCCACAACCACCGTGTATATTCTCTATAAAAAAATTCTACAAACGAAAATTAGCAACATTTTAATAAGAATGAAATCCTAAAACAATCTTTTACTTAATTATTTTTATTTTTATGTTTCATGTTGTTGGATAGGATGACAATCAGCTTATAATAATTATTGTCAACGTTATTTTATTTAATTAATTTTTTAAATATTAAATTTCATCAATTTTTCTGTTTTTAAAATTTCTGATTATGTTGATTAAGTTTTTTTACATAAAATTTAAAATTTATTTGATACTTTCTTATATAATTTTAATTTAAAAATAAAATATACCTTTTAAAATAAAAATAAATATTTACTATAAAATTATATACTTACAAAACTTTAATTCTTTAAATTTTAATATATATGATTACTATATTGATATTATATTTTTCTGCAGTTGAATTTATTAAAATTTTAAATATATTTTTATTTTTTATAAATATTTATTAATTTTATATTAATTTTTAAAATACTTTTTATTATTTTAATCTTCATAAAATTTACAAGTTTTTAAAATGATCCCCATTGCTAATTTTTAGTGAATGTCAAACATTTAAACATACCATATCATAAACTACCTCAACATGATTGTTAGTATGATATGATTAGTTATATGTCAAATGATAATATAGATGATTTTAAAAAATTTAAATTTTATAAAAATTTAAATTAGAATTTTTAAACATTAAAACTAAATTTAATTATATTTATAAAAAATTTAAAAATAGTAATAATTAAATTTATATGTAATAAAAAAAATTAATGAAGTAATTTTAGACAAAATGAAAATTTCTATCTATATATTATACCTTTAACAATGCTAAATATGTGACTGCTTCTATTTTAATGAAGTAATATTAGTCAAAAGAAAAAGTTTCTATCTATATATTACACCTTTAACAATTTTAATTATGTAAGTGTTTCTATTTTAATAATTAAATATATCATTTTAAAAAATATTTAAATATATCATATGTATGAATAAAATAAATTTTGATTTAATAAAAATTTACGATTTAACTAGTTTAAAATTTGATTTAATATGATATTTTTATTAAATAAAAAAGCTTAATTTTTTTTTAAAATCTCATATATAATATTATTGAAATAATTTTTTATATTATAGATTTTTACGCAAATTTATAATTTTTTTAATTATTTATATATATAATTTTATATTGATTAATATTTTTTATATTATAAATTTTTAAAAAAATTTATAAATCTAATACAACTTAAAACAAATCAAACTTTTACAATAAAAATTATATATCACAAATAACATGTTCATGTTTAAGTCTAACAAATTTTAAAAATAGACAAATCTAAATAAGCAAAAACTAACATAATCCAATCTATTCCCACCCTTAATTATATAAGTTCAATTTCTTACTTACCAAATTTTGCAAAACAAAAAATGCACACACAAATTCCCTGCACATAGCAACTTTCAAAAATTTGTTTTTGTAAATTCTTTGTCTATTATAAAAAAGAATTAGTGATGAATTTAGCATACACTTTTAGAGTTAAAAAAACATTTTCATCCCTAGAAATTATATCGTTTAAAATTTATCAATAATTACTAAAAATACAGTAAATATATTTAAATATTTCTACCTTTCATAAACTAACCTTTTCTCCTAGCAACAAAATAGAGAAAATTGGGTAAGTGATATTATTACCTGTAACAACATCCAACTCAAGAACATTGGAGATCTGGGGTCCAAATCGGAAGGTTTGGCCACTGATCCCAGCATTGGAAAGCGTGCCACCAATCGTCAAATACAAATAATCAGTCCAAGATAGAGGTGTGAGTCCATGTTGAAGGCTTGCATGCAACACATCAACCCATAATTGTTCACCACCCACATCAGCATAACAACCCAATGGACCCTCCTTTTTTCCATCACAATCACTCACAATAATCCCACACCCATTTCTATAACCGTTAAGCTGAGTCATGTTCAGCACCACCCCACCACGTGTCGTCATGGCTTGGCCAAGGTTCGAGTGGGCTTGCCCTCTCGCAGCTATGGTTAAAGGGATTGGAAGTGAGTTTGAGAAATTTATTAAGGCCATGATGTCATTAACGGATGATGGCTCAAAAACTGCCTCTGGGGTTTCATGCACTATGTGACCATAATCTGTTGAGGCTAGTGAAAGGGTTTGAGGGTCATGATTAAATTTTGGGGCAATCTCTTTGGGTACAAGGAATGCTGACGAAGGGTGTGAATGTGCTTGTGTGAACACTATGATTGATAGCCATAGTAGAACCATGGCTCTTGAAAACATAAAATTCCTTAACATTTTTTGGGAGAGATTAGATGAGTTAATTTTGTAATGTGCCATTCCTTTTAATTGCGGTGCTTATATATATAGACTAGAGGGAGTATGCTATATATGGAGAAACGGAAAAGAAATAACGTATAAGATATGCTAGGATGTGTCACCTAATATGATTCCCTAAAGATTACCATGTTTTCTTTAGACTTTTATGTATCAATTTGGTCAAAAAATTAAATTAAAAACAGAATGAAAAGTTTGAAAATTATTTTCTATATTTTAGAAACTAATTTAATTAATATTGACCTCCTCATCAAGTCATCATCAATTAAATAAGATAGTTATCAAATTTTTAATTCATGCTTTTCTAATAATTTAAGACAATTAAAAAATTATTAACTTATATAATAAAACATTATCAATTAAATTTTTTCATTACTAAAAATTGATATGCTGTAATATTTTAAACTTGTAAATGTTTAAATTTTATTTATATCTCTAAATGGAGAACCAAGTTGAACAGTTTAAATATTTTCACAGAATATTTGAGGCATATTTAAAGTAAGACTTATATATATTGATATCAAGCTTTTTTCTTAAACAAAAAAAAAAAACAAGTTAAACCTGTCTATATTTGATGGGATATTTAAAATAAGATTTATATATTTCAAATTTTCAAAAAATCAGTGATATAATATTCGGGTTTCCGATCTAACCGGTTATCTGTTAATTTATTGATTTTATGAGAAAAAGTCCTTCGAAGTAAAGTCGTTTTCTTTGGCATGCAACATGACGTGAAGCAGATTCGGGCGATACTCTTAACTTCAATGTTTTACGAAGTCCATTCTTTTTGGTAAGTATCAAAGATTGTCCGCAGCCAGTAACAAAACTCCAAAATTTGGTATAAATAGTAAGGTTCACAAAACATTGGCTAGGGTGTAGTTTCTAACTAGAATATATAATATATATATATATATATATATATATATATATATATATATATATATATATATATATATATATATATATATATGTGAAGCATTAATCTTTGATACATTTGTAGAAGGAGTAAATTAAAAGGTAAGTTAAAAAATAAAATGATATTATGCTGTTTGGATGAATAATAAAAAAATTCAACAATTTAAAAAGAGTAAAAAATACGTGAACTATAAATTGTTTTTAACTAATAAAAAATTAATTTTATAAAATTAAATTATTACTTAATAATATTTCTTATTTTTTATACCTGGGTACAATATTTTTTAAAATAAAAAAATCTCACATCATTCTCCCCACTTTTAGGGGTTTTTTTGAAAGTGAATCCCATTTTGTGTGCAGTTGAAAGAAAGAATGGAATACAATTTTGTACAAATTCTTTCCATTATGAATCTCTCCCTCTTAAATGCACTAATCTAAATAAAGGATAAAAAAATCACATCTCATAATTAAACACGATTTTTTAAAATGTAAAAGATTGATATAAGCTGCTGTATTGAACTAAGTCGTGATGAAAAGGTGGAAAAACTTAAAGCAATTAATCTTGGAAGAAACTGGAATGGATCCCTCACATATTTTATTTTAAATTAAAAAAATTTAAAAAGGTTTATTTTAGAAAAATTAAAAATATCTTTAAAAATTAAAATTAGTTTGGAAGTCATTATTATAAAAAAATTATTTTATTTCTAATACATCCATCCTAAAATGTTTAGTATTTATTTTAAATCAATTTATATAAATTAACGATAATTTTAAAATTATTTATTTTATTTTTAAAAAAAATATGAATAAATAATTTATTTTAGAATAAATAAATAAATTAAATACCTAAACAAATTAATAAATATAAACTTATTAAATTAAAAAATAATATTAAAATAAATGTAGGTATTATAAAAAATTCATTTTAATTTGATAATTTAATTTCTTCAATGAAAATTTAAATTAATGTAGTTTTCTTTAAAATAATTATAGATTAAATAATTTTTAATGTAAAAAATTACTAAAAAATAAAAAAATTTAGGAGTATCAAAGTATCTCAAATTAAAAAATAATATTAACAAAATGTTTTATCTAAATTATCTCTTTACATAAAATTTATTTAAATTATTTATAAAAATAAAAATAATAAAAAATTATCAAATTATCGCAACTCAGATATTCTTAATTAAAATATAAAATTAATAAAACGTCTCATTCAAATTATTTATTTTTATTTAAAGTTAAATTATTTTAAAAAATAAAATTATAGTTAAATTAAATACTTTTAAAATTGATGTTTATTATTTTTAAATAAATTGAATAAATTAAAAAAAAAATTAAATAACCAATGTGATGATGATAAAAATAATAATGATAATAAACGATAAAAAATAAAAAAATTACAAAAATGTAATAATCAAATAATTAAATAATACACAGGAAATTAAATAAATAAATAAAATCTATACTCAACAGCTAACTATTAAAATAAGAAAATATGGATAATATAAAATAAATAAATAAATTAAATAATTAAATTATTATAATTAAATTAAAATTAAATATAATACAATAACCATCAATTTTTAATGACTATTAATTACACAATAACACATAACAATTATAGAAATTTATAATAATGATAAAAACCAACTAAATTAACATAAACAATTAATAATATTAAATAGTTAGAGAAAATATTTTAATAATAACAAAACAATCAAATAAATAAATATATTGATGAGATTTAAAAAAGAAACCTATAAAAATTCATAAATATTGAAAGAAAATAATTAAATTACACTAATAAAAAATATACTAATTTATAATAATTATAGTAACTAATGAAGATAAAAATATCTAATCAATACTATCATGGTAATAAGAACAGAATACTAATAATAATCTTAAATAAAAATAAATAATTTAGAAAAAATAATGAATATTAACAAGTAAAATAAATGATTGTAATAATATGAGATAATTAGGTAATAATTATTAAGGTAACTAATTAAGATAAAATAAACAATCAATAATAATTTAATATTATAAAATAATATAATAATATTATTATTAAATAAAAATAATAATTAAATAATATAAAATATGATAATAATATTAAATGTAAAGAAACTAATAAATAAATAATAAAAGCGATGAAATAAAAAAGAAAGATCAAAATATTTAAAATTGATAAACCACAATTTTAGTCCACATTATATTTTATTATTTTGGATGTATAATTTTGTGCTAAAAAAGAAAACTGATTGCATTTGTCTACATATATATAATTTTGGAAAAATATCTTACTAGATCTTCACTTACAAAATCTTTCAAATTTATTATAATATATAAGTGATTGCATTTTCGTCTTGAAAAGAAAATCTCCCTCATTTTCAGTTACTAATTCTCGTTAACAACATATAAGTGAGTGCATGTATCTTTTGATAATGGATCCAAAAAATGCTGAATATTTCCCTCGGCATTTTATTAACGTGAACACATAAGGTAAGTTATAACCATCATCAACCTTACTATTCCTTATCACTAAATAGTATATCAATAAAAAAAATATAAAAGTAGAAGAAAAAATAGTTTTCCTTATCACTAACAGTATATCAATAAAAAAGAAAAAAGTAGAAGAAAAATAGAAAAAGAAGGACAATTTACCCGAACGGAATTGGAGAGCAGAAGAGAAAAAATAAAATAAAATAAAGACTATGATGTTCTTGTTGATAGCAAACAAGAAGAATTTGTTTAAAAGATTGCATTCCTAAAAAAAATAAAAATAAAGCTTTAAATGCGTTCTACTAGGTAGATTAAGACTGTGGTTGTTTTAAATACGTTCTAGTTTAAGAAAGTGGTTGGTAAGAAATTTTATTTATTTTGAAATTTAAATTATGAAAAATTTGTTAAATATTTTAATTATATTTATTAAAGTAGTTTATTTTTAGATGATTATTAATATTTTTGAAAAATATATTTTAAATTTTTTTATGCTTTTAGTTTTTAATTAAAATATTCTGTTATTTTTATTTTTAATATATTTTAAAATTTAATTTTTTATTTATTTATTTTTATAAGTTTAATATTATTTAATTTTTTTATAATAATATAATTAATTTTGATAGATTTATTTTTATATTATCATAAAATATTATATTTTAAATTACTTTTTTAATATATATTATTTATTTTAATTATTATATTATTTATTTATTTTATTAAAAATATTAAATCATTTGATAAAAAGTTAAAATTATAAAAATATTACTTTAAAAAATTTTAAAATTTATTTATGTAAAAGGTAAAAATAAATATTTTTACTTTAAAAAATAAAATTTTATTTAATTAAAATTTAATGTATTCTTTTAAAAATATAACATATTTATTATGTTTTAATTCATCATTTAATTATTTTATTTATTATTTTTATATTTATCAGTTAATTCAACCGTTATTTTGATCTAATATTTTTTATTTAATCGATTGTTTATAAGTTTTTAGCTATTTTTTCAACTTTTAGCTTTTAACTATTATTTTAACTTTCAACTAATTTATTCATTAATTTACCAAATATATTTTAACTAAAAAATTTGATTAATTATAACAAGCAAGAGAGCATAAATAGAATAAATTTATTTAGAAAGGAAATAATTAAAAAAATATCTATATAATAATAAATAAATAAAGAGAAAATATTATACATGCTAAATTTAATGTTTAAATCATATTTTTGAAAAAAAATTAAGATTTTATTTTTTTTTCATTTTAAAGATGTTTCTATAAAAAATAAAATATAAAAATTGATAAATAAAAAATATATATAAATAAATAAATTAAATTAATTTATAAAATATTTTACAAAATATAAAATTGAAATAAATAAATATAAATTATGATAGAACAAAAATTTAATGTTCACAAATGATAATTAAAGTAACATAAAATAAAATAAATCAACTGCAATAATATTTAAAAGATAAATTATGATATGCAAAATTTATGAGTTAAATCTTTTTCATCCTTTTTAACTAATTGATAATAAAATAATAAAATAATAAAATTTAATTTTTATACAATAAATACATATGAAGAAAGATTTAAAATCAAACAAAACTAATTAAAATAAGAAGGAAAATTGATCTAAAAAATAAATCTTTATAAGTTGAGAAAAATATTTACGTAAGAAAAATAAATAAATAAATAATAAAATATAATACTCAAATTTTGATGTTTAAATCTATTTTATTTTTCATCTAAATGTTTTTAGATTATAATTTTACTATTTATAAAAATTTAAGAATAAAATAAATAAAAAATAAATAAAATAACAATAAAAAATAATTAAAAATATAGATAAAATAAATTAATTTTAAAAAATATTTTACAAAAAATTAAAAAAATTAAAGATAAACAAAACTAGTGTTCACAATGCAGTCAACTCATGTCATATGATGTTGGGTCAATGACGATTATCTTTTGAAATGTAAAAATTAAAAAAAAAAAATTTTCATAACAAAAGATATTAATTTTTATATATGTTAAAAACTTTTGCTTAAACGTTACTTTTATTAAAAAAAAAAAGAGAATATTGTATAAAAAAATTATTATCTTAAAAATAAAAATTTAACAAATTTTTTATATAAACTAAATCTAAATTATTTTTAAGATTAACATAACAGTACATGAGAAATCAGGTACTAGAATTTTGAACAACAATATATAGAATGATTAGTAAGGGAGAACAGTTTGATGAACGGAGTAAGCTAGTGGCTAGTGGTCAATGATATTTTTATGAACTACGTATTATTAGGGATAGAAGTAGGTCGAACTGAGTTAGACTTTGAGTGTTTAAATTTGGTCTGTTTAAAAATTTTGAGACTTGAGCCTCGATATATTACCTGTTAAAAGTTTTTTTTTTTTTTTTTCTGTCAAAGTCTGACCTGATTTAAAGCCTAAGACTTGTAAACTTGTTTAAAAGCTTACATTACAAAAAAAAAATTAACTTAAAGTCTATATAAATAATTAATTAAAAAAAGTTTGCAAACTTAAAGCCTATAAGATAAAAAGATCATTAAATAGGCCTAAAACATATATATGTTAATATTATGTAAATAAAATATAAAATAAATATTATATAAATATAATATATTAAAATAAATATAATATATTAAAATAAATATAAATATATAATATATAAATATAAATAGGTCTTTGAATAAGTTAAATAGATTTTTTTGTAAGCCTGAGTCTGACTTGTTTATCTAAAAAGGCTTTTTAATAAGCTTAAGCCTATCTATTTATTAAACGAGCCGAGTCTACCTATGTTTTAAACAAGCCGAGCCGTACACCTGTCAGACGATCTTGTTCACTTCCATCCTTACATACTATTTTAGTTCATCCAATAGTAAACTCATGTAACAGCCAACGACCAAGGAATCTAACTCATTTTTTATTGGTTTCTATCTAAGAAAAATTTATAAATTTTATTATCTCATCATATTTTATGATCTAATTGATTTTCTATCTTAGTCTTGTATTTTAAAAAGATTACTTCAATCTCGTCTCTTGATTTAAAAAAAAAAATTTAAAAAAAATCTTAATGTATCTGAAGTAATCATTTACATAAATGATATAATACATTTTCTCCTCTACTAACTATACTATTAAATTATGTTAAATTTAAATGCACCAATTTTAAAAATTCAATTTGTGCATTATTTACTATTTTAAAAGGCTTTTTAGTATGTTTAGTTTCCATACATATAAGAAATTCTAAATTATCTCTTTATTTATACATAGTAACAAGTTCATATTTTTAAGTTTTTTTTACCAGATAGATTAGAATATCCTAATCTATCACATCAAATATTAATAAATTTCATAATATAAATAAAAGCAAAAATATTATTATTATATCAATAATATTTAAAATAAACAAAGTACATTGAAATAATTTTTTTAAAAAAAATTTCATTTTTAATAATGACAATTTTATTAACTTCAAACATGATTTTAAAATTTTTTCTATAAAGTAAGATTCGAGATATTGAGTTTCTACTCATAAATGACATAAATACAATGGTTAAAATAAAATTTTTTTCGTAAATTAATTTTAGCAGATTTTTTTATATATAACACACACTCTAGTAGTTGTAGAATTTTTAATATAAACTATATCATCCTTAGTGATATTTGCATATTGCTTTTGAGTCAAGATACATTCAATTATATTATTTATCATATTTATTTTTATCAACATTGTAATAATGAATTTTTCATCTTAAATTAGGTTTTGTTTGAAGTTAAATTATTGTATATCATGTTTGATTTTTGTTATTTTATGTATAAAGATTACATTAATAAATTTTATATCCAACCTTTCCACAAACATAATATAATAATACCTATTTATAAATTTTACCATATCTTATGTTTCTATGCTTCTTTTTTTATCATTTATTTTGCATTGAATTACAAATTTAAAATTTTTAAGAGTTAGATTGATATTTATTTTTTAAATTATTTATATCTTTAATTTTTATGTAATTAATAACTTATTATAAATTAGAATATTTTTTCTTGTTATTAATAAAAGAATAAATTTTATAATAAGATTTTATATTGATTATTTTGTAATCAATATAAAATATATAAAGTGGTAATATTTTTAAAATTTACTGTACAAATTTTTACATTAGTTGTTAATTAATTTTTTTATATCGATTAAAATTTATAACTCATATAAAAAGAGGTTATTTTTTTTTATCTCGAGACTTTTTATATTTCCATGTCACCTTATTCCTAACAATGTCAATCTTGGTCTTCCTTGTGCAAAGCAACTTATTAGCCCTCCTCAGTTTGCTGGTTCTGTTGGTCTCGATCATTGTTTTTTAGTGTATCGCTTCCTTATAATTATAAGTTAGTTTCAGATTCCAATTTTAGATTCGAATTTTATTATTTTTTATTTTATATAAAAAATTAATAATTAAAGATTAATTATCATGATTTAAAATAAATAGTTAGTAAATTATAAATATATTTAAAATTAAAATAATAATTAATGTTAAATTATTTTTAAAATATTCAATTTTTATAACAATATATTTTAGACAAAAATTTAAAAATAAATAAAATAATATTTTTATATTTCTAAATGATTTTTTTCCAAACCAATATACTCCTTTCTTCACGTTGACTGACCTTGCAAGATGTGAATGATTGAAATTTCCGCCATTGTCCCCGCCTCCTTATCAAATCTCAAATACCATGCAAAAGTTGGAGTATTCTCCCGTGTCTTTCATTTTTTATCAACGGTTCGTGTTGAATAGGTATCATGTTTTTCATGCAACAAAAATCATTTTGTCTACATATTAATAATGCATAAATAGCTTTCTGAATGCCACTCAGGTGCAAAAATAGAAATAAAAGACACATGCGTTTTCCCATTGCATGACTCACACCTCTTTCTTTTTTCTTCCTTTTCTTTTATCTGATCCACACCTTAGACAACCGTATCCTGAAAATTTTCGATAAGGAGCACGGGGAGCATGTGGATTTTGACTCTTAATTTGATTGTGTACTATGATCTAACTCCAAAATTACCATGATCCACGATTATTGTAACAGTAAAACAGTTGAAAGAAATAGACTAAATATGCTTTTAATATATATTGAATAAATGTAGTTTTAGTTTTTTAATTTTTTTAATTTTTAAATAAATTTTAATATTTTAAAAAGTATGTAATATGTTACATCGTTAATAAATGATAATAGAAATTATTAAAATTTTAAAATTTGAGTATTAAATCCACAAAAATGTTTTTAAAGGAGAAATTAAATTTAGTTATACTTAAAGAGATTAAAAAGGTTTTATCCAAAAAATAATGTACAATAATCAATTTTTATATTATATTATATTATTGTTAATATAAATAATTTTCGATTAAAAGTGGAGTTCTTGATTGCAAGGTCAATGTTTTTCTTCAACGGGTATGATACATGGAACTTTGGTTACCATCTATTATGGAACTTTGGTTATGATTTATTATGGTCAACATATATATATATATATATATATATATATATTTAACAAATTATAATATATAAATTTTGTTAATAAGGATCTACATAAAATTGTATTTAGGTGTAATCCTTTTCAATAAATTTTTATTATTTAAAATTTTATTTATTTTTTATTTTAAAAATTTTTAGATTACATTTAGAATGAATATAGAATATACAAGAAACATATTTTTTATATTATAATTTTACAGAATTAATATTTGTTTAATTTATTCTTCAATTTAAATATATAAATACCTAAAGTATATATAATAATATTAGTTATTAATCATTAATAATGAAAATATTTTTTGTTAAATTTAAATTTCATAAAAAATAAAAGTAATATATTTTGTATTATAATTATAATAAATTAATTCTTTAAATTGAAAAAATAGATCTTAAGAAAAAGTAATACATCTAAAACAATAATAATATAATTATTCAAGAATTACAAAACAACAACGAGACTAAAAATACATTTATTATAAATTAATTATATATAAATAATTATTGAATTTTTTTATTTCTATTAAAAACATTTAATAAAAATTATAAAAAATATTTAAGAAATATATCATATTATAATAAAAAAAATTAAAATTAAAATATTACAATTTGAAAAACTGTATAGTATAATTTGAAATTTGTATCAATATATTGATTTTAATTTTTTTTACTGCATCATATATTGTAAAATATATTTAAATTTATATTAATATATACTAAATATGTATACTAATATATATTTTACAATTCATTTATTTATTATATAAAATTTTATTTTTAAATATTTTTTACTTTAACACTTTAAATTATATTTAAAATTAGTGTATAATATATAAATAATATATTTTTATTATAATTTTATCAAGTTAATATTTTTTAATTTATTATTTAATTTAAATATATAAATAATCAAAACATATGTAATAATATCAATCAATATTCATTCATAATGATAAAGAAACTTTTTATTAACTTTAAATTTAATATTGAAGCTAAAAGTAATATATTTTGTGTTATAATTTTAATAAATTAGTTTTTGTTAAATTGAAAAAAAATAAGATTGGAAGAGGAATTAAAAATTTAATGTAATATATTTTAAAAATATATTAATATAAATATTCAAGAATAGGGTACAAATTAATGAGATTTAGAATATTTTTATTAAAACTTAATTGTGTATTATAAATATGTACTAAAAATTGTTATTTATATTAAAAATATTTAATAAAAAATTATAATAAATATTTTAAAAACATTATATTATGCTTGAAAAAATTTTAAATTCAAAATATTACAATATAAGAAATTTTATATTATAATTTAAAATTTATATTAATTTGAATATTTTAATATATTATATATTGTATAAAATATTTAAATTTATACTAATATTAATTAAATTTTATTTTATAATAATTTTAATATATATATATGTATATTAAATTTATTTTCAAATATTAATAAGAACCTTATTCTTTTTTATTAAAATTTTCATAATATTATATATTAATAATATTTGTTTATAATTAAAAATTATATTTATTTATAATAATAAAAATAAAAAATAACTTAATAATAATGGTTCAAATGATCTTTTTCTTTTCTATATAAATAGATATAAGTATAAATATTTATTGTTATAAATTTTTATTAATAATAAGTTTAAATAAAATTTAATATTAACCATATTAAATAAAATTAAACACATATCATTCTAATAATAATTAAAATTTAATATATTTATATTTAAAAAATACAGAAAAAAATACCTTCTTTTATTCAAATTGCTTTTCATCTTGTTTGTGATCAACCCTGCCTTTTTATAAACATGTAAAATAACTACCTAACAACTACTTAACCAAATCATGACACATAATATTACAACTTTACACTTTAACTATTGAAGCCACGAAACATTGACCTTGCACTCGAGAATTCCATTTTTGGATAAAAAAAAATTCTTTATATTAACAGTATAATACACAAATGTTTAAATATAGCTTCGTAGAAAGTAACGGTAAGAAAGTAAATAACCAATCTATCATATATTTTAAAGATCAATTTAAATTTTAACTAAATTCTTTCTTGATTAGAATTCAATCAGTTATAAGATAGAGCTTCATAAGCCCAACAAACTCCGGTCAAAGAAAGTGACACACCTCTACCTTCAACATAGAAAATATTATGAATTTCTTGACAAGCCCTATTTTTTACTCTTGCATTCCACCAACGACCATGTAACCCATTCTTGTTGAACCAATCGACATGACACCTCTAAATTTTTGTTAATTGTAAGTTTATTATAAAAATATTTTTCTATGTCTATGAATATTTAAAAGATGTCATTAATTATAATATTAATAGATTGTTGACTATACTAAAATAGTGTAGCAATGGTTGTTATTGTGTTGAAGATTTTTAATTTTTATTTTATCTTTCTATTTTAGTTTTATTAATAAATAAATATTTAATAATTATCAAAAATAAAAAAACAGTAATTATAAGGTTTAAATTAGTCAGATCCTTTTTTTATTTGAATTTATTTTTTGAAAAAAATTATAAAAAATCCATTTTCTCATCAGAATAATTTGACACAGAATATATAGTCTCTTTTTGTTGTTCTTAAAGTAATAAGACACATAAACAAGAGGGAAAAAAGCTATTGGAGTGGAAGATGCATGTTTCCTTCATTTACAGCTGTATTTATAGTGCTAGGAATAGCAAAAATCAGCTAATAACAAACTCCAAACAAACTAGCAAAAAGATAGCAACAACCTAACAATTTATTTGACCAAGACTTAGTCAAATTTGAAAAAAAAACAGAAAATAAGAAAAAACTGAAATGAGAAAATAATGGCTAGTTCTGAAAGCATTTTCAACACTCCTCCTTACTTCAAGAACTACAAACTCCAAGTTTTTCCCTGTTAAGTTTGAATCTGCTAATTGATAAAGGCTTCGTAAATATATCAGCTAGTTGATCTTCTGTCTTGCAGTAGACAAGAGTTATATTTCCATCCTTTTGCACCTCTCTCAAGAAGAAGAGTTTGATATTGAAGTGCTTAGTTTTCCCATGAAACACAGGATTGTGAGAAATTGCAATTGCAGCTTGATTGTCCACAAACACTTCCGTACCTTTGGTCTGCACCATATGTAAATCAACCAAGATTTTCCTTAGCCACAAAGCTTGGTTTTTTTCACGTTTGCTTCGCCACAAATTCTGCTTCTGCAGTTGATTGAGCCACAACGTCTTGTTTTTTTGAACACCACGAGAAAATTCCTGAGCCAAGACTGAAGCAGTATCCTGAAGTGCTCTTCATGTTATCCAAGGAACCACCCCAGTCACTATCAGAGTACCCAACCAATTTCAGATTTTGACTTGTTTGGGACATTCGAAACTTGACTCCATAGTTGATGGTTCCTTTGATGTACCTCATAACTCTTTTGGCTGCCTTTAGATGCATTTCATTTGGACAATGCATGAATCTTGACAAAATGCTTACAACATACATTATATCAGGCCTTGTTGCTGTAAGATACATTAAACATCTAATGAGACTTCTAAAGTATTTTTCCTCTACCTTTTCAGCTTTATCATCTTTGCTTAATTTCTTCTTTTGGTTCATTGCGGTACTCATCTCTTTGCAATCCTCCATTTTAAATTTTTTGAGTATCTCCTTTGCATACTTCTTTTGGAAAATGAAAACCAAGTCTTTTCCTTGATTGATCTCTATTCCAAGGAAATAAGTCATCAGACCAAGGTCAGTCATATCAAAAGCCTGCATCATATCTAGCTTAAACTCATCAATAAGCTTTACATTGCTCCCTATAATTAAAAGATCATCCACATAAAGAGAAACAACAAGAATCTCATTGTTATTGTTTTTAACATAAAGTGTGAATTCTGAAAGACTTCTTTTAAAACCAAGGCCAAGCAAATAATCATCTATTCGACTATACCAAGCTCTTAGAGCCTGTTTTAGGCCATAAAGAGCTTTATGTAATTTATAGACTTTGTCTTCTTTGCCTTCCACAATGAAGCCTTCTGGTTGCTCGACATAAATTTCTTCTTCAAGGATTCCATTAAGGAATGCTGATTTGACATCCATCTGATGCACTTTCCAACCAAGTTGTGCAGAAATAGCAAGAAGTAATCTGATTGTATCAAGCCTGGCAACTGGTGCAAATGTGTCAGAGTAATCAACACCAAAAATCTGGGCATACCCCTTGACTACAAGCCTTGCTTTATGCTTATTGATTGAACTGTCAGCATTTTGCTTTGTTCTAAATACCCATTTTACCCCAATTACCTTTCTACCTTGAGGTTTATCAACAAGCTCCCAGGTTTTTTTCTTCTCGATCATATACAACTCCTCCTTCATTGCATTCTTCCATTTTGAGTCTTTAAGAGCTTCTTTAGGAGTAGTAGGTTCGCATATTGCGACATTGCATCTCTGATATATTTCAGAGAGTAATTGAGTGCCTCTAACAGGTGGATCATCCTCCCTTTCATCTAGCCATGAGCTTGACTTTGACACGGAAGTCTTCAAGTCTTCCGAGTTCCATTTTTCATTTTCAATGAAATGGACATCCCTGCTTATGGTTATAGTTTCAGTTTCTGGTTAGAAAACTTTATAAGCTTTTGAAACTGTACTATATCCAATGAAAATTCCTGCAACAACCTTTTTGTCTAGTTTATCTCATTTAACCTAGGGAACATAGGTAAAACAAAGGCAACCAAACACTTTAAGAAAATTTATTGAAGGTTTGTATCCATACCATGCTTCGAAAGGAGTTTTATTTTTTACTGCCTTTGTGGGAAGCCTGTTTTGAAGGAAGACGGCTGTACTTGCAGCTTCTGCCTAAAATTTCTTTGGTAGATCCTTTTCATGCAACATGCATCTAGTCATCTCAATGATAAATCGATTTCTTCTCTCACTGACTCCATTTTTCTCTGGAGTATAAGGAGCTGTTAATTGACGTTCAATTCCTGCTTCTTTAAGTGAAGGGGTCCTTTGAGGACCTCCTACATCAGTGTGAATCAACTGCAACCTTTTTGTTTCTCTCCAAGTGGTTGTTGGGAATGGAAGTCTGCTTTGCTTCCCATATTGGCAAGCATGACAATCTGTAGAGATCAACTCAAAATCAGGCAAGTCTCTTACCATTTCATGTTTTTGCATTTTTAGAAGCCCTTGATAGTGATAATGCCCAAGCCTCTTATGCCATAAATCAGCAACATTTTCTTTTGCTGAAAGAGCTACATGCTCCTCTTGAGTTGGATCTAGTGAGAAGCTTTTTCCTCTCATCTTTACTTGTAATAAATCTTGACCTGTAGCATTATTGATCAAGCAGTAATTATCCTCAAAAAACACTTTGAACCCTTTTTCTACGAGTTGACCAACACTTAACAAGTTCTGGTCTAAGTCAGGTACATATAACACATCAGAAATTGTTTTAGTACTTGAATGTGTCTCAATGGAAATGGTTCCTATTCCTTTTGCAATAATATAACCGCCGTGACCTATCCTGACTTTTGAGATTTTAGAGGGTTTTAGTTCCTTGAAGAGCTCCTTGTCATGAGTCATGTGATTGGTGCATCCACTATCAATTAGTCAAGATTCACTTGAAACATTGTTGGAAAAGCAGGTTGCAACGAAAAGTTGATCTTCCTCCTCTTCATTAGCAACCTGAGCTGCTTCATGCTTCTGGGTTTGGTTCTTGCAAATAATTGCTTCATGCCCAAGTTGATTGCACTTGGTGCACTTAGCATCAGGCCTTCTCCAACATTTGAATGGAGAGTGACCTAGCTTGTTGCAATGCTTGCAAGGAGGATACTTTCCCTTTGAGCTTCCTGGTTTGCTTTTATTGCTAGCACCACCTTCTCCATTCGCTTGTTGGTTTTTGTGCTTCTTCTTCTTGTTTCTCCCACCAACCTCATGTTTAGCATGCAAGGCTTCCTCAACAAAGCTTTCTTCTCTCATAATCCTTCGTTGTTCTTGTGCCTGCAAAGAATTTAACAACTCTGCCAAGGTGATCTTGGATAGATCCTTGGTATTTTCTAACGTGGTTATGGTAGCCTCAAATCTTTCAGGTACAGTAACTAGAATTTTTTCAACAATACGAGAATCTTTAAATTCAGAACCAAGAAATCTTACTCTATTTTCTATGTTCAAAAGCCTTTCAGAGTACTCTTTGATGGTTTCTGACTCTTTCATCTTGTGTAATTCAAAGTCTCTGATAAGATTCAGCACTTGCATGCCTTTGATTCGATCATCTCCATCATATTCTGCTTTGAGATAATCCCAAATAACTTTAGCTGACTTTAGAGACATGATTCGTGTGAAGACTGTTGATGAAACTGCTGCAAAGAGGCACGCCTTTGCCTTGGATTTTCTAGTTTTTTTGTCCTTATGATTCTTGATTTGAGCCATCGTGGGAGTTTCGGGTAGTGTAGGGACTCTCAGAGTCCTCTTCAAAGAACTGACCTCCCATAGATCCAAAGCATCTAGGTAGGCTTCCATCCGTACTGCCCATATCTGATAATTTTCTCCATGGAAGATAGGAGGTGTCATTGCTGAGAAACTTGAGTCTCCTTCCATGCCTAAATTTCTGAAGTTGAAAGGAAGTGTTTGGTGGCACTCAACTCACTTGAAAAACCTTCAAATTTTTCTCTCACAAGTCCCTCAAGAAACTAGCTCTGATACCAATTGTTGTTCTTAAAGCAATAAGACACATAAACAAGAGGGAAGAAAGCTATTGGAGTGGAAGATGCATATTTCCTTCATTTACAGCTGTATTTATAGTGCTAGGAATAGCAAAAATCAGCTAATAACAAACTCCAAACAAACTAGCAACAAAATAGCAAAAAAATAGCAACAACCTAACAACTTATTTGACCAAGACTTAATCAAATCTAAAAAAAACAGAAAAGAAGAAAAAACTGAAATGAGAAAATAATGGATAGTTTTAAAAGCATTTTCAACACTTTTACAGATGAAATTGATGGTTTTTGAGACATATCAGAATGAAAAAGCTTGATGCACATCATCTTATCATCCTTTTGAACGTAACAAACTCCACCTTGGGTTCTCTCATCATCCATCTCTCTCAATAACATTTTTGGCTCACTCAATGCACCAACAAATTGACCACACCCTCTCCCACTTGGGAACACAGAGATCCTCACCCTTCTCTCTCCAAAACTGATGCCCACGTTCCATAGACCCCTTCACACCAACACGATGACCCTCCACCGCTTTGAGGCTCGCATCTTCTTCTCTCCTCTACACTTACACTTCTCGCTGCTGGCGCTGAGTCTTCCTTTTCATTAAGACGCTCTCCCACTCCCTCCCTCTCTCTCTCTCTCTCCCACATACATTCCATCAGACTTTTATCTAGCATTCAAAACCACCAAGTTGGTGAGTCACGAGAATTCAGGTTCCATATATATATATATGATTCCTCAACCTTCACATGTACTAGCCAAATTTTGCTTTGCTTAGATAATAATAGGAACCTCGATCTGCTGCTGTATGTTACCCAATATCTCTAGCCAAACGTTGATAGATTATATGATATGGCCTGCCAGGGAATTTTGGGCCGATGTTTTTTTTTTCTATTTTTCGAAGTAAGTTAATATAAATATTCATTAAAAAAAATGATAATTTTGACGGTTAAAAATAAAATTTCTGACCATAAAAATTATTACCGTGTTTAAAGAAAACGTCAATACTACATATGTCACAAATTATTTTCAGCGATTTTCTCTTAATTATGGACATAATTATAAAAAATAGTAGAATTATTTCTTGACAGTATAAAATCGTCATAAAAATTTAAAATTAATAAAAAAATATCTCATTTTCTACGCCATCTTTTTAATTCGATGGTGGGTGAACCATCACAGGTAAATATGTGTTTAGCTTGTAATGTAAAACAAAAATAAAATGCAATTCAATGAAACATAAACTAATGTGCTTATGTAAAACAAAAATAAAGCGCAAGCCAATAAAATAACTTAATGTAAGAGAGGCCAGTGAATACATTTTGGGATGATAGAACTATCTTTATTACAACTGAATCTTAATTTAATTTATTTAAAAATGAAAGGTTATCTACAGTTTAAAAAGAAAGTGATGACATACTTGATCATCAAATTTACAACCTTGGCAAGTACTTAAGAATACCAACCATCTAAAAAATGCCATAAAATTGGAGAAGATACAAATGCATATGATAGAAATCATTAATTTCTATGATATAACATCATAACAGTTCAACTTTTTTAAAAAATTTAAATCAAACTAAATTAATTAATTTTAATTGGTTTAATTTTTTTTATTTTAGAATTGATTTAAACCAACCTGTATACATTTTTAATGAATTTAACTTATCGTAGATTTGGTCTTATTTTTTTAGTAGTAACTTTTAATATTTAAAATTATTTTTAAGTATATAGAGGTTAAATATTATTATTTTTAAATACTTAAAGTTAATTTTAATAATAAAACCGATAAATAAAATAAAGTCCTTTCATAAATTGAGATGAAAGTGTTAAAAGAGTATATAAATCTTCAGAATTAAGAATAGATGATGGAAATTCACATAATATAATACTTTACCGGTAGATGTCTTCCAATAGTAATTTTAAAATTCTATAAAATGGAAATGGATTATACCAAATTTAACAAGTCTATCAATTAAAATTAAGCCACCAAAGTTGATGTGTTAAAATTCATTTTTGGTCGAATTCAAGTTTGCTATGCCATGTAATATTTTACGAATGAAAAGACATCCTACTTGATTTAAGTGCAGCCTCAAGTTCTTTATTTTTATTTACATTTCATCTCAATTTCTATGTTTATCTAGATGTTACAAGAAACAGAACAGATTGTGCCTCCAAACTTTTATATTATTATCTATATTATTTTAATTAAAAATTAAATTTTAACATAAAGTAAGATTGATGTTTATTATTGATGGTTCAAATCCTAAAAATTATTGTGTAACATAATATTAAATATAAAATAATTAATTTTTTTAAAAAATATAATATAACTAACTTATGATTGCAACTTTTATGGTGAGGTGATAAAATTTTTAAATATGTCATTTATAAAAATATTATCTAAATAAGTAATGATACGAGGATGGTAAGCATTAGAAACACCCACCCTATGTTCTCTTCTAAATTCTAGTTCTATAGTTGAGTCTAGAAAAATGTTTCACCCCAAATTTATGCTTTCTTTTGCTTCACAATAGACTATTATTTGATTTTCTTTTCTGTTTTTCCTAACTTTAAATTGCTAGGATAGAATACTATCTTATGTCTTTACATATTTAAAGTTGCTGGTATAACAAGTCCACTACCTAGTATGGACTAATTAAAAGTTTATCTTTTTATATTTTTATATTTTTACCTTTATTTTCTATTTTCTAATAAGTTAAAAGACAAAAATAAAATAAAATAAAATGAAAAACAACACAACAGGTACAATGTTTGTGATTCGATAGTTATTTTTAGGTCATTGAAGACAAACAAAAATTATTAAATTAAAAAAAATGTTATACAAGAAAGTCAAAATTTCACGTAGAAGAAATAGAGGTCAACAAACATGGATTAGGCATACCTACCTACTCTAATGAATTAGTACTCTACAAGTCATTGGTCCAAGCAACACCTACAAAATAATATATCATTTAGCAGTTAGTAGAACAAAGTTAACCTTTTCAAGGAGCTTCGATTTATCCATGAAATTGCGATCAAACAATTATGGGATGTTTGAAAGAGATTATGAGGAGTTTATGACTCCTATAAGCTCTTTTTAGCTTACTTCAATAAGATTCTTCTTGTAGCTTAACAAAATAAGTTCTTTTTACCTTATCACAATAAGTTTTATGGTCAAATTTATAACATATAATCAATTTTATGAGGAAATGAATGTCCCTTCCTAATAGTAAGTGACAAGTTTTAGACGAAAAAATTGAATCTGAATTTAAATCTGTCCAGAATATTTCATTGGGTTAGATTCAATCCAACAATTCAAAAAATTGCCATATGGACAGTAATATTGGTGTAACTATGCAACAAAATGCATCATTGATTTTTCCAAAGCATGTAAAATATGTTGAAATAAAAATTACATATTTAATATATTAATTTCTTTAGAAAAATTAAGTTAAACATCAGTCACTCCACCTAAAAAGGTTTACAATATATAGATTAGACAATTACTTGTAAGAATTTGTGCTAACATGAGAGGAAACATTTTATTTACTAAAAGCATTAAAGACAGTTTGAATGGTAGTGTTTCTTTTGCCTATACCTAAAGATAGTATCTATTCTTTCTTTTTTTCTTTTTAATTCTGTTATTCCATAAGGTATATTTAGTTGATATACATGTTTGTGTATTCGTGAATATAGAAGGTGAGAGATCAATATTTATTGCACATGCATTTTTTGTTTATAGGGGAAAAATCTTAATGGGGATGGGCTATATGTACTCGCTTTGGTTACTGTATTTGGCTTCAAAGAAATGATAATATCCTTAACTTCTTTTGTAATATTTCTTTCTTCTATTAAATGATATTACTCATTACTCATTTATACAAAACGAAAAAGGTATTATTGTAATATTCATATACTATATCCTTATAATGGTTGAAAGTTAATATTATTTTGGATAAATAAAGATATGGTATGTGTGTTGCAGACTCCCCATTGCCGCTTCAACACTTGTCGTCCACGTCGTCATCGATGTTGCTGTGGAGCCCCAACCAGTGCAAATCGACACCGATTCTTCCTCCTTCTGATCGACATACTTCGTTGGAGTTTCTTCATTGTCTTATATTGTTGTAGTCAATGTTGGAGCCACAACCATTATTCTCGTGCTCGTTTTCTCATCCTCATGTTGGTCTTCGATTTCTTTTTATAAGATCACTTCTCCTTCTTATGCTCTTTTTCTCACATCAATGTATCACCTATGCAACAACATTGCCAATGGAATCAAAGCATTTTCTTTTCTCCTCCATACCAAGTATAGAACCAACAATCAGAAGAGTGAAAAAAGTTCAGGAAAGTGAAAGAGAAAGAAAGAAAATGTAAAAGTGAAAAAAACAAAATAGATTTTTGTTATATTTGAATTGAGTAGTACAATTTTTTCTGGTGGTTCTTATAACTGATAGAAAATAAATGCTAGAAATTTTTATTCTTTTTGTAGTGTATGTTCCAAGAACCACTTCAGTGGCAAATATTTTCTTAAGCTTCCGTGAGTCAGGCACAAGAGATGGCTTTACCGTATTGTTTGAGATGGCACACAAAGGATATTTGATAAATTGATTAACCACCTACAAAGTAAAAGCATATGATAATAGGATTAGAAATTAAGTAATAAAATATGAATAATATAATTAGCAATTGAGTAATAAAATATCAATAATATGTACCAACTCAAACTAGTTAAAAGAATAATAACCAAGTTAATTTGAAAAAAAAAACCTAGCCTTTCCCATTCCCTGTTCAAAAATAAATTACTTGAAAAGTTTCTATTATTAGTTTCAAGCCAAGGACGGTTTATATGTATGGCATCCATTTCATGAAAAATAAATAAATGAATGAAAGATTAAAACACAATGTAAGTAGTAAAGCATTATAGGGATAGGATAGTTCATAAAAAAATATGTATAATAGAATATAGAATGAGCATACACATTCCAGCTTCTAGGGGTTTAACCATAGTTAATAGTTAGTTTCAATATATTTGTTATTAGTTAATTTTTTTAACTATTTTTTTTTTTTTGAATTTTCTCTGCCCTATAACATACTTCCTGCCTATACATGTATATAAAAGTCTTGTACTAATCTATACTTAAAGTTCTTTTACTATTCTCTCATTTACCTTCTTATCAAAATTCACTCTAAATTAAAGTTCAAACCTTGAAAGACTCTAATAATGAAAATATAACAAATTTTAAAGATTATAAAACATTATATATGATTATAATGTAAACTATGAACTTAGTCTACAATTAACATAAAAGATCATTTTTTTTTTAAGCAAGACGAAACTTGTTGTGGCATGCAGAGAAGGAGAACCTATTTTACAGTATTATCATTTTATCCTTAAATTAGTGATTATAAAAAGATTTTGATAAAAATATTTCTAATCAACATAGATCCTTGAACATCCTAATATCATTAAATTTAAAGAGATAATTGGAGCCAGTTTTGGTATCATGAATATAAATTCAAATGCGTTGGTGTAATTATTTTCTTTCTCCGAGGGAAATCCTTCCTTCTATTTTGCTATTTCTTACAAACTTTGGGAAATGTACATGTATCCAATGTCATATATTCCTAAACCATAGTTGCTCATTTATTGTGACATTTAATCATTCATCATGGTGTGTGCAGAGGCAGAGCAATATCATCTTTAATTCAGTTTTATAATTTAATTTTATTCTCTATGATATATAAATCCTTGGCATATCATAATATGTAGTGTCTTTTTTTTTTAATAGAGTTTCCTGAATCTTCTAAAAATAACTAAACTAGAAAAATTTTCAATTTGATTTCTTAAATATTCTTTATAATCATGCAGACTTTGGTTCTAATGAAGATGAGGCCTGAATTTGGTTCTAATGAAGATGAGGCCTTTCTACTCAAAAATATAATGAAATGGAAAATCAAATGTATGGATGCATAGAAACAAAGAAAAAAAAAATTGATAGTTAATTTCACATACCAGAGATGGTTTTGGTAAAATTTATCAAGTTGATAATAGACATAAATAGGACATTTCATTTTATTTCCAACCTACAAAATATGCAGCAAATTATTTCATAAATGTAGCAACCCAAACTATCATGTCCTATCTATCAAGGAGAAATATATTATGCCACAGCAATGTAAAACTCAATTTATTTTTTGTCATATCAATGATAAGCAATTGTACTAATATTCAATTTGTCAATGCAAGTTTTGTTTGACCTATCATTCTTAATATATGTTACTGCATCCTTTCTACACTAAGGTGGAATGTATTCATCATCATATCTGAACGAAACTTCTACTACGTACAATAAAAAATATTGTTCAATACATAATCAATTTGAGCACCAAATATCCGTATGATATAATGAAATGTATATGGAGACCATTTCTTACACTTTTAGATGCGAACAATGAAGAAAGGCTAACATGAATGAAGATTAGTTCAATTAACATAAATATAAAAATAACTTAAAAAATAAAGATAAAATCGACAAGAGCTATGAAAACACCTTTAGACCAACACTATCATATACTATGATTCTGTTGTAGAAAAAAAAAATTATTACAAAACCTTGGAATTCACATTTTTAAAATTCTATAACTTCATAAAAATGCCTCATTTTGTAAGCAAGGACATTTCATAAAGCTCAATAAAATTCATCTTATGCAATAAATATAAAAAATTAATGAATAAAAAAATTGAAGGAAAAAAGAACTAACATTTGGATTTCCTAAAATTCCTGGATTGTCCTTTTGGGATGACCACCAAAATGGATGGAGATTCTGAAAAACATAGCCAAAAAAACCCAACGTGACTAAAAACATAACAATTAGGAAAATATGAATAAAAGCAATATGTTCCTATGGTATATTTCTTTCAATAAAAAAATCTTGCGAATGACAGTGCTGAGAATGCCTCCATCCTCCAATCCATGTCATTGATGCTACTGCGAAACCATAACCACCACGAATTAATGCGATAAATTACATATACAAAACGAGATGAATGAAAAGTTGGAGAGAAAAAAGGTAACCTAAAATGAAAAAGAGAAAAAAATAAAATAAATTAAAGATAATTTTTTTTGTTATATTAAATAAATAAAAAATTATTTTAGCGATTTATTATAACCGTCTCAACATAAATGCTAAAAAAAATAAATCATTTTTTTGGTTTCATTAGCTAATATAAGTTGGCAGAATTTACAATGAAATATTTTTGGTTGATACTAAAACATCTTTACTTAAGCTAAATTTTTATATATTCATCATAAAATTTATAATAATAAAAATAATTAGTTGTAGTTTTATTTTATTTTATTTTATTTAAAATTTATATGATTCTTATTCTATTCTTCTCATTTTTTGTTTATTATTTTTTATTAAAACTATACTTTAAGTATTTTTTATTATCCTAATATTTCATGTATATTTTTTATTTGATATATTATCTTTGTTGTTGTGCTAATTAAATTTATGTACTTGTAGATTTTTTAAATAATATTTTAAATAAATTATGAATCTCATGTAATAAGTTTTAAAATATAAATGTAGGGTTATTTCCATCATTCATAATTTTTAAAATTATAAGGATTTTTAGTGTTACTACCAATTATCTCAAATTATTTGCATATGTGAATTTGAAATATTTTTTTAGTGTAAAAAATATATAATTATATATTTAAATAAACATTGTTTCTAGATTTCATGTAGCCAACTTCCTGTTGCATTCTTCACTCAATGGACATTTGTTAACCAATTGAGCGAAATATTGAATCTCCATAGGACCGACAATCACAAGGAGGTCTTCCCTTAATCCCCTTGATACCTCTTGTACTTACAGGCTTTATCTGGGTGTCGCTGATATAAAGTGGAATATTTACACAGCTGCTCAAATCTTGTTATGTACTCCACCATCAATATATTTTCTTGCTGCATATGAAGGAACTTTGCTTCCTTCGCATCTTGTACTGAATGTGGGAAATACTTCTCATAAAAGTCTTCTTGAAGACTTCCAAAGTGATGTGGTTCCCACTAGCCTCCAACAGTCTCCTGGTGCCCATCCACTAGAATTCAGCATATGCCTCTAACATATAGACAATGACAATCGATGTCACAGTTGGGTTAAAATGAAATAAAAGTAAAGAGAAAATGCAGTACAAGGTACAACCTTGGTTGTCTCTCAAGGACCTTGGAAAACAATTTGATTGAATTCAAATTTAGAAAGATGGAAGGTTTGTATTTTATTATTTATAAAATCAAAATGCAAATTAATAAAACTAACCATATAAAATTAATTAACTCGCTAGTTCAATTAGTAAGCGAGATTATCATAGGTTCAAAATGATATTTTTTGAAAAAAAATTTCAATTCTTGTTTGGTTTGAATTCAATCAAGCAAACCCTAATTAAACTCATGATTTTCTACTAGGATAACACCTAGAATTCAAATTAATTCATGTTTAGATAATTAAGCATCACCTGAAGTTTCCAAATTAATTATAAAGAACCAAAGTCACCAAACCCTACTAGAATAATACCTAGAATTTGAATTAATTTATATTTAAATAATTAAGCATTATTGAAGTCCTCAAATTAATTCTTAAGAATCGAAATCACCAAATCTTACAGGAAATCCATAGCCCCTTTTAATTTTTGCATACAAATTAGAAAATTAAGCAAATCTTAATTTTTGAATTGTAGAATGCAAGATGATATTAAATTAAACATACAATTTTATTGTTACAAACAAAATTCCAATGTCTTAAAAGGGAAGAAGAAATTGCAACAAAAATTCAATTAAGAACAAAACCTCAAATTCCTTACTTATAGAATTAAAACCAATGAACCAACCAAAGAAATTATCCATTCACAAGGATTTTTATGAAAACAACAACAACAACAAGAATAATAAAAATTGAAACTTAATTAAGAATTTGGAATAAGTTTCTGTGTGTCTACAATGTGTTTGAGTTTACCCTTTTATAGACGAACTTTGCCTATTAAAATTCAAAATTCAATTCAAAATTTAAAATAAAGATAAAAACTGAATTAATTATTTTAAATGCAGAATAAATATCCTTCACAAATTGATTCTCTTGTCTCTTTAGCTTTGCAATTGAATTCTATATTTACTCTGTTGTTTGAATTAAAATTACGCACAAAATATGGATCCTTATTTGATGCCTCTTTTCTTTAGTTTTTATGAGTGTGTTGGTGGCATAATTAGGATTTTGGTTCTGAACAAATGTCGTAGAAAATTCTGTCCTTGAGATGAAGAAATTAACCCAACTAAAAATAACTTTTTTATTCCTAGATAGTTTTGTTTTACTATAACATGTCTAGGTTGTTTGGATAGAAACTCTATGTCATGGTTTGACCCAAATAAATTTAAGATCCATTTTGGCTAGGCTACATAGGCATACATGTGATTTTAGGATTTTGTCTCATCTTTCTAATGCCTCTTAAATCACTTCAATTTTAATTTTATACCCTAGGATATAACCTGCACAATGAACAAAGGTCAAGAGATATGGAAATTCAAAAATTAATTAATTTGATCGCTTAAGTCCAGTGAAATTCAGTAACATAAAAATCACTCAAAATGATAAAATTAGATATGATTAAAATTTAATTAAGCCCAACAAAAAATGAAAACAAGTGTACAAAAATTCATTCATTAAGAGCATAGGATGCCTTCTGCTCCTCATTACAATCTATGATTGCAAATATTTTCTCAATGGCCTTGATCAATTCATAAGCCTTGTTAGGGTCCAAAGCTCCTCTAAAACTTAGTGGGTTCACCTTTTGAAACTCTATGAACCTATGTCATTCAAGGTTTGTTGCAGAGGTGTTTCAGTATCCCCATTGTTCTCTGATTGTCTATCCATCCTATCCATCATACCCTGCAGGACAGTTTCCATGTCTCTCAGGGTGGCACTCAAGTATCTTGGAACTTCAGGTATCTCTGCATTTCTAGTGCAGTCTCTACCTCGCCTTGCCTTAACCATTGATTTCTAAACACACATGCAAATAAATTGAGATGATCAGGCTCAATATTGAAATCAAGCATGTCAGCAACCAATATTAGAAAGCATAAGGTAGTCATGCACTAACTTAACTAACTAACTTCAAAGTATGACTTTTAATTCCTTTCACAGAGATCATACACATTCTCTAAAAGCATAGTCAAACCATCCTTAAGATCCTTAAGGACGAAATGCTCTGATACCATTATATAACACCCCAAAAATGAATTCCATTTTTACACTTAAGTTATACACACTGTTTCATTTATAGACTGTTACTTCATGGTGCAGAAATTTTAGAAAATAGGTTCTAGTGAAAATATGATTTTTTTTTTTTAAAAAAAAGCACTTTGGTTGAAAACCTTAACTGAAATTACAAGCTTCATTGTAGCAGAAAATGAACAATTAAACATCCTCACACCTGTCGATTTACAATTGCGTCCATGTTACTTTCATGGACTTGTTGCTTATTTTGATTAGATAGATTCAATCATCCTTTTTAATGTCCAATTTACACAACATGCAAACGCATCAAACTTATTTAAGTTAATCTTTAATTCCTTTACATACTTAGATACATATATATTTACTTCTACAAATTAATTACTTAACATACATTCATACATCTAATTAAAACATGTACAATATTGTATGATACAAATCTTCTTCTTCTTCTTCTTCTTCTTCAAGGAGGTCTTGTATCCGCTTTAAGTTCATGAGTTCTTGCCATCACGAACAACGTTTGGGAAGAAAATAGTGAGGTATGGGTGAGAAACTAAGTTTCCTAGTAAGATTCTACTTTAGGGTTAATGATATCATTTTCATTCCAGCCACTTCAGATTATTTGAAATCATGTCATGCATACAGGATCATTTTTAATTATCTTTACAAAATCTTTAGTTGAAGTGGATATCTTTTATAGTTATAAAAACTAAACTCTATCACAAGCATAGAAGACACTTATTTTGATCTTCATAGATCATAATTTATAGAATCGCTATGGCTTCCAAATGGTAGACCTTGTGGCCTCCATATGCACACAAGTCTTGTGACTCAGCCTGGTAAAGATGTATGTTAGTTATAATTGTTGTAACTCTTATCATTTCATTATGCCTTACTCGTCATTCATGTTTATTATTAAGTCATCCTTTATGTGATAATTTAATTGAAGACATATTCATTCATGCCTTATTCATAAATTATTCTCTTTCTTTAGTTAAACAATATCTTTCACTTCTTGCGAACTCTGCCTTTTTGATTTAGGATATGAGTTCATTTTGGATGGTCGTCAGCATGATAATTCATAAAAGCCTTATAACTTTCATATGGTAGGCCCTATAATCTCCATTTGTGCACAAGTCCTGTGACTTCGCATGGTAGTGATGTGAGTTAAATTTTTATATAAGTTCTTTCTTTAGTGATCCCTTAACAAATTAGGTTCATTTTAAAAGCTTCTAGATAATTATGTATGCTCAATAAATATCCAACCAATATGCTATGCATATATTTACAAATCAATCTCAAATGATCATCATACATAACATCATTCTTTACACATTCATGATTAATCATCATTCATCTCACATTAAACTTTATACAATCATAAAGCAGCACACAAATTGGCTTAATATTTTTAAGCATATAATTGTCTTCTGCATCAAGACTTACTTATACTCATCATTTAATTTTCTTTTGGGCAACATAATCATACATACCTATACATGTCCAGCTCATTTAATTCATACCATTTTATGATGAATCACTCATGGAAGCTTATTCGGCTCAACCTTCTAAGTTGTCTCTCAGTCTTTCTTTTTCTTAAAGGTCAAGTTATTTCACATTATTTTTTATAAAACTTAGAAGTTTTTCCTTTGGTGGTCGAATGACACCTCTCTTGAGTTTTTTACTTTTTGTGCACTTCAATTCAAATTTCTTATGCATAACCTAATCAAAATATGTTTAAGGGTTATGTGTTAGCAAGGTTATAATTTACTTGTAACAATTTAGTCATACATGGCTGAATGATATCCATACCATTGCCAAACTTCATTTAAACTCTTAATCTTTTTTCTATTACATAACAAAGATCCTTAATGTACCTTAACCAATATTTCAAACTCATTATTCCTAAATTAAGTCTAGGTGGATGAATGAAAACTTCTTATTTTTACTCCATCATTACTTTTCAATCATCTCATAAGCTTACCAAAATCTATTCTTAATTTTGAGCAAGCTTTTAAGCTAGTTTCATTACCTACTTCACAATTTCTCCCTTAACTTTCTTAGGATCCTTTTCTCACCTTAATTGAGACTTAAACTTAAACTTCTCTTTATCCTTTAGAAGTGGCCGAATGCATGAACAAGGTTTTTAAGGCCTTATAGTTCTCTTTTCTTTAGTTTAGAAGATGATTTCTACTAATTGAAGTTTAGGTCATTAATCATTACCTATCTTAGAAATTTTGAAGACTTATCCCTCACACTTGGAGGTCATGGTCAAATGGTCTATTGAAAATTTTCAACCCCATGGTTCATTCCTAATTAATCAATTTATGTATGCCAAGGTATAGACTTAAGTCATAGTGAAAATTTTAACCTCCTTTCACTAATTTAGGCATCATGGCCAAAAGGACATCATACCGTTCCTAAAACTTCAATCCTTTATATTTATATGCTAAGGATGCATAATTAATCCTAGTCAAGAATTTAAACTCCTTATTTCTTAATTAATCCTATGGTGGCCGAATACCACTCCTAGATTATAAGGCATCATATTTCATCTTTACTTAACTTAAATTGATGAATCCTTCTAGTTAGAGTTTAGCCCATAAATCTTTACCAACTTTAGCTAATTTTAAGGCTTCTCTTCTACTTCTAAAGGTCATGGAAAAATGGTAAATTTCTTCCTCACCGACTCCATGGTTCATTTTGAATCATCAATTTGTGCCTCATTGAATCTACTTAAGTTTTAATTATGGTTTTTACTTGATTTTATGAATTTTATCTACTATGGCCGAATTATCAACCTAGCCACTTCTAAATATTTCATATACACTTAATTCTTCCTATTTACCTAGTGATGGTTCTTAATACACCATAATAAAAAATTTAAACTCATTTTCCTTTAATTAGCTAAGGGTGGCCGAATGCACACCTCTTGGTTCTAGGACTTTTTAATTTCAATTTTTCTTCTCTGAAGAGTTGTTTCATACCATTTAGTACTTAATCTTATAGCTTATTCTATCTTTATAAACTTTTAGAGATTTTATCCTGAACTTAGTATAAGTGGCCGAATACTTACTTTAAGAATCTAAGGTCACCTTTTAAAAATTTCTTCTCATATAACCTTAATTCCATGATTTTGTGCACTTGTAGCACCTTTAAAACTTGAATCCATTCAAGGCTAGTCCATGATCCATAGCTTTGGTCATGGTTAATGAAGGTCATAGGTGGCTTGTGAAGCTTGTTCCATTTTTGGTCCTAAAATTTCAACTTTCTCTTAGTAGATTTTATATGATGTCCAAACCAAGCTTATGGAACCCATAGTTTATTTTTCTTAGACTTTTAAGTATTTTAGTTCAAGGATTTAGATGTGGAAATTTTACCACAAAAGTCCATAATATTAAGAAAATCCACAACTTTCAAGCTTTAAGCATAAAAATCTTCAAGATAGTATTTTTCAAGATAAATAAGTGTAGATCCACTAGATCTACTCCAAGATCTATCCATCTCATATCATGAACACCTCAAATGATTTCCTCATGAACTCTCAAATATTCCCAAAATATCAAAATTGATTTTAAAAATTTTTAACCGATTAAATTTCTTCTAAGGTGGCTAGAAGCATTTTAATCCATCTAAACTCCACTTTAACTTTCAAAAGACACTAAAAATGGTTGGTGCTTATTTTTAGCTGTTCAAAGGCATTATTGAGCTTTCATTTTCCAAAAAAATGAGATCTATGGATCTTAGAGAAAGGATCCACAAAAAGAAGAAAATCAACCATAAAAATTAAGATTTAAAGCTTAAACGATAAAGCAGTAAAATCATACTTGTTGAAAATTTTGTGATTGGTTTTTATTGGGGCTTCTTTGGCTGAATGTAGTCCCCCTGTAGTGGTCCACAAAGATCTCTTGGTGGTAGTGATGGTGGGGTTTGGTGATTAGGAGTTGATTTAGTTTAAACTTCAATAATGGAAGCTTAGGGTTAAGCTAAAATTTTGGGATTTTTATATTAGATTCAACTTTGGGAGAGTTTAGAGAAATTATATAAGTGTTTAGGGGTTGGAAAACTGTTTTAAATGAGTCTCCTCATTGCCTTAGTGAATTTGGCTAAGCTAGGGTAACTTAGGGATTAATTTCCCACTTAAGGAAAATTTGATAATTTTGCATGTAATTTTCATTTTCTATAATAATTCAAAATGTAAGGAAGTATCCTTTTAGTATAAGATTAGTGATAATTATGTTGAGATTTTCACTAATCAAGTTTAACTTACCCTAAACAAATAAACCTTAATTGTGGTTAAAGGAATCTTTACATTAATGATTTTTGTCTTTTATGCAATAAATATGATGATGACACATATGTTGAGTCACCATCACATTTTTCACATTGAATTTTTATGCAAGTAATATGGGGCCCATTTATGGCTTTTGCTTCACATTTTCTTGCCCTCCGGCCTTCTAGGAACATGTTCATAATTTTTATTAGTATTACCTGAGAAGTTTCCAAATGGTTCCTCCAACATTTCTAAAATTTATTGGTTCATCCCTGAATTATTCTAATGTCATTTGGTATTTTTTTTAACAGCTTAGCCCTTTGTAGAAAAGAAAGCTTTCTAAGGGTGTTTTGGACGTTTTCTAAAGACTTTTTCATCATTTCTTTGTTAATAGTATTTTCTCATCACTTTTTAATCATCTTTAATGTTCTCAAATCCCTTAGAATGTCTTTTAACTTTTATCTTGAGTTTCTTGCACCTTATTTGGGTTTATTCTAGTGCAAGAGAAATTTCATCATTTATTGAAAATTCTCTAATTTCCTTAGAGATTTCAAGAGAAAGTTTTATAATCATTTATTTATTAGTTATGCAACCCAAGCAAGAAATTTGAGATATTACCGAGGCTTTCAACCTGTGCTTATCATCAAACATATTTTTTAGGTGATTTGATAAGTGAAGAGATTTTCCATAAATGAAGACATGAGTCACCATGTCATGAATGCATAAAAGACAAAAATGTTAATTAGGAGAGAAAAAAATTAGCCATGATTAAGTTATTTTAACTATAATTAGATTATATTAATCATGGTTAGGCTAACTAAATCATGGTTAGTCCTATATGATAAAATTTCATCATTTTAGAATTATTTATAAAAGGTGAAAATACAAGTGAAATGCTCATTTTATTCATAGTTAAAAATTTATTCCATAATAAACCAATGTGACCAAATTTTAATATGAGGTTAAAGCTAAATTTTTACTTCACAAACACTTACCCAAAATACTTAGACAAGTTCCCCACTTTAAGCTTTCATCCTTCATCTTTCCTTAAACCAAAAACAACCAAGATTAAGCTTCCAGCTTTGAAGCTTAAGCTTACAAACATCAAAAAAAAAAAAACTCCTCCTTTTCTCTTATGAAGTTCATGCCCTAGGCCACCAAGAGAGTGATTCTCATCACATAATCCATCAAGATTTCCTTCTAAGTCTTCAACAAGCAAGATGTTCTTGCCTTAAAAATATCTAAGTGATTTTGTTAATTAATTTTTCCTATCCTTCTTCATATTTGTAGATCTCTTCTCTAAACTCCAAGATCTAACTTCCTTGCGCATTATCTTGTTTAAAACTTTCCTAAGCTTTAAAATAATCATCTCTAAGTTTTAAATATTTTCTTTAAGGTCAAGTTGAAGTTTTGGTGGATTAAAGTACTCCTTAGTGCTTTTAGAGCGTTTTAATTAGTTAATATTTCTTGACAATAAGTTTTAAATTTTTGGACAAATTAAAAAAAAAAAAATTTAAGTCTAGGAAGATTCTCAAGTGGTGTTAGAGGTTAGAGTAGATCTTGAGAATCTTGTCTTATTTAAGCTGAAAGTGGTTTTGTGTTGTCATATTCTCTCTAAAAGTGAAATTGTGTTCCTTTCCTAAAAAAAAGTCAAGATCTTGATATTGAACTTTAAAATTAAAACCATTAAACTTTGAATATTGTGGTCATAGTCCCAAAAACTTCAAGTGACCATAAAAGTTAAAACTTGAGTCATAAAGGTTGGATCTTTATAACCAAAAGATGAAGAAAATAACTTATGGACTTAGAAAGTAAAAGCAAAGTTCCAAACTTTACAAGCATTAAAGACCATGGACTAAGGACATAAACTTGGTGGGCTTTGAAACAAAACTTATATACTAAGCTCTTTGACTCTAAACCCAAGAATCAAGTGTAAAAAGTTTATGAAAATGACACTTTGGGTGTGGATTTTGTTTTTTGGCCAAGGTTCCTATCATGGGAAAGTAATGGCTTAAATTTTATTAGGATGTAAGAATCAATACACTCCATAAGTTATAGCATGATGTACATGCCCATGAAATTAGAGAAAAATTAAATTAGAAGACCTTAGTAAACAAGTATTGTCATTCGGTCAAAGCTTTAAGAATAGGGAAGAAAGGTTAAAGATTTCTAAGACTAATTGTCTTAATCACCTAAGCTAAGATCTTCAATGAAATAACTTCCAAGGAAAATAAAAAGAAGATAAAATCTTAGAAAGAGACAACATGGCCATTTGATCAATTTTTGGGAAAGTATAAACAAATTATTCTCATTAAGCTTAGGATTTAACATGTTGGGCATAGAGGCTTAGAAAGATGAACACCAAACTTAATGGAGTTAGAAAAGGTCATTCAACCAAGAGAGATAATAATTAAGTGAATAAGATTTAATGAATAAAAATCTACATGTTCATCTCTCTTAGGAATATATTTGATAAATAAAAGTGGCCACGAGGTGTAGATAAACAAAAAGCCTATTTGAGAGGCATAAACACCATTCGGAAATTATAAAAATTAAAGATAATTAAAACATCAACAAAACTTTGAGAAAAGGAAAGGAAAAGAAAAATTTATAAAGGATGAGTGAAGTAGGTTTCTCTAGAGAAACTTATCATAGAATTGAGAAAAGGAAATGATAAGAAAAATTTTAAATGGATAAGTGAAGTAGGTTTCCCATGAGAAACTTATCATAGAATACAAAGAATAAGGTCAATATAGACAATTTTATAAAAGTGTTCATGTTGCCCAAAATTTAAGGACCATGGCTAAGCTATGTTGCAATCGAGGTTACAACGGGACGACGAATGAAAAAAATTATAAAAATAGAGAAATTGTCACCAAAATTTATTAAAGAGAATTTTGGAAAAACTTAATATGATCTTTGAAACTAGTTTGAATTCGAGAATTGTTTACGCATATAGAAGTTATTAGCATCCTATAACATCCATTAAAAAATGGTTATCTTCTAATTAATTGTGCAAAAATATGATTAACTTTCAAAAATATTTATTTCATTCCAAAATAATATTATTTTTACTCATTTATTTTACTTTATGTAAGTTATTAAAAAGGTGTTTTGATTTTTTTTATCTTTATGAACTAAATAAAAAAAGAATTTGAAAGTTTTATTTGGACTTGACAAGGGCAATTCCTGCTTCTATGTATCCTTGAATGTAGAGAGGAAATCAAAGCTACATAGTTCTCGAGCAAATAAATTTCATGAGTTTTAAATTTTTGAAAAGATATTTTTAAGTTTTTATAATTTTTAGAAAAGATCATACTAGAATTTTCATATAAAATATTTTTAATTTTTTAGGAGAAAATTATTTATTTCAAAAGTTAGAAAGAATTTATTTTTGTGATTTTTATTTCATAGAAAAAGATACCTTGAAAATTTTAAAATTTGAATTTGAAAAGTTAATTGTTTATTTATTTTTTTCATAATTTTTTAAAAGAAAAATATTTTTAAATTTTTTAGGTGAAGTAATCTAAAAAGGAACAAGTCTTCTCTTGCAGAGAAATCATGTAACACATGGCTACTTAATAAATTCTTAAATTTTAAGTAATATCAAAGGTGGATCTACCACTTAAATGATCTCACTTGGTCATTTCACAGACTTATGATAATTTTTTTAATTTTTCTAAAAAGAATAGTATCAATAAAAGATAACTAAATCTAAACTAAGAAAGAATAATAGATGATAAAAAAAAATAATTATGATAAAAGAAAAATAAAAGAAAAAATTAGATGCATTTACCTAGAAAAGGTTCCAAAATAACTCACAAACTTCCCTCTTAAAATGAGTACTATACAGGCTTAGGCATTTCTGCCCCTTTTCTTGAGAACAGCACCCCCTTATATAGGAACATGAGAGGTTGAAGAAGTGTGCCCCTCCAATGTGGGACTTCCATCTCCTTATATAGAAGAATAAAGAATTGAATAAGTTTCTCTTCTGATATGAGACTTCCAAAGTAGGTTTTAAGCTTTTAATTCTATCCAATGTGAGACTTTTATTTCTTTTATTTTTATTTTTATTTGGTCTTGTTTTAAATACCTCATATAAAATTGGATATTCACAAGATAGAATTAATACAAAGTGTAAACGCCCAATTATGTCCGGGACCTCGTTAAGTTAATCAGTGAATAAATAATGTAATAAATCAAAAAACCTAGAATATATAAATAACAATAGAAGAAAATAAAAATGAAAAGAAAACAAAGATAAAAAAATAATAATAAAAAATAAATATATAATAATAAAATGGAAAAGAAAAGAACGAAAAAAAAATAAAATAAAGAATGGGACAGTAGAGAAACGAGATAATGGTAATACTAAGAAGCCGTAGGAAGTGACAAGAAATGAAGCCAGTGAGCAGAAATATGAAAATTAAAACAAGTTTAGGGGAAGGTGGACAAAATAAAAAATAGAAAAAAGATAAAAGGGAGAAAAAGACGAAAGGGTAAAAAGGGAAAAAGGTAGCGGACAAGGAAAAAGAAAAAACGGTTCTAAGGTGGACGCGGAGCTCATTTTGGGAGAGGCTGGCTCCCACTTTTGGAAAGGTGTATGGAAACCACCCCGCTCTCTTACTTTTTGGCCGCTCGGTATCCCCTAAAAAAAAATCCCAAGCAAGGAACTGGCACTTTAGAGGTGAATCTTGTGCTTTTGGATTGCTGTTTGCTGAGGTGAGTTTCTTCTATTCACACTCGACTTGCTCGTTTTGCTAAAATCAGAATGTATTTACTTGAAATCCATTATGATTGTGTGTAAAATGAGGTTGGTCATTAGTTAGAATGCTCATTTTATCTGTTGAATGGTCACTCTAAAATTTGTGATATCTATGAATGAAATGGAATGATTGCTGGTCATAATCCCGATTAGTGTGCTTAAACTACATGCAATGGGAAACCTGGAGTAGCTATAGAATTTGATCAGTGATGAAAAGGGACCAGTCAAAATTACTGGCACCTGATCAAAGCACGGATCCATAATCTCAGTGCATCCATGTCTCTGTTTCGAAAACAAGAGGTGGAACGCACATGAAAAATGAACTCGTCATGACAACTAAGCCCGTGTTGATCCTTTTGATCCACTTAGCATAGCCTCCAAGGCCGACTCTCGTCCCCTGCATAAGTTATGGAGTCTTGGGCTCCCTTAAGTCAAACTCTCGGGTAGGCATGGTGGTGCATCCCATTTACCGTCATACCCAAGTCCCTGCCGGAACCCACCTAATTACCCTTCCTCGAATGATGCCAATAAGACCAGGAGATTCAGGTGCGAAATAACACTTGACGTTAGACAACCTATGATAAGCGAGAGGCCAAAAACAAATAAGGTAGTAGCAAAGCAGGGCCCCTTTTAGGCATGGTTCTGTAACTACGGGCACACCTTCACGGAATTAGAGAGCACGCAAGTGAAAGGCTTAAGACGCGAATCATGTACAAGCGCAGAACTCGTAGCATGAAAGGATTTGCCTCTACAGGACTCGAATGAGGGAAAGATTTAAGTGGAACACATCCAGGAGAAAAAACAGGGCCTGACGACGTACCAACAACGAGACTGGGTCGTCGATCTTCATTTGGAGCAGCCCCGGCAGGTAGAACAGTGCAAGTCATCGTCTGGGGATCGCTCGCTCGCGCTTGTAAACCACGCCGTTCATGGCGAATACGACTCCAAGGCCCATCTTCTACCTGTCCGGCACCGGCCAGCACGATGATCAGCTCGTTGGAACTCCAAGGATCAATGGTGAGCAAAGTTCAGAGCAGGAGGAGGGGTCCCTGGTCCATCAATGGGAGAGAGCACCTTTTAGCAAATTTCCATTAATACCAGGATTTCAAATAAGACCCCGCATTCTCCAAAATTTCTATTAAGCCCTCGCACTCTCCAGAATTGCTATTGAGCCCCCAAACTTCCCAAAATTACAATTAAACCCCCAAACATCTCAAAATTATAATTTAGCCCCTGAACTTCTCAAAATTACAATTAAGCCCCTAAACTTCCCAAAATCCTAATTTAACCCCTAAACTTCCCAAAATCTTAATTTAGCCCCTAAACTTCCCAAAATCTAATTTAACCCCTAGAACTTCCCAAAATTCTAATCTAATCCCTAGACATCCCAAAATTCCACTTGAGCCTCTTCGTCTCCCAATGGTTACGGTTGGGCCCTCATGCTTCCGATAGCTACAATCAAGTTTGATTCCTTTCGCCGCTTAACAAAATAGAAAACTCGTTCTGAAAATCTTGTTTTGCATTTCCTAATCTCACGCGACGAGCTCTAAGCGCGAACTGGTAGTTTTTTCTGCTGTTCGCTGTTCAGAGATTCGTATGGGTTCAAGTGCAGCCGTAGTTGTTTTGGGCCCTGTGCATATGTGGGTTGGGATTGCCCTTCTCTTTATCAAACTAATAAAAACTCACTTTGCATTCCTTAAATCTCACGTGACAAGCTCTAAGCACAAACTGGTAGCTTTTTCTGCTGTTCGCTGTTTAGAGATTCGTATGGGTCCAAGTGCAGCCGTAGTTGTCTTGGGTCCTGTGCATATATGAGTTGGGATTTGCCTCCTCCTTTTTCAACAAATAAAAACCTCATTTTGCATTCCTTAATCTAACGCAACGAACTCTAAGCACGTACTGGTAGTTTTTTCTGTTGTTCGCTGTTTAGTGATTCGTATGGGTCTAAGAGCAACCGTAGTTGTCTTGGGACCTGTGCATATGTGGATTGAGATTGCATCCTTAAAATGTTTTCAAAAAATAAACAATGCATTTGCCTTTAAATTCAAACACCTTTCGAAGGTCAAGCCTTCAACTCAAACCAGAACTACGTAAGCCGTAAGTTTCCCATTGCACCGGGGAATACGTAAGAGTAGGATCAAGTCCTGTCAGGCTAACCTCCATCAAGTTATTTATTTTCACTCTAATAAAAGGGATCAAATGATTTTCAAAAATCACACACTCGATTTAAGGGTACCGTTCTTCGGAACGGGCGAATAGGGTGTCTAACACCTTCCCTATTCGTAACCGACTCCCGAACTTTGAATCTCTTTCTCGTGTTAGGGTTTTTCCAAGTATTTTCCCTTAAATAAAAATTTGGTGGCGACTCCACATAACCCAATAAAATTCTATTTCAAAATTTTAGCGAGTCTGTCGTCTCGTCGGAATTACAGTTGTGACACAAAGAAAGTGCATTTTTGGAGTAAGTATTAATGCCTTATTTTGATGCAGAGATCCCCACAAGCAGCACTGACACAGAGGCTTTCCCAAGAAGATCCATTGGGTCTATTGGACCCATTACTAGATATAGAGGCAAGAAGCTCTAGGGAGAGGTTGAAGCCTTACTCAACCTAAGGAATAATCTTCCTCAGGCTCCTTTTTTTTATGCCATCACTTGGATCCATTGGACTTAGCATAGCACCTAGATCATTTTCTTTGTACCTGGGCTTAGTGGGCTCATTTTCTATAGGTTTTGTACCCATTTTCAAAGTGCTTTTCTAAGATTGTTTGGACTCACCTAAGCTAGTTCTAGAGGGTGCATGAGAGGCAGATGAAGGCTTCATTCTTGGGCTAAAATCTAATCCCAAAGGTCCCTAAGAGGAGACAGAATTTGGCTCTTGAATTTGCCTAAGCTAGTCTATATATAGGTGCTTCGTGAGTCTTTTTGCTCACTTTTGAGTCATAATTTACTTTTAGAACTTTAAGTGAAAAGTTTTTATCTCTTTTCTATCTTCTTAACCGAGCTTGCAAAAGGAGAATCTCCTCATCCTTGGCCAACAAGATGGTAGAGAAGAAGAGACTTACCTTTTTCTAGAGTGGCGCCTCTAACAACAACAAAGCTTCATCAAGTTCATAATCCATTAAAGCATCCTCTATCCAAATTTCTACCTCTGTTGAGGCCTCCATTAATTAATATCAAAGCTATATTAAGTGAAGGTACCACATGATTCCTAAACTCCTTCTAATTTCTACACATTTCTTTTCTTCTACTTTTCCTTCTCTTTGTCATTTTTGATCTAGTTTTGGACAAAATTTTTTGTGTTCTTGCTTAATCTATATGTGTTCATCTTAGATTCTTATAGATTTGCATGTTTACCTTATTTTAATTAGTTAAATTTGCTAAGAATTATTATCTAATTTGATTTTGTGTTTAGCACAAAATGGGACCAAATATTCTTCATCATTTTCTAAAATTTTGAATTTGAATTTTGTGCTTCCAATCTAGTAACTTTTGTGTAGGTGTCATAACCGTAATTACAACGAAATGATAAAATCGTTAAAAATTTAGAAAGAATTAATTAGATCATGGAGTTGCCACCAAATTTTATTTTTAAAGGAAAAATATTTGGAAAAAACCCTAAATTGAGGAAGAGTTCTAGGTTTGGGAATCAGTTATGAGTAGGGAAGGTATTAGGCACCCTATTCACCTGTTCCAAAGAACGGTACCCTTAGAATGAGTGTGTGATTTTTATATTTTTGCAAATTGTTTGATCCCTTTAAATAGAATAAAAATAAATAGATTTATGGAAAATATCCTGAAAGGACATGATCCTACTCCTACGTATTCCTTGGTGCAATGGGAAATTCAAGGCTACATAGTTCTGGTTAAGAGACTTGATCTCCTGGAAAATGGAAGGACTTTGTAAGATTGAAAATTCTATAAGAAGATAAGAGTGATTTCGGGCGAGATTGATTTAAATATATTTTCCTAAATTTGCATGTTCATAAAATCCAAACCAATGTAAGCCGCGTTTGAATTTAAACGAATTAAAACACAGAACAGTAGAGAATGTTACCCGTTCGTATTAGAATTCGTTATACGAATTTTAGATAATTTGAAAACAGATATTTTTGGATGAAATGAATTAACAAAGTGATTTTCTAAAATCTACGTGTACACAGAATCCAAACTGACGTAAGTCACTCTTGAATTTGTACGAATTAAAATATAGAACGGTAGAGAATGTTACTCGTTTGTATCAGAACTCGTCGCATGGATTTCAGAAAATTTGAAAACAGATATTTTGGATGGAATGAATTAAGACTATGATTTTCTAAGTCTGCATGTACACAGAATCCAAACCACGTAAGCCGCGCTTGAATCTATACGAATTAAAATATAGAACAGTGGAGAATGCTACCCATTTGTATCAGAACTTATCACATGGATTTCAGAAAATTTAAAAGTAGATATTTTTGGGTGGAATGAATTAAGATAGTGATTTTATAAAATATGCATGTACATAGAATCCAAACTGACGTAAGTCGTGCTTGAATCTATTCAAACTAAAATGCCAAATGGTAGAGAATGCTACTTGTTCGCTTTAGAATTTGTCATGCAAATTTCAGGAAATTGAAAACAGATATTTTTGGACGGAATGAATTAAGATAATGATTTTCTAAAATCTACATGTACATAGAATCCAAACCGACGTAAGTCGCGCTTGAATCTGTACAAACTAAAATACCAAACGATAGAGTATGCTACCTGTTCGCTTTAGAATTCGTCACGCAAATTTCAGAAAATTGAAAATAGATATTTTTGGATGGAATGAATTAAGACAGTGATTTTCTAAAATCTACATGTACATAGAATTCAAACCGATGTAAGCCGCACTTGAATCTGTACAAACTAAAATACCAAACAGTAGAGAACGCTACCTGTTCTCTTTAGAACTTGTCATGAAAATTTCAAAAAATTGAAAACAGATATTTTTGGGCAGAATGAATTAAGACATTGATTTTCTAAAATCTACGTGTACACAGAATCCAAATCGACGTAAGCCGCACTTGAATTTATACAAATTAAAATATAGAACGGTAAGAACCGCTACCTGTCTGTATTAAAATTTGTCACGCAAATTTCATGAAACTAAGAACGAATATTTTTAGATAAAATTACTTAAGATAGTTATTTTCTAAAATCTATGTGTACACAGAATCCAAACCGATGCAAGACGTGCTTAAATCTATACGAATTAAAATATGGAACAATAGATAATGTTACCCGTTTGTATTAGAATTCATCATGTGAATTCCAAAAAATTCAAAAACAAACGTTTGCTTAAACGAAATTAGTTAATACGACGATTTTCTAAAATTACATGTTCACAGAATCCAAATCAACGTAAGTCACACTTGAATCTGCATGAATAAGAATATGGAATGGTAGAGAACGCTACCCATTCGTATTAGAATTTGCCAAGCAAATCTCAAAATTAAAATTGAAAATTTAGAATTTTGAGGATACAATGGTAATTTTGAGAAAAAATAAAGGAAAAAAAGAAATAAAGATTTAGACTGGGTTCTTTTATACTTATTATTGTGCTTTTATTTTTATTTATATACATACATATATATATATATATATATATATATATATATATATTAGAAAACATACTATAATTTAAATGAAAAATAAATAATTCTACATATTTTAGTTCTTGCTTTTTCATTCTTTGAGGTGGGTAGCTTATAAGCAATTCCTTTTATAATTCATGGTATTTATGAAATCTGGCACCAATGTGAGCACACGTGGAAATCTACTTAAGCCAATACATATGATTTTATCCACTAGTTGGAAGGTAAATAGAAAACCACATGAATAATTGTCGCAACCGTAATTCCGACGAGATGACGAACTCGCTAAATTTTGAAAATAGAATTTATTTGGATTAAGTGGAGTCGCCACCAAATTTTTATTTAAGGGAAAAAGATTTGGAAAAAACCCTAACTCGAGGAGGAGATTTAGGTTCGGGAGTCAGTTACGAGTGGGGAAGGTGTTAGACACCCCACTCGCCCGTTCCAAAGAACGGTACCCTTAAACTGAGTGTGTGATTTTTTAAAATTGATTGATCCCTTTAATTAGAGTGAAAATAAATAAATTGATGGAGGTTAGCCTGACAGGACTTGATCCTGCTCCTACGTATTCCTTGGTGCAATCAGAAACTCAAGGCTTACATAGTTCTGGTTTGAAGGCTTGACCTTCGGAGGTGCTTGAATTAAATGGGTGAATGCATTGTTGCTTTTTTTTAAAACATTTTAAAGATGCTTCCTAATCCACATAAGCACAGAACCCAAGACAATTGCGGCTGCACTTGGACCCATACGAATCTCTAAACAGCGAACAGCAGAAAAAGCTACCAGTTCGTGCTTTGAGCTCGTCGTGTGAGATTAAGGAATGCAAAATAAGGTTTTTATTCGTTTAAAAAAGGGGACGAGCAATCCCAATCCACATATGCACAGGGCCCAAGACAACTACGGCTGCACTTGGACCCATACGATTCTCTAAACAGCAAACAACAGAAAAAGCTACCAATTCGTGCTTAGAGCTCGTCGCCTGAGATTAAGGAATGCAAAATGAGGTTTTTATTTGTTCAAAAGGGGGAGGAGCAATCCCAATCCACAGATGCACAGGGCCCAAGACAACTACGGCTGCACTTGGACCCATACGATTCTCTAAACAGCGAATAGCAGAAAAAGCTACCAATTCGTGCTTAAAGTTCATCACGTGAGATTAAGGAATGAAAAATGAGGTTTTTATTTGTTTAAAAAGGGGAAGAGAAATCCCAATCCACATATGCACAGGGCCCAAGACAACTACGGCTGCATTTGGACCTATACGATTCTCTAAACAACGAACAACAGAAAAAGCTACCAGTTCGTGCTTAGAGTTCGTCGCGTGAGATTAAAGAATGCAAAATGAGTTTTTAGAAAGAGTTTTCTATTTTGTTAGGCGGCGAAAGGAATTAAGTTGATTGTAATTACCGAAAGTGCAGGGGCTCGATTGTAATTGCTGGAAATTTATGGCCTTAATTGTAGTTTTGGGAAATTGAGGGGCTTAATTATAATTTTAGGAAATTAAGGGGCTTAATTGAAATTTTAGGAAATTGAAGGGGCTTGTTTGCAGTTTTGGGAAATTGAGGGTCTAAAGTGGAATATTGGAAAGTGTAAGGTGTCCATTTGAGATTTTAAGAAATCTGGGGTGCTTTGCATGGCTTCAATATGGCTTCATTTTGGTGGTTAGCTTGGGATTGGCTTGAGAAGGCTTGGTGGCTTGGGAGTGGCTTGAGGAGGCTCGGTGGCTTGGAGGCTAGACGGCCTGAACGAATCACGTGGCTTGGGAATGGCTTGGGGATATTGGCATGTGCAGGGCGTGTGACGGAGAAGGAGAATTTGGTGGCAAAACAGTGGCATATGGGGTTCGAAGAGAGAACCTGGAGGGTGTAAGAGGCACATCCGCCACTGTGCCAAGCACCCTTTTGAGAATCATGGCTTTCAGATTTAATGTGAAAGCAAACTTACGTGACAATGGCTGGAGCTGGGACCACCTCAGTTCTCAATGGATGTCGTAGCTCTATTCCAGGGCATTGACCAATTACTGTGGGGATGTGATATACTATACCTAGCAAATGGTTGTGGCTCTGAGCAGAAACGATTCACAGTGATCGAAGAACCCTTGCATGCATCTGGTAGTGTATTTGTGAATATGCCCTGCATTAAAATTCTAGAACCCCGCATAAGCAGTACTGTAGCACTAAAGGCACCACGAACCTTCTTATAATGTACTTAATTCTTCCTTTCTAGGATCACCTAAAGCTGAGAGGCCCTGAAGAGTACTCATTTTCCCGAACCTGTATAACTTCGCTATCTAACAGAAGTTGGGAGCCCCTACAATCAGAGTCTGCATGGCCTTTGCATGGGGTGTGGCTTCAAGTGTTTAAGGCGTCCTGTGGTTGCCTATAAGAACCTGTATAAGGACCACAACATTTACCGACCGAGCCCTACCTTGAGGAAGGCCAAGGACTGCTATGCAGTGGCGACGAAGACAAGTTTAATGAAAAGTGAGCTCCAAGCTATAGAGGCGCCTTTTGGGCCTTGCCTTTAAATTGTACCAGGAGCATGTAAATGAGCCTTTCTAATCGAGACACCCAGGTTCATCTTTAAGGATTGGGCATGGCTACTTCACGTGAAGTTTAGTAGGTATAGGACACATTCTGCTTGTGCCGGAGTCTGGGTTGCTTTTCAGTATCTGCAAGGACCACACGAGACATGCCGATCAATCGATGCATGCAGGGAAACGGACCCTGGCTAGGTAACACTCTCGTGCGGGTTCCTCGATCATCACGTCAGCTTAGCGAAGGCATGCAATGTGAGAGTTTCAAAGGGTAATGACTTGTACTCACATGGTTTCCTGTTGTTGAAGGCGGACAAAATTTAAACATGCTTGAAGTCCTGTTGTTGACAGGAGAATGCAAATGAGGTTCCGCTGTTGCCGGGAAGAATGCAAATGAAATCCTGTTGTTGCTAGGATAAATGAAAACCTGTTAAGACAGGTGGACAGAAATTAAACATGCTTGAAGTCCTGTTGTTGACAGGAGAATGCAAATGATGTCCCGCTGTTGCTCGGAAGAATGCAAATGAAATCCTGCTGTTGCCAGGATAAATGCAAACTTGTTAAGACAAGTGGACAGAAATTAAACATGCTTGAAGTCCTGTTGTTGACAGGAGAATGTAAATGAAGTCCTACTGTAGCCGAGAAGAATGCAAATGAAATCCTGCTGTTGCTAGGATAAATGCAAACTTGTTAAGATAGGTGGACAGAAATTAAACATGCTTGAAGTCTTTTTGTTGATAGGAGAATGTAAATGAAGTCCCGCTGTTGCCGGGAAGAATGCAAATGAAATCCTGCTATTTCCAGGATAAATGCAAACTTGTTAAGACAGGTGGACAGAAATTAAACATGCTTGAAGTCCTGTTATTGACAAGAGAATGCAAATGAATTCCCACTGTTGCCGGGAAGACTTCAAATGAAATCTTGCTATTGCCAGGATAAATCTAAACCTGCTTGACAGGTGGACAGAAGATTAAACATGCTTGAAGTCCTGTTGTTTACAAGAGAATGCAAATAAGGTCTCGCTGTTGCCGGGAAGAATGCAAATGAAATCTTGCTATTGCCAGGATAAATGCAAACCTGCTTGATAGGTGGACAGAAGATTAAACATGCTTGAAGTCCTGTTGTTGACAGGAAAAATGCAAGCCTACTAGACAGGCAAAGAGAATGATGAAAGCCTGTTAACACAAAAAAACAAAAAGATCCTGTTGTTGAGAGGATAAATGTAAACTTGCTTTGTAAACACTCAATTATGTCCGAGACCCATTTTAATGTATAAAAGAAATTCAAAATAAATTAGAATTATAATTAAAGAAGAAAACAAACAGAAAACAGAAAACAGAAAACAGAAAACAGAAAACAGAAAACAGAAAACCAAAAATTAAAAAAAACAATTTAAAACAGAAAAACAAACAGAAAACAGAAAAACAAACAGAAGCAGACAATAAATTATTTTTTTTTTCTTTTCGAAAAATAAAATCAATTTGTAATTTAGACCAAGATAAAAAATAAAACAACAAAAAATTTATAATAATAATCAAAATTAAAAATCTGAAAATTCTGAACAAAAAGAAAAAAAATGATGAATAATAAAATAATAATAATAAAAAAAATAAAAACAGAAATAAAATGAAAATTATTAGAAGGAGTTTTGAAAAGAAAATCTTAATTTTTCTGCTTTTTGGGAAAATTTGCAAAAGAGGCCAAAACCAAAAAGGCAAAGGACGAAAATGCAAAATGAAAGAAAGAGTCAAAGTTTTTGTTATTTGCAAAAGAGGACAAAACAAAAGAGAAGGGACGAAGAAATGAAAAAGAAAGGAGGTTTTGGCTGGAGATATAAAAGCAGAGAGTGAGGTTGTTTGAAGGGGGTTCTTTTTGTTTTGAAGAGCTTGCTGCTGGAAATTGAAAAAAAATTGGCTTTTCTTCTCTTAGAGGGCTTTGGATTGGATTCAAAAAAATCTCTGATCTCTCTTGGTGGCTGGAAGAGATCTCTGGAAACATCTCTGAACTCTAGTGCTGGCTCTGCTTAGGAATCCTCTCATCATTCCAAGAATTAATCAAGATTGGTGCAGTATTGGAGCGGGAGCTATTAAAGAAGGGAGAAGGTGTTCTTGGAGGGGACTTCTTCTTCCTCACTTTCTCTGGCAAAAAGAAGGAGAACATTGGTGTTTCTTGAAGAATTTCCATCACCTACCTGCTCGACTCAACCAAGTAGAGAAGAGAGTAACCGGTTCTTGATTGAGCATTGTTATGATACTCTATTGTGGTAGAAAGAAAAGCTTCGCACTCAAACAAATTAAACTCAGCCTAGGCAGATTCACAGTCACAGGTCAGAATTCGTAGCCTTTCTCCTTTGATTATATGATTGAATTCTTGCCTCCTCTTTTGAACACATCACAGCCTAAGCCATTCATTAGTGTAAATGAAGTATATAGGCTATTGTGAATTCGATTGCTTACTCTGATATGAATCAATTACTGCAAACATTGTAAGATAATGAGATTAAATCTTCTCCCTGCACGAGCACGATGTGAAGTTTAAAAATGATTGATTCTGGAACAAGGAAATAAGAATTATACAGAACAAGGTTACAAGCCAACAAAGATCCTTAAATCAGTAATGATGCTATAGCCTCAGTCATATTTGGTCTGATCCCTTTTGCAAAGCTCTCCTCATGGCTAATTCCCTAGTTACTTATGAAACCTTATAAGTGATCAGTTGGAGAAGACTGAGAGTGAAGATTCTTGGTTATTGAGAATTTTACACTAGCTGCCATGTTGTCTTTCCCATCCCTCACAGTAAGAGCTCTGTATTGATTCAGCTTAATATTGAAGGCAAGAGGAAGAAGGCATTGGATAGGTGAACCATGAAAAGGTCTCGATCCTGATCATGCATAAGCCTGGCAGATTTATTATAGTATGCTATACTTTGTCCAATACAACAAAGGTGTTTGAGGTTTTGGGTAAATATAGCTCAAATTGGGATAGAATAAAGTTCCTCACACAGCTATTGTTAAACACTAGCTATTACCTCTTCTCAAAATTGCAGATACAGAGATCTAGGGGGATGAATCGGGTATTAAACAGGTCACCAAACATGGTCTGATAAAGTTGTTCACTTAATCGCTTTTGGCAACACACCATTTTAAAAACCCGACTAGTCTTTCCATGTCAAATCATCAGTAAAATTTTTCTGCATTGCATATATTAGTTTGTCCAAATAGAATTCTTCTATTCACTTATGTGTATAATGGCACCAGAAGTCCTAAAACCACAATGGCAGTCATCTTGATTATTGAATTTATCCTGTTGTGGTCGTCTGAAACTTGATAGTTTGATTTTTGAGCAAGTTGAAGTGCCCTATAACCTAAGATACAGCACCAGTGTCATGAAATTTCTAATCCAGTTTTTCGAAGAGCTATCATTGTCAGTATAAACCTGTAATCCTAGCATGTACTCGATTTTAAATTGGAAGGAAGAAGGACATTGATGTGGTTGGAGACCTCCTATCTCATTTGACCATTGATCGCATCGGGCGAGAGGAAATGAAATTCCTCGATTTGCCTCATTGGGATTATGTTCCAAATCTTGTCAAACCACTTGCTTCCAAGAGACATGTCCCTTTATTCACGAGCAGGCTCACAAGGACATATCTAGTACAGAAGAAGATGATTTCAGCACAGTGTCACCAAGAGTCCTAAAAGGCCATGCACTTGGTAGGTAAGGTGGCCACGAATTTTGAATCTGAACCATGAATCAGTAGCAGCACTTAAGGTTCATCATTCTCAAGTAATAGTCATGCTGATTCTAGGCTGAAAGTCAGTGCTTGCTCAAACCAGTGGCAGCCTTCTCAACAACCTGTTATGGGAACTTTATCAAGTGTGCAGATAGCCAGATTTTGCAAGATGCCATTATGATGAATCATTCGTGGTGCCCGGCCTACTAACGTATCTTCATTCTGGCACATAGAATGTTGAGGCTATTGAATACCAGAGTAGTGTGGTGCCAAATCTAAAAACCCATTCATGCAAGCATCGTTAATAAATTAAGTTGTGTAGAACATATTACCATCCTGGGCAGCTCAAGTGGTTAAATTAATCGCCTACAGAACCCCTGGTCCTCGCTTCGAATCCCCTTTGCACCTTTTCCTGCACAATTTAATTAAATGGTGGCTCTGGACATAACCCATTGAAACAAGGCTAGGACCAGTATCTAGGCGTAGCTAAGTTGGCTAATTGGGTAACCTCAAACTCTTGGGTCTGGGTTCGATTCCCCTGTACGCCCTTTTTCAAAAAAGAGTTGCCTTTAAAACTTGCCCCATAATTCCCATTCTGCCCCCTAAATATGGAATACCCAAAATACCCCTTTTTCAAAAAAGAGTTGCCTTTAAAACTTGCCCCATAATTCCTATTCTGCCCCCTAAATATGGAATACCCAAAATACCCCTGATCATTCCCATCAATTCCCAATATACCCTTGTCTCAACAATTACCATAATACCCTTGGGAATTCATGCAATCTCCACTCTGTCCCCATTTTCCAGAAAATAAAAAATGCATGAAAAACTCCAGAATTGATAAAAAAATTACAGAATAAATAGAAATCAAAGAAAACTACAAAAAAAATATATTAGGAAATTCAGAAAATCCATAAACATTAATAAACATTCAAAATTCATAAAATTTATAAAATACAGAAAATTTCTGGAAATACAAAAAAAAAAAAAAAAAAAAACGAAAAATCTTTTATTACATTCAAGCTTTCTTTTATTCAAAGATTGATGCCGTCTACAAAATATATCTTTTTTCAAAAATTTAAAAATCTTTTCCAAGTATTTTAGGATCTTCGAGTCTCACGCGATGGGCTCTAAATGGGGAACTGGCGGTTTACCTGCTGTTCAACATTTAGTAGTTCGTATAGGTCCTTGTCCGCCTTTAGCCTCGGACCTTGTGCATGAGTGGACTTGAAGTCCTTTTCAAATTAAAACAAATATATATCTTTTCCTAAAAATTTTGAGATTCTAGGTCTTACGCAATGGGCTCTAAATGGGGAACTGGTGGTTTACCTGCTGTTCAACATTTAGCGATTCAGTATAGGTCCTTGTGTGCCTTTTAGCCTGGGCCTTGTGCATGAGTGGGCCAAAAATCTCTCCCAAAGATAAAATTTTCTCAAAGCAAGATCTTTAAAATAATCTTTTCTCAAGCATTTTCGAAGGTCAAGCCTTCACACACCAAATAATCTTTTCTCAAGCACTTTTAAAGGTCAAGCCTTCATACACCAGAACTACGTAAGCCTTGAGTTTCCCGTTTGCACCCGGAATACGTGGAGAGCAGATCAAGTCTGTCCGGGCTAACCTCCATCAAGTATTTATTTTCACTCTAATAAAAGGGATCAAACTATTTTCAGAAAATCACACTCGGTTTAAGGGTACCGTTCTTCGGAACGGGTGAGTGGGGTGCCTAACACCTTCCCCACTCGTAACCGACTCCCGAACTTAGAATCTCATCTTCAAGTTAGGGTTTTTCCAAATCTTTTTTCCTTCAAATAAAAATTTGGTGGCGACTCCACATCAATAAAATCAATTCATTTTCAAAATTTTAACGAGTCCGTCGTCTCGTCGGAATTACGGTTTCGACATGCTTGACAAGTGGACATAAGATTAAACATGCTTGAAGTCTTGTTGTTGACAAGAGAATGCAAATGAGGTCCCACTGTTACCGGGAAGAATGCAAATGAAATTTTGCTATTGCCAAGATAAATGCAAACCTACTTGACAGGTGGACAGAAGATTAAACATGCTTGAAGTCCTGTTGTTGATAGGAAAAATGCAAGCCTGCTAGACAGGCAAAGAGAATGATGAAAGCCTGTTAAGATAGGAAAAAACAAAAAAATCCTATTGTTGACAGGAAAAATGCAAGCCTGCTAGACAGGCAAAGAGAACGATGAAAGCCTGTTAAGATAGGCAAAACAAAGAGATCCTGTTGCTAACAGGAAAGATGTAAACCTGTTAAGACAGACAAAAGAGAATGGTGAAAGCCGTTTAAGATAGGAAAAACAAAGAGATCCTGTTGCTGACAGGAAAGATGTAAACCTGTTAAGATAGGCAAAAGAGAACGATGAAATCCTATTAAGATAGGAAAAACAAAGAGATCCTATTGCTGACAGGAAAGATGTAAACCTATTAAGATAGGCAAAGTAAAATGAAGGGAACTCGTTAAGATAGGTAACATGTAAATGGAGTCCTGTTGTTGACAAGATGGAAGCAAGCCTACTAGACAGGAAAAAGGAAAGATGAAAGCCTGTTAAGACAGGCAAAGGAGAATGTACAATATCCTGTTATGACAGGTTAAATGTGATGGTCCTGTTGTTGACAGGATAGGAGCGAGCCTATTAAGACAGGCAGAAAGTAGAAAAGGCTCGTTCAAAAGGGTGAAGCAGGGATGGCCTATTAAGAGAGGCCAGGTAAGGATGATGCATACCTGTTAAGACAGGTCCAAAACAGCCTGTTAAGACAAGAAAACAGTAGGAGTAACCTGTTTAAAATAGGTGAAAGAGATGGTTTGCCATGGCAGGCCAAGAATCAAAGAATGACCTGTTAGGATAGGTAGGAGAATGACTTGTTGAGGTAGGTGTATGATGTGCATTAGGTGTGCATGGGAGGGTGAAGTATGGACTTCTTCGTCCGCTGCCTCGGACCATTTATTTTGAAATGTTTTTTTCCTTGAATTAAAATAAATTGCTTATTTTACCTTGAACTCGAAGGTTTTTCAGCATTGGATAATTATTCTCTTGAAGAAACTTGGGCAACCATTTTTCCCCGGTTTAGAAGATTTTTGATAATTGAGAGATGTCTTGATTTGAAGGAACTTTGGGCAAACATTTTGCGCCAGTTTTGAGGATTTTTGGCAATTGAGGAATGCCTTAACTTGAGGGGATATTGGGCAAGAGTTTGCTCTAGTTTTGAACTTGATTGGAGTTGAGGAATTGAGGATTGCCTCATCTTGAATGTTCCTGGGCACATGTTTGCCCTATCTTGAGTTTTGGGGTTGAGGAATTGAAGATTGCCTCAACTTGAATTTTCTGGGCGAACGTTTGCCCTAGTGTAGGCTTGACTCAAAATTTGAGATTGACCTCAAATTATACTTTTGTGTGGGCAAGCGTTTGCCCCAGTTTGAACTTGATTCCAAATTTGAGGATGGCCTCAAATTGAATTTTCATGGGCAAGCATTTTCCCTAGTTGGAGCTTGACTTCTGATTTGAGGATGGCCTCAAATTGGATTTTTTGTGGGCAAGTGTTTGCCCCAATTTGAGCTTGACTCAAAATTTAAGGATGACTTCAAATTGGATTTTTGTGGGCAAGCATCTGCCCCAGCTGGAGCTTGACTCAAAATTTGATGATGATCTCAAATTGAATTTTGTGGGCAAACGTATGCCCCGGTTTTGCTTCTGTTTCCAGATTTTAGGATGACCTCAAATTGAATTTTGTGGGCAAATGTTTGCCCCTGTTTGGCTTCTGTTTTTGGATTTGAGGATGACCTCAAATTGAATTCTTATGGGCAAGAATTTGCCCCTAGTTTGAACTTGATTCCTTTTTAATTATGATTGCCTCAAGTAATTTTACCCAGGTCTTAATTAGTTTTGAAAAATGAATTATGAAATGCTTGAATGAATGATGCTGTTGAGCTATTTGAATGAACGGAAAGGATGGGATGCTTGATGCTTGAATAAATGAAAAAGTATGCAATGTTTTAATTTATTGATTGCTTTTTGATGCTTGAAACAAATATTTGATGAAATGGATGCTATAGGATGAATGCATGCCATTCGGTAGTAAAAACTTTTGTTTCTCTTGATTTTTTTTATTTTTTTTTACATGTCTTTCCTTGACAACCTCATGGTTGGTGTGAAAGGAATCAAGAATCAGGACGAGCTAGATTGACTCAATCTCTTGGCTTCTTGGTCAACTTTGAAACCTTCTTTCCAGGATCTTCGAGACCCATCAATAGTCAACATTATTGGATGAGACACACTCTTGTTGTCTTGGAGACATTGTAGCTGGTGGGAATATGACCTTTTGGGAAGCAGTCATGCCGTGTTGCGGCGGTTAAGGATTCATCCAATTTTCATGACTTTTCAAAATCAATCCTTTTTTATTTTTTACATTTTCCCCATTTCTTTTTAGCACGTGCACAATTAAAGTGTGTGAAGTGATTTTGGATGGTTAAAGGAAAGAAATAGAGAAGGTTTGCAAAAGATATTTGAGGTAGTGTACTTGAAAGGGGAGGATGACAAAAGATGTGGGTTCGATTGCTCAAATGGCACCTTTTGATGAAAAATGTCAATGCTGCTTTTCATAATCTTGATTGTCAATTTAATCAAACTTGAGAAATGGCAAAATTTTGCCCCAGTTTTAGGAAGATACGAGGTGCAGAAATGTTAGATTGTCTTGAGATTCCTGGTTTGACCTTAACTTTTTCCTGGTTGTTCCTTTGAGTTTTCAACCCAACAAGCCCTTTGTTTTGCCCTAACTTTTGCCTAGGTCGCCTTTACGGATTTTCAACCTAGCAGGCTCTTGACTGTGTGCCCTAATTTTTGCCTAGGTTATGTTTTGAGGATTTTTTACCTAGCGGGCTTTTGTTTTCGTGCCCTAACTTTTGCCTAGGCCGCCCTTTAAGGGTTTTCGACCTAGTGGGCTTCTGTTACATTGTGCCCTAACTTTTGCCTAGATCGTTTTGAGGATTTTGGCCCTAGCGGGCTTCCGTTTGACTGCCCTAACTTTTGCTTAGGCCACCTTTTGAGGGTTTTCGACCTAGCAGGCCTTCGGTTTGATTGTGCCTAACTTTTGCCTAGGTCGTTAGGATTATCGACCTAGCGGGCTTTTGTTTGTGTGCCCTAACTTTTGCCTAGGTTGTGTTTTGAGGATTTTTGACCTAGCGGGCTCTTATATGATCCTAATTTTGCCTGAATTGCTTTTTTTGGAATCTGGCGAGAACCTTTTCTGATTATGATTTTGTCGATTTACTTTTTGAATTTTAACCCTACTTTTGCTTGGATTATTTTTGGCTTTTAATCCAACGAGTTTTTCTTCTTTTTGGATCTTGAATTTTACCCTAATTTTTCCTGGACTAATTCTTTTCTTTTAATCCAGCAGGCTTTTTCTTTTTATGTAGTCAGATATTGATCCTTGCTGGGATCATTTTGGCTTCCAATTCAACAAATCTTATTTTGCATCCCTAAATTTTTCCTGGATTTGAACTTTGGTCCAATGGAATCTTTTTATTTGACATATGATGATCTAGAATCCCTGGTTGCTTATTTTTCTTCCTTATTTGGTTTTCTCGGAGTCTGATTAATCGGACGTTCAAGATTATTTATTACAGTATTGACATTGTCACCAACAGGTATTTATTTGTTTAGGAAGAAGCGGGTTGAATGGTGAGAAAGGAATGGTAAATTTTAAAGGTAAAGTCAGCAATGTGAGGCACATGCATAAGAAACATGAAAAATATAATTTTTGTATTTATTCATTGATATTTATTTACAAAAGATTAACTTTGAAAAGTATGACAATTTTTGGATGAGTATCCTCTTGACATCTCAACTTGTACAAGGAAACTCATTGTGCTGCTCCCATCTCTTTTAGCTGATCGACGGGCTCTCGTGATTCGGCAATGGATTGCTTTCTGTGTTAGGAGCAAGCCTCCCAAAATCAAGCCATTTTGCGTCGATCAAGCTTTGTACCTTTCTCTTCAACGTTAGGCAATCCTCCGTGGAATGACCAATGAATCCCACGTGGTAATCGCATCTGGCATTTGCATCATACCATTTAGGATATGGTGGCTCTTGAGGTTTTAAAGGATAACGAGCTACCAAGAGAGTTTTGAATTAAGCGGGTAGTAGTTCAGTGTAGGAGATCGGAATAGGGTCGAATTGGAAGGTTTCTTCTTTTTCTGGCTTTGGTTAGGGTTCTGGCTTATGGCTTGTGTTTGGACCGTGTATGGTGTGGGTGGTCGGATTTGCATAGGATAGTTGTGAGTTGGAAGGTAGGGTGTTTCGTAAGTGGTGGCGATGTAAGGATATGGTGCGTAGGGTGTATATGGTGGTGGTTGGAAGCCAGCTGGACCATAATATGCCACCTAAGGAGTGTATGGGCCTTGACCCGAAGCCACACAATGAGTCTCTCCTGTCTTCTTCTTTCCTGATCCGGTGGAAGTATTGACTGCGCCTGCAAGCTTTTGCGCAATCTTTCCACGGCGCATACCACCTTCGATCCTTTCTCCAATGATGACGACATCGAAGAAGCTAGTAGTTACACTGCCTATCATCTTGTCATAGAAAGGATCTTGGAGTGTGTCGAGGAACATGCTGACCAGCTCTTTCTCAGATAATGGAGGTTGTACTTGAGCAGCCAACTCCCTCCACCATTGAGAATATTGGTTGAAGGTCTCGTCTCCCCTTTTGGCCATGTTTTGGAGTTAAGTTCGATCAAGAGCCATCTCCACATTATACTAGTACTATTTCAGAAAGGCCTCAACTAGGTCCCTCCATGAATGGGTGTGTGTTCTCTCTAGCTGAGTGTACCAATTAGCAGCTGCCCCAGTTAAGCTGTCTTCAAAGAAATGGACAAGCAGCTTACCGTCGTGCATATAGGGAGACATCTTCCTGCAGTACATGACCAAGTGACTCTTCGGGCAGCTAGTTCTTTGATACTTTTCAAATTCAGGAACCTTGAATTTGGGAGGGATTACCACATTTGGAACCAGGCACAAATCAGATGCGTCTCTGGCTTCGTAAGCATTTCCCTCGATTGCTTTGATTCTTTCCTCTAGAACCTTCCACTTTTAATATCCTCGTTCAAAGGATGGCTTGGGTATTCCTCTGGCATGTGATGAGGATGAGAAGACAGTATGTATATAGGGTGAGGCCCTTGGGTGAACATAGGATGCGTTCCCCCAACAGCTATTTGGTGAGCTTGTGAGATGGTGTTTGGAGGTAGGTTATGTGTTTGGGTTTGTGTTTGGGCTTGTGTTTTGGTTTTTCTGTATGCATGCCCATGAGGAAACCCATAATGAACTCCTTCGGTTAGTGGAGGTATGGTTAATGGTGAAGAGTTTTGAGGATTGAAACCAGGAGGATATAATGGATCAGTTGGTTCTCCCGGCAAGGATTCCCTTACATCTTTTTGTTTCGACAGTTGGATGGCCTCCATCAGCTTGGCCATCTGTTCCTTCAGAGTCTTGACCTCATTTCTCAACTCCTCATTTTTCCTTTCCAGCTCATCCATGATTCTGATTGCGGATCTGGTTCTATAAGAATGTCGAGGAAGTTGTCTTTCTCTAATTTTTCTGTTAAAGTTAAAATCAATTTCTTTGAGAAACAATTTGGATGAAAAAATCATGAATGATAAATGCTGATGTTAAATGAGTATGAAATGAAAAGGGTATGGATTGATTTTCCTTGAAATCTTTTTCTTCGATGATAAATTTATGAATGGATGAATGCATGCATGTTATGCACAAATAATTTTCGAGGGTTTTGAAAATAATTAAAAGCTATATTTTGTTTTTGAGCCATTTTATGATTTTTATGAGTTTTTCTGTTCTTCATTTTGTTAGAAAACTTTTGGTTTTGTTTGAAGATCTTTTTAGTTTTGCTATAAGACGTTCTTTAGATTTTCTTTTAAACTTCATTTTCTCTATTTTTGAATTTTTTTTATATATTTTCAGTATTTTTCAGAAATTATTTTTCTAATTTTCCTTAGGAATTTTATTTTCCTTTTCCTTGATTTTCTATTTTTATTTTTGTTTTTAATCTTTTTCCTTTTGCTTGATTTTTCTTTTTTACTTTTGCTTGATTTTCTGCATTTCCCCAACTTCAGATTCCTCTTCTTCCATCTTGGATGATTCAGTTTACTCGAGCACGTGACTAGCATATGAGCCATGTAACAAAAAAGGGGTGTGTGCCCTTCTTGCCTCTTATGCAGGTTACCTGTCCTAAGGGTCTATGACCTTTTATATGAACCTCTCAAAGGTAGTTTGTAATCCTGAGGTATAAGAGGTTACTACAGTCAAGTTCCAGTTTGTAATGCTTGCCACAACAGCAGAAAAAGATACCAGTTGTAGGGCATTACAAATAGGACGCACTCTAACTGGGATTTTCGTGATAGTCAAATAGGACGTAAGCCCCAAAGTGATACCACTAGATTCCTCCATCCTAGGCTGCACTCATACCCGGGTATAGGGCCTCACTCATGAGATGAATGTGTAATGTATGAGGGCACACAAATATTTCGGATACCTGCAATTGGGGAAATCGTGCAGATATATAGCAATTTATTGTTTGTCTATCCTAGGGTTATACAGAGAATAAACAAACAAATAGAAAGATAACAGACAAATAAATTGTGCAAATAAATAGGGAAGGGATCAATTTGACATACTCAATTTCAATCAGGCTTGACTCTCTGATGTCCCCACTGGAGTCGCCATCTGTCGCAACAGTAATAACAACGAGATGACGAACTCGCTAAATTTTGAAAATAGAATTTATTTGGATTAAGTGGAGTCGCCACCAAATTTTTATTTAAGGGAAAAAGATTTGGAAAAAAACCCTAACTTGAGGAAGAGATTAGATTCGGGAGTCGATTACGAGTGGGGAAGGTGTTAGGCACCCCACTCGCCCGTTCCAAAGAACGGTACCCTCAGATTGAGTGTGTGATTTTTGAAAATGTATTGATCCCTTTAATTAAAGTGAAAATAAATAAATTGATGGAGGTTATCCTGACAGGACTTGATCCTGCTCCTACGTACTCCCCGGTGCAATGGGAAACTCAAGGCTTACGTAGTTCTGGTTTGAAGGCTTGACCTTCGGATATGCTTGAATTAAAGGGGTGAATGCATTGTTTCTTTTTATTGAAACCATTTTAAAGATGCTTCCTAATCCACATATGCATAGAACCCAAGACAATTGCGGCTACACTGGGACCCATACGAATCTCTAAACAGTGAACAGTAGAAAAAACTACTAGTTCATGCTTAGAGTTCGTCGCGTGAGATTAAGGAATGCAAAATGAGCTTTTTATTTGTTTAAAAAAGGGGAAGAGCAATCCAAATCCACATATGCACAGGGCACAAGACAACTACGGCTGCACATGGACCCATACGATTCTCTAAACACGAACCAACAGAAAAAGCTACCAGTTCGTGCTTAGAGCTTGTCGCGTGAGATTAAAAAATGAAAAATGAGGTTTTTATTTGTTTAAAAAGGGGAAGTGGAATCCCAATCCACATATGCACCGGGCCCAAGACACCTACGGCTGCACTTGGACCCACAAGATTCCCTAAACACCGAACAGCAGAAAAAGCTACTAGTTCGTGCTTAGAGTTCGTCATGTACGATTAAGGAATGCAAAATGAGGTTTTTATTTGTTTAAAAAGGGGCAGAACAATCCCAATCCACATATGCACAGGGCCCAAGAAAACTATGACTGCTCTTGGACCCAAACCATTCTCTAAACAACGAACAACAAAAAAAGCTACCAGTTTGTGCTTAGAATTCGTCGCATGAGATTAAGGAATGCAAAATGTGGTTTTTATTTGTTTAAAAAATGGGACGAGCAATCCCAATCCACATATGCCCAGGGTACAAGACAACTACGGTTGCACTTGGACCCATACGATTCTCTAAACAGCGAAAAGTAGAAAAAGCTACCAGTTCGTGCTTTGAGCTCGTCGCGTGAGATTAACAAATGAAAAAGGATATTTTTATTTGTTTAAAAAGGGGAAAAGCAATCCTAATCCACATATGCACAGGGCCCAAGATAACAACGGCTGCACTTAGACCCACACGATTCTCTAAACAGCGAACAACAGAAAAAGCTACCAGTTCGTGCTTAGAGTTCGTCGTGTGCGATTAAGGAATGCAAAATGAGGTTTTTATTTGTTTAAAAAGGGGAAGAGAAATCCTAATCCACATATGCACAAGGCCCAAGAAAACTATGACTGTTCTTGGACCCAAAAGAATCACTAAACAACGAACAGCAAAAAAAGCTACCAGTTTGTGCTTAGAGTTCGTCGCATGAGATTATGGAATGCAAAATGAGGTTTTTATTTGTTTAAAAAATGGGAAGAGCAATCCCAATCCACATATGCACAGGGCACAAGACAACTACGGCTGCACTTGGACCCATACGATTCTCTAAACAGCGAACAGTAGAAAAAGCTACCAGTTAATGCTTAAAGCTCGTCGCGTGAGATTAAGAAATGAAAAATGATATTTTTATTTGTTTAAAAAGGGGAAGAGCAATCCCAATCCACATATGCACAGGGCCCAAGACAACTACGGCTGCACTTGGACCCACACGATTCTCTAAACAGCGAACAACAGAAAAAGCTACCAGTTCGTGCTTAGAGTTCGTCGTGTGCAATTAAGCAATGCAAAATGAGGTTTTTATTTGTTTAAAAAGGGGAAGAGCAATCCCAATCCACATATGCACAGGGTCCAAGACAACTATGACTACTCTTGGACCCATAAGATTCTCTAAATAGCGAACAACGAAAAAAGCTACCAGTTTGTGCTTAGAATTCGTCGCATGAGATTAAGGAATGCAAAATGAGGTTTTTATTTGTTTAAAAAAGGGGACGAGCAATCCCAATCCATATATGCACAGAGCACAAGACAACTACGACTACACTTTGACCCATACGATTCTCTAAACAGCGAACAGTAGAAAAAGCTACCAATTCGTGTTTAGAGCTCGTCGCTTGAGATGAAGAAATGAAAAATGATATTTCTATTTGTTTAAAAACGGGAAGAGAAATCCCAATCCACATATTCACAAGGGGGAAGACAACTACGACTGCACTTGGACCCACACGATTCTCTAGACAGCGAAGAGCAGAAAAAGCTACCAGTTCGTGCTTAGTGTTCGTCGTGTGCGATTAAGGAATGAAAAATGAGGTTTTTATTTGTTTAAAAAGGGGAAGAGCAAACCCGATCCACATATGCACAAGGCCCAAGACAACTATGACTGCTCTTGGACCCATACGATTCTCTAAACAGCAAACAGCAAAAAAAGCTAACAGTTTGTGCTTAGAGTTCGTCGCATGAGATTAAGGAATGCAAAATGAGGTTTTTATTTGTTTAAAAAAGGGGAAGGGCAATCCCAATCCACATATACACAGGGCACAAGACAACTACGGCTGCACTTGGACCCATACGATTCTCTAAACAGCGAACAGTAGAAAAAGCTACCAGTTCGTGCTAAGAGCTCGTCGCATGAGATTAAGAATTGAAAAATGAAATTTTTATTTGTTTAAAAACGGGAAGAGCAATCCTAGTCCACATATGCACAGGGCCCAAGACAACTACGGCTGCACTTGGACCCATACGATTCTCTAAACAGCGAACAGCAGAAAAAGCTTCCAGTTCGTGCTAAGAGTTCGTCGTGTGCGATTAAGGAATGCAAAATGAGGTTTTTATTTGTTTAAAAAGGGGAAGAACAATCCCAATCCACATATGCACAGGGACCAAGAAAACTATGACTGCTCTTGGACCCAAACGATTCTCTAAACAGCGAATAGCAAAAAAAGCTACCAGTTTGTGCTTAGAGTTCGTCGTAAGAGATTAAGGAATGCAAAATGTGGTTTTTATTTCTTTAAAAAATGGGACGAGCAATCCCAATCCACATATGCACAGGGCACAAGAGAACTACGGCTGCACTTGGACCCATACGATTCTCTAAACAGCGAAAAGCAGAAAAAGCTACCAGTTCGTGCTTTGGGCTCGTCGCGTGAGATTAAGAAATGAAAAGTGATATTTTTATTCGTTTCAAAAGGGGAAAAGCAATGCCAATCCACATATGCACAGGTCCCAAGATAACTACGGCTGCACTTGGACCCACACGATTCTCTAAACAGCGAGCAGCAGAAAAAGCTACCAGTTCGTGCTTAGAGTTCGTCGTGTGCGATTAAGGAATGCAAAATGAGGTTTTTATTTGTTTAAAAAGGGGAAGAGCTATCCCGATCCACATATGCACAAGGCCCAAGACAACTATGACTGCTCTTGGACCCATACGATTCTCTAAACAGCAAACAGCAAAAAAAGCTAACAGTTTGGGCTTAGAGTTCGTCGCATGAGATTAAGGAATGCAAAATGAGGTTTTTATTTGTTTAAAAAAGGGGAAGGGCAATCCCAATCCACATATGCACAGGGCACAAGACAACTACGGCTGCACTTGGACCCATACGATTCTCTAAACAGCGAACAGTAGAAAAAGCTACCAGTTCGTGCTAAGAGCTCGTCGCATGAGATTAAGAAATGAAAAATGAAATTTTTATTTGTTTAAAAAGGGGAAGAGGAATCCTAGTCCACATATGCACAGGGCCCAAGAAAACTATGACTGCTCTTGGACCCAAAAGATTCTCTAAACAACGAACAGCAAAAAAAGCTACCAGTTTGTGCTTAGAGTTCTTCGCATGAGATTAAGGAATGCAAAATGAGGTTTTTATTTGTTTAAAAAAGGGGAAGAGCAATCTCAATCCACATATGCACAGGGCACAAGACAACTACGGCTGCACTTGGACCCACACGATTCTCTAAACAGCGAACAGTAGAAAAAGCTACCAGTTCATGCTTGGAGCTCGTCGCGTGAGATTAAGAAATGAAAAATGATATTTTTATTTGTTTAAAAAGGGGAAGAGCAATCCCAATCCACATATGCACAGGGCCCAAGACAACTATGACTACTCTTGGACCCATACGATTCTCTAAACAACGAACAGCAAAAAAAGCTACCAGTTTGTGCGTAGAGTTCGTCGCATGAGATTAAGGAATGCAAAATGAGGTTTTTATTTGTTTAAAAAAGGCGAGGAGGAATCCCAATCCACACATGCACAGAGCACAAGACAACTACGGCTACACTTTGACCCATACGATTCTCTAAACAGCGAACAGTAGAAAAAGCTACCAACTCGTGCTTAGAGCTCGTCGCTTGAGATGAAGAAATGAAAAATGAGATTTTTATTTGTTTAAAAAGGGGAAGAGAAATCCCAATCCACATATTAACAGGGGGCAAGACAACTACGGCTGCACTTGGACCCACACGATTCTCTAGTCAGCGAAGAGCAGAAAAAGCTACCAGTTCGTGCTTAGTGTTCGTCGTGTGCGATTAAGGAATGAAAAATGAGATTTTTATTTGTTTAAAAAGGGGAAGAGCAATCCCGATCTACATATGCACAAGGCCCAAGACAACTATTACTGCTCTTGGACCCATACGATTCTCTAAAAAGCAAACAGCAAAAAAAGCTAACAGTTTGTGCTTAGAGTTCGTCGCATGAGATTAAGGAATGAAAAAATGAGGTTTTTATTTGTTTAAAAAAGGGGAAGGGCAATCCCAATCCACATATGCACAGGGCACAAGACAACTCGCACTTGGACCCATACGATTCTCTAAAACAGCGAACGGTAGAAAAAGCTGGTTCGTGCTTTGAGTACTAAATCGATGAGATTAAGAAATGAAAAATGAAATTTTTATTTGTTTAACAAGGGGAAGAACAATCCTAGTCCACATATGCACAGGGCCCAAGACAACTACGGCTGCACTTGGACCCACACGATTCTCTAAACAGCGAACAGCAGAAAAAGCTTCTAGTTCGTGCTTAGAGTTCGTCGTGTGCGATTAAGGAATGCAAAATGAGGTTTTTATTTGTTTAAAAAGGGGAAGAACAATCCCAATCCACATATGCACAGGGCCCTAGAAAACTATGACTGCTCTTGGACCCAAACAATTCTCTAAACAGCGAATAGCAAAAAAAGCTACCAGTTTGTGCTTAGAGTTCGTCGCATGAGATTAAGGAATGCAAAATGTGGTTTTTATTTCTTTAAAAAATGGGACGAGCAATCCCAATCTACATATGCACAGGGCACAAGACAACTACGGCTGCACTTGGACCCATACGATTCTCTAAACAGCGAAAAGTAGAAAAAGCTACCAGTTCGTGCTTTGAGATCGTCGCGTGAGATTAAGAAATGAAAAGTGATATTTTTATTCGTTTCAAAAGGGGAAAAGCAATGCCAATCCACATATGCACAGGGCCCAAGATAACTACTGCTGCACTCGGACCCACACGATTCTCTAAACAGCGAGCAGCAGAAAAAGCTACCAGTTCGTGCTTAGAGTTCGTCGTGTGCGATTAAGGAATGCAAAATGAGGTTTTTATTTCTTTAAAAAGGGGAAGAGCAATCCTAATCCACATATGCACAGGGCCCAAGAAAACTATGACTGCTCTTGGACCCAAACGATTCTCTAAACAGCGAACAGCAGAATAAGCTACCAGTTTGTGCTTAGAGTTCGTCGCATGAGATTAAGGAATGCAAAATGTGGTTTTTTTTTTGTTTAAAAAATGGGACGAGCAATCCCAATCCACATATGCACAGGGCACAAGACAACTACAGCTGCATTTGGACCCATACGATTCTCTAAACAGCGAAAAGTAGCAAAAGCTACCAGTTCGTGCTTTGAGCTCGTCGCGTGAGATTAAGAAATGAAAAATGATATTTTTATTTGTTTAAAAAGGGGAAAAGAAATCCCAATCCACATATGCACAGGGCCCAAGATAACTACGGCTACACTTGGACCCACACGATTCTCTAAACAGCGAACAACAGAGAAAGCTACCAGTTCGTGCTTAGAGTTCGTCGTGTGCGATTAAAGAATGCAAAATGAGGTTTTTACTTGTTTAAAAACGGGAAGAGCAATCCTAATCCACATATGCACAGGGGCCCAAAAACTATGGACTGCTCTTGGACCCAAAAGAATCTCTAAACAACGAACAGCAAAAAAACCTACCAGTTTGTGCTTAGAGTTCGTCGCACGAGATTAAGGAAAGCAAAATGAGGTTTTTATTTTTTTAAAAAAGGGGAAGAGCAATCCCAATCCACTTATGCACAGGGAATAAGACAACTACGGCTGCACTTGGACCAATACGATTCTCTAAACAGCGAACAGTAGAAAAAGCTACCAGTTCGTGCTTAGAGCTCGTCACGAGAGATTAAGAAATGAAAAATGATATTTTTATTTGTTTAAAAAGGGGAAGAGCAATCCCAATCCACATATGCACAGGGCCCAAGACAACTACAGCTGCACTTAGACCCACACGATTCTCTAAACATCGAACAGCAGAAAAAGCTACCAGTTCGTGCTTACAGTTCGTAGTGTGCGATTAAGGAATGCAAAATGAGGTTTTTATTTGTTTAAAAAGGGGAAGAGCAATCCCAATCCACATATGCACAGGGCCCAAGATAACTAGGACTGCTCTTGGACCCATACGATTCTCTCTAAACCGCGAACAACAAAAAGATACCGGTTTGTGCTTAGAGTTCGTCGCAGGAGATTAAGGACTGCAAAATGAGGTTTTTCTTTGTTTAAAAAAGGGGACGAGCAATCCGAATCCACATATGCACAGGGCACAAGACAACTACGGCTGCACTTGGACCCATACGATTCTCTAAACAGCGAACAGTAGAAAAAGCTACCAATTCGTGCTTAGAGCTCGCCGCTTGAGATGAAGAAATGAAAAATTAGATTTTTATTTATTTAAAAAGGGGAAGAGCAATCCCAATCCACATATGCACAGGGCACAGGACAACTACGTCTACACTTTGACCCACACGATTCTCTAAACAGCGAACAGCAGAAAAAGCTACCAGTTCGTGCATAGAGCTCGTCGCTTGAGATGAAGAAATGAAAAATGAAATTTTTATTTATTTAAAAAGGGGAAGAGCAATCCCAATCCACATATGCACAGGGCGCAAGACAACTACGGCTGCACTTGGACCCACACGATTCTCTAAACAGCGAAAAGCAGAAAAAGCTATCAGTTCGTGCTTAGAGTTCGTCGTGTGCGATTAAGGAATGCAAAATGAAGTTTTTATTTGTTAAAAAGGGGAAGAGCAATCACAATCCACATATGCACAGGGCCCAAGACAACTATGACTCCTCTTGGACCCATACGATTCTCTAAACAGCGAACTGCAAATAATGCTACCAGTTTGTGCTTAGAGTTCGTCGCATGAGATTAAGGTGTGAAAAATGTGGTTTTTATTTGTTTAAAAAATGGGACGAGCAATCCCAATCCACATATGCACAGGACACAAGACAACTACGGCTGCACTTGGACCCATACGATTCTCTAAACAGCGAAAAGTACAAAAAGCTACCAGTTCGGGCTTTGAGCTCGTCGTGTGAAATTAAGAAATGAAAAAGGATATTTTTACTTGTTTAAAAAGGGGAAAAGCAATCCCAATCCACATTTGCACAGGGCCCAAGATAACTATGACTGCTCTTGGACCCATACGATTCTCTAAACAGCGAACAACAAAAAAAGCTACAAGTTTGTGCTTAGATTTCGTCGCATGAGATTAAGGACTACAAAATGAGGTTTTTATTTGTTTAAAAAAGGGGACGAGCAATCCGAATCCACACATGCACAGGGCACCAAGACAATTCGGCTGCACTTGGACCCACACGATTCTCTAAACAGCGAACAGTAGAAATAGCTACCAATTGGCGCTTAGAGCTCGTCGCTTGAGATGAAGAAATGAAAAATGAGATTTTTATTTATTTAAAAAGGGGAAGAGCAATCCCAAACCACATATGCACAGGGCGCAAGACAACTACGGCTGCAGTTGGACCCACACGATTCTCTAAACAGCGCACAGCAGAAAAAGCTACCACTTCGTGCTTAGAGTTCGTCGTGTCCGATTAAGGAATGCAAAATGAAGTTTTTATTTGTTTAAAAAGGGGAAGAGAAATCTCAATCCACATATGCACAGGGCCCAAGACAACTATGACTGCTCTTGGACCCATACGATTCTCTAAACAACGAACAGCACAAAAAGCTACCATTTTGTGCTTAGAGTTCGTCGCATGAGATTAAGGAATGCAAAATGAGGTTTTTATTTGTTTAAAAAACGGGACAAGAATTCCTAAGCCACATATGCACAGGGCACAAGACAACTGTTTTGCACTTGGACCCGTACGATTCTCTAAACAACAAATTAAAGAAAAAGCTGCCCGATCGTGCTTAGAGCTGTTAGCATGAGATTAAGAAATGAAAAATGAAATTTTTATTTGTTTAAAAAGGGGAAGAGCAATCCCAATCCACATATGCACAGGGCCCAAGACAACTATGGCTGCACTTGGACCCATACGATTCTCTAAACAGCGAACAGTAGAAAAAGCTACCAGTCCGTGCTTAGATCTCGTCGCATGAGATTAAGAAATGAAAAATGAAATTTTTATTTGTTTAAAAAGGGGAAAAGCAATCCCAATCCACATATGCACAGGGCCCAAGACAACATTTTTGGAGCCATACGATTTCTACAAAACAGCGAGAAAAAGCTATCAGTTCGTGCTTAGAGTTCGTCGTGTGCGATTAAGGAATGAAAAATGAGGTTTTTATTTGTCTAAAAAGGGGAAGAACAATCCCAATCCACATATGCACAGGGCCCAAGAAAACTATGACTGCTCTTGGACCCAAACCATTCTCTAAACAACGAACAGCAAAAAAAAGCTTCCAGTTTGTGCTTAGAGTTCGTCGCATGAGATTAAGGGGTGCAAAATGTGGTTTTTATTTGTTTAAAAAATGGGACGAGCAATCCCAATCCACATATGGACAGGGCACAAGACAACTACGGCTGCACTTGGACCCACACGATTCTCTAAACAGCGAACAGTAGAAATAGCTACCAATTCGCGCTTAGAGCTCGTCGCTTGAGATGAAGAAATCAAAAATGAGATTTTTATTTATTTAAAAAGGGGAAGAGCAATCCAAATCCACATATGCACAGGGCGCAAGACAACTACGGCTGCAGTTGGACCCACACGATTCTCTAAACAGCGCACAGCAGAAAAACTACCACTTCGTGCTTAGAGTTCGTCGTGTGCGATTAAGGAATGGAAAATGATGTTTTTATTTGTTTAAAAAGGGGAAGAGAAATCCCAATCCACATATGCACAGGGCCCTAGACAACTATGACTGCTCTTGGACCCATACGATTCTCTAAACAACGAACAGCACAAAAAGCTAACAGTTTGGGCTTAGAGTTCGTCGCATGAGATTAAGGAATGCAAAATGAGGTTTTTATTTGTTTAAAAAACGGGACGAGAATTCCTAATCCACATATGCACAGGGCACAAGACAACTACGTCTGCACTTGGACCCATACGATTCTCTAAACAACGAACAGTAGAAAAAGCTACCAGTCCGTGCTTAGAGCTCGTCGCATGAGATTAAGAAATGAAAAATGAAATTTTTATTTGTTTAAAAAGGGGAAGAGCAATCCCAATCCACATATGCACAGGGCCCAAGACAACTATGGCTGCACTTGGACCCACACGATTCTCTAAACAGCGAACAGTAGAAAAAGCTACCAGTCCGTGCTTAGATCTCGTCACATGAGATTAAGAAAGGAAAAATGAAATTTTTATTTGTTTAAAAAGGGGAAGAGCAATCCCAATCCACATATGCACAGGGCCCAAGAGAACTACGGCTGCACTTGGACCCACACGATTCTCTAAACAGCGAAAGGCAGAAAAAGCTATCAGTTCGTGCTTAGAGTTCGTCGTGTGCGATTAAGGAATGCAAAATGAGGTTTTTATTTGTCTAAAAAGCGGAAGAGCAATCCAAATCCACATATGCACGGGCGCATGCTAAGACAACTAAACGGTCTGTTGGACCCACACGATTCTCTAAACAGCGCACAACAGAAAAAGCTACCACTTCGTGCTTAGAGTTCGTCGTGTGCGATTAAGGAATGAAAAATGAAGTTTTTATTTGTTTAAAAAGGGGAAGAGAAATCCCAATCCACATATGCACAGGGCCCAAGACAACTATGACTGCTCTTGGACCCATACGATTCTCTAAACAACGAACAGCACAAAAAGCTACCAGTTTGTGCTTAGAGTTCGTCGCATGAGATTAAGAAATGCAAAATGAGGTTTTTATTTGTTTAAAAAACGGGACGAGAATTCCTAATCCACATATGCACAGGGCACAAGACAACTACGGCTGCACTTGGACCCATACGATTCTCTAAACAACGAACAGTAGAAAAAGCTACCAGTCCGTGCTTAGAGCTCGTCGCATGAGATTAAGAAATGAAAAATGAAATTTTTATTTGTTTAAAAAGGGGAAGAGCAATCCCAATCCACATATGCACAGGGCCCAAGACAACTATGGCTGCACTTGGACCCACACGATTCTCTAAACAGCGAACAGTAGAAAAAGCTACCATTCCGTGCTTAGATCTCGTCGCATGAGATTAAGAAATGAAAAATGAAATTTTTATTTGTTTAAAAAGGGGAAGAGCAATCCCAATCCACATATGCACAGGGCCCAAGACAACTACGGCTGCACTTGGACCCACACGATTCTCTAAACAGCGAAAAGCAGAAAAAGCTATCAGTTCGTGCTTAGCGTTCGTCGTGTGCGATTAAGGAATGAAAAATGAGGTTTTTATTTGTCTAAAAAGGGGAAGAACAATCCCAATCCACATATGCACAGGGCCCAAGAAAACTATGACTGCTCTTGGACCTAAACCATTCTCTAAACAACGAACAGCAAAAAAAGCTACCAGTTTGTGCTTAGAGTTCGTCGCATGAGATTAAGGTGTGCAAAATGTGGTTCTTATTTGTTTAAAAAATGGGACGAGCAATCCCAATCCACATATGGACAGGGCACAAGACAACTACGGCTGCACTTGGACCCATACAATTCTCTAAACAGCGAAAAGTAGAAAAAGCTACCAGTTCGTGCTTTGAGCTCGTCGCGTGACATTAAGAAATGAAAAAGGATATTTTCATTTGTTTAAAAAGGGGAGGAGCAATCCCAATCCACATATGCACAGGGCCCAAGATAACTATGGCTGCATTTGGACCCACACGATTCTCTAAACAGCGAACAGCAGAGAAAACTACCAGTTCGTGCTTAGAGTTCATCGTGTGCGATTAAGGAATGCAAAATGAGGTTTTTATTTGTTTAAAAAGGGGAAGAGCAATCCTAATCCACATATGCACAGGGCCCAAGACAACTACGGCTGCTCTAGGACCCAAAAGATTCTCTAAGCATCGAACAGCAAAAAAAGCTACCAGTTTTTTCTTAGAGTTCGCGCATGAGATTAAGGAATGCAAAATGAGGTTTTTATTTGTTGAAAAAAAAGGGAAGAGCCATCCCAATCCACATATGCACAGGGCACAAGACAACTACGGCTGCACTTGGACCCATATGATTCTCTAAACAGCGAACAGTAGAAAAAGCTACCAGTTTGTGCTTAGAGCTCGTCGCGTGAGATGAAGAAATGAAAAATGAGATTTTTATTTGTTTAAAATGGGGAAGAGCAATCCCAATCCACATATGCACAGGGCCCAAGACAACTACGGCTGCACTTGGACCCACACGATTCTCTAAACAGCGAACAACAGAAAAAGCTACCAGTTTGTGCTTAGAGTTCGTCGTGTGCGATTAAGGAATGCAGAATGAGGTTTTTATTTGTTTAAAAAGGGGAAGAGAAATCCCAATCCACATATGCACAGGGCCAATGACAACTACGACTGCTTTTGGACCCATCCAATTCTCTAAATAGCGAACAGTAGAAAAAGCTGCAAGTTCGTGCTTAGAGTTCGTCGCGTGAGATTAAAGAATGCAAAATGAGGTTTTAGAAAGAGTTTTCTATTTTGTTAGGCGGCGAAAGGAATTAAGCTTGATTGTAATTACCGGAAGTGTCGGGGCTCGATTATAATTGCTGGAAATTTATGGGCTTAATTGTAGTTTACGGAATTTGAGGGGCTTAATTGCAATTTTAGGAAATTGAGGGGCTTAATCGCAATTTTAGAAAAATGAGGGGTTAAATTGAAATTTTAGGAAATTGAGAGGGCTCGTTTGTAGTTTTGGGAAATTAAGGGGCTAAATTGGAATATTGGAAAGTGTAGGGGGTCCATATGAGATTTGGATGCTTTGCATGGCTTCAATATGGCTTCATTTTGGTGGTTAGCTTGGAAGTGGCTTGTGGAGGCTCGGTGGCTTGGAGGCTAGACGGCTTGAATGGCTCACGTGGCTTGGGAGTGGCTTGAGGAGGCTCGGTGGCTTGGAGGCTAGACGGCTTGAACGGCTCACGTGGCTTGGGGATATTGGCATGTGTGGGACGCGTGACGGAGAAGGGGAATTTGGTGGCAAAACAGTGGCATGTGGGGTTCGAAGGGAGAACCTGGAGGGTGTAAGCGGCACATCCGCCACTGTGCCAAGCGCCTTTTTGAGAATCATGGCTTTCAGATTTAATGTCAAAGAAAACTTACGTTACAATGGCTGGAGCTGGGACCACCTCAGTCTTCAATGGATAGCCTTTCGTCATATCAAATGGCGACCCCACGTTATAGCTCTCTTCCAGGGCATTGACCAATTGCTGTGGGGATGTGAGATACTATACCTAGCAAATGGTTGTGGCTCTGAGCAGAAACGATTCACAATGATCAAAGAACCCTTGTATGCATCTGGTAGTGTATTTGTGAATATTCCCTGCGTCAAAATTCTAGAACCCCGCATAGTAGGTATTGTAGCACTAAAGGCACCACGAACCTTCTTATAATGTACTTAATTCTTCCTTATTAGGATCACCTAAAGCTGAGAGGCCCTGGAGAGTACTCATTTGCCCGAACCTGTATAACTTCGCTATCTAACAGAAGTTGGAAGCCCCTACAATCAGAGTCTGCATGGCCTTTGCATGGGGTGTGGCTTCAAGTGTTTAAGGCGTCCTGTGGCTACCTATCAGAACCTTAAGGACCACCACATTTACCGATCAAGCCCTACCTCGAGGAAGGCTAAGGGCTGCTATGCAGTGGCGACGAAGACAAGTTTAATGAAAAGTGAGCTCCAAGCTATAGACGCGCCTTTTGGGCCTTGCCTTTAAATTGTACCAGGAGCATGTAAATGAGCCTTTATCGGGACACCCAGGTTCATCTTTAAGGATTGCGCATGGCTACTTCACGTGAATTTTAGCAAGTATAGGACACATTCTGCTTGTGCAGGAGTCTGGGTTGCTTTTCAGTATCTGCAGGGACCACATGAGACATGCCAATCAGCTGATGCATGCAGGGAAGCAGACCCTGGCTAGGTAACACTCCCGTACGGGTTCCTCGATCATCACGTCAACTTGGTGAAGGCATGCAATGTGAGAGATTCAAAGGGTAATGACTTGTACTCACATGGTTTCCAAAATGAGCCCCAAACTAAAGCGTGCCGAATGGCTTCCGATGCATGGGACGAGCAGCACCTCATCAGCCAATTCAGAGAACAGTTATAGGTAGTATTTGAAGATGATGACCCTGCCAGGTGCATGGGTGAAAGAAGATGCGGTTTCCCGAGGGTAGTTGGGTCGTGACGAGGCAAAATCCAGGTTGGCCCCCTAATAGGCTTTCATAGGATAGGAAGCCCAGTTCATGAAGCGTCTAGGTTAGTCTTAGGGTCATGAATGCCAAGATGATAAGAACCAAGCGTGAACATGGTGGTTTTTGCTGTTAGCTATAGGAGTGGTAGTTGACATTACTTGTATGGCATGTACGTCCCAAGTTTCTGAGATTTGTGGTTTTGTTTCGTCATCATTTCCAGCGAGATATACATCGTTTGAGCATATGAATTGAGTGTATAGTAGAGCTTCAACGAGAGACTTCAGGCCTATGGCAATCTTGATGTGGACACAATCATACCACATGTGAACGCAATTAGCACGCAATCTGCAACTGCAATCACCTTGCATCCGAGGGACCATGGCAGGCGTGAACGGGGTCTGCATGGATCTGTGTGACCTTCACCTAGTCTTCCTGATGCAAGCCCGACTTCTGCATGGTCATAGGCATGGCTTTCTTCTGAAGCCAATGTGGTGGTGCAATGTTCGATTTCCAGGTGATTTCCTGGAATATTGTAGGCGGTAACAGGGTGGCAGACCTACAGATTCATGTAGATATTTTCCACTTTACTTTTCAGTGATCCGACGGCTGCATATCATCTCATGTGAGCTGTATTGGCCTTCTTTACATCTCCCTACATCTTGTATCATAGGCTACGAGCTTATACAAGCGAAGCAGACCTTGGGACGGAGGGATTATCTAGCTTCAGTTTGACAGAATTACCAAGCAATTCTAGCTCTGGCTTTGCTGGATGAGATCAGGACCCTAACCTCCCAATCCAATACGAATGATTCACACCAATTTCAACACATTCATATAACAATTTGATCCATTTTCAAGTTAATGCGTCTAGCAATTCTTAATTTAGTTTCAACGAAAAAGGTTCAAATCCGAACGAATTTTTTCAGGCATCTATCTAATTCAATGTGAACAAATGCATCCAGTAATTACAAGATCTAATTTCAACACAAAATCGAGATCACGAATTCACTTTTCATTATCAAACAGGTATCTAACTATAAACCTCAAGCAACGAAGAGTGTACTAGCTTGAACTCATGTGCTAACCTGCATGTGATGGACACTGGAGATAATTTGTTGTAGCCTCTAGTGCAATGTCTTGAAGTGCCAAGGAAACATTGAACCAGCAATGTCCTTCAGAGGAGGAGGGAGCCAAGGGGAAGGAAGAGATGAAAGTTCTCGAAAATTTTCCAAAAATTACCAGCCAAGAGAGGATCCTTCATTGGTCTTGCTGGGAGGGAGAGAGAGAGAGCTTGTCCAAAATTCAAAACCAAAGACTCCCCAAGATTCAGAGCATCCCCCTTTTTTATACCTCCTTTTCTCTTTTTCTTTTTTTTTTTGAAATTCGCACCTTTTCTCTCCTTTTTTCTATTTTTCCTTTTCTGTTTTTACTTCAAGTTTTTATTTTTTATTTTTCTTATTTTTATTTTTTATAGATTATTTTTATTTTCATTTTATTTTGTTTTTATCATTTTCAGTTATTTAGTTTTTTTTGTTAATATTATTTTTTTATTGTTTTTTCCACATTATTATTATTTCATATTTTACTTTTTATTCTCTTTTTCTCTCTTTTCTTTATTTTCTTATTTTTTTATTATCTATTTTCATTTATATTTATTTAGATTTTGTTTTTATTATTTCTTTTTTTGTTTTTATTCTCTTTTTATTTTATTTTATTTTTATTCTTTGTTTATTTTTATTTGATTTTTTGGTTTATTTATTTTTATGTTTTCTGCTTCTTTCTTGTTTCTCTGTTTTCTCTGCTTTTCTTAATTATTTAAATAAATAAAAATGAAAAATTGGGTCTGAGACATAATTGAGTGTTTACAATAATATAACTACCTCATTGGCAATTTACTATTGGTTACTCATGTACTCGTTATTTTCTATATATAACTTGAGATGCCAGTTATCGGCTCCTCATCTATCTTATTAATTCCTTGCACATTTATTTATCTAGCAAAGCACTACTATCCATATTGAGGCCACGTGACCAGACACCAAGGGGCTCTCGAATCTCGATATTAATCGCATAACGTACTTTCAATTGTGTCAATTAAGCAAGTTGTACTGACTTCGGATTATTCCTTGAGCTAGGAGGGTAGCTTGATATTAAAGGTACAGATCCTGGTTAAATTGAAAGGTCCTTGTGTTATACACGGATGGACTCTGCTTGGGGCTTTCTGGCTTATGAGCAGCCAACAGATAAGGCCCTCGAATCGCTATTAAATAGCAGTGACTTTGGACCTTGCAGAGAACAATTAGAAATGCTATTGGCATTCTCAATCAATAGGACCATGCTCACGGTGCTACTCACAGTGCATTCTTAATAGACACAGGAGCTCGTAATGGATCCTTATATAAGGAAATAAACTAGTTTAGGACCCATTCCCTCTTTTTTGAGCTCTAGAAAGGAAAGGTTGCTGCTATTATGCGGGCTTATGGTCCCAATCATAGTGTAGAATTTTAGAAGGTCTATGCGTTTGCAGGTGGAAAATAATCCTTCAAAAATTATCATTCACAAATTGGAGAGCATGGCTATTTGAGAGTGGCGTTTAATGAACCTGAGAGTTTTGAGATTGGGATAAGGAATTATGCTGATAATTCTGTGAAGTCCACAAAGTATACGCCTGCTACTTTCTTTCCTAACTCACTGTTTAAGCAGTTTTAGGAGGGAGGCTAATTTCTATTTTTGGTAACTGGCATCTTGTTCTTCACAAAGCTTGATCCTTATATAACCTTTAGTGTTATCATCCCTCTGATTATTGTTATTGGGGAAACCATGTCAAAAGGGGATTGAAGATTGGGCAACTGAATGGGAGAATCTAGGGTAGGGAATATAGTAAAGATAATAAAGGATGAATTCTTCCCTACTGACCTTCTAATATGAAAAAGGATGATCAATAACAGCAATCTCTAGACGACAAGGACAATATTGAAGAGCACTTTAAGCATTTATAACTTTTGAAGAAGGAAATGGAAGCACTTAGAAAAAATGTTCTGAAGGTAGAAACAACAACTAAAACTACAAGGAAGAGATATGATGATGAATGCAAAAAACCAAATGGATTGCTAGATCGGTTCAAGGTTGCAGATGACATTCGTCAAGAGGAATATGCTAATTTACAGGCTTTAAAAAAAATAGTTGCATGAGAAGAGAAAATATTTTTGAGGAATATAGAAATGCTGCAAACAAGGGACAAGAGCTAGCTGCAGAAGGGAGAAAAAAGGAGTTGAAATGCTTCTGTATTGATCAAGTTGAGAGTATTATGGAGCTGTGGGACAAAAATGATGAGTTCAGAAGGGACTGAGTGGAATACCATCTCTTTGGTCAAAAAACTGATGCAGCAAGATTTGTATGCCTTATGCTGCATATCAATATTGTTGAGCCATTTTGAAGCTTGCCATCCGCTTGAAAGAAATGAACGCGATGTTCGCCAAATAGGTGTTCCACAATCGCTCCCTACTTCAAATTTTATTAAGGATTATGCAGCATATATATAGCCTAATGACCACAATTTCCCTCTTCTTATGAATCTCAAAATAGAAGAACAGGAAGCTACACCTATGATCTATTTCTTTAGTATCTACATGCTGCAAGCCTAGTGTTTTTTAGGAGTTAATTCTATAGATTGATAACCATAATTTCCTAGGAGATTCTTCTACACAAGCTTATATTGATGGTAAAGCTATGTCTAATTTAATAACCTTGAAATTAAGATTCACATACGAGAAATGAAAGCATAACAATCAATGAGATTACCTCTGCAACAATTTCCTCAAAATAGAATATCCTTATTCTGGTTCATGATTTGTTAGTTTTCAGAGCAAAATGAGATAAGCTTGCGATAAGCCACACTTTAGCAAAGCAAGAAGAAGAGAATATGTAAATAATCTAACCTGGATGACGTCAATGCTAGATTAGCAATTCTCTTTCACTAATAGGGAGCAGGTTCTACAAAAATGTGAGCATTGTTTTTTCCTTTTCCGTAACAATGGCAAAAAATCAAAGAGAAACACTAGGAAAGCTAGCTAGCAGAAGCTCTTCTGAATCCCTCTAGAAAATTCCTACTCTGAGAGTACACTGTAAAATGCAGAATCCATGGATATTTCTTCTGCTTCTTAGTGAATTTGGAATTGTCTTCAAGAGAATAGAAAGAGGAGTGGAGAAAAGAATTCTCTCCAGAATCAAAACCAATTTTTCCCTTCTTTTTTCTTTTTGAGAAAACCCCCTCCCCTCATTTTATTTTTTCCCCTATTTATAGGTGATTTAGTTTAACTTTTTCCTAACTAACTAAGATAACTACCCTATTTAACTCCTAACTAACTTGTAACAATTTTTTTTTATTTTTTTGTTTGTTTTTTATTCTTACTTTATTATTTCCCTTCTTTTTTTCCCTCTTCCTTTTCTTTTCTATCTTGATTATTATTTTTAGTTAAACATTAACTAAGTAATTTTTATTTACTAATTAATTTAAAGATAGAATATTGGACATAATTGGCTGTTCACAGTAGGTTTTATTCTCCATGTTTTGTTTCTTCAATTGATGTAAAATCATTTGGTGAAATGTGTTTTGTTTGTCTAAAATTCAAAAGGAATTACATGATCATGCTTTTTAGATGAACTTGTATGAAATGTTGCTATATTTTTAAATACATTTTTCTTATAGTGAAAATAAATTTTCATGTTACGAAAATTATCAAGTGTATTGGATTGATCTTAAAAACAAGTTGGATTAAATAAACTTAACTTTGAAAATAAATACATACAAATCACTCAACTTACAACAGAGCTATCAAAATACTTTATCTTCATCAAAACTAAATGTATAACAATAAAGGGTTAAATATGTTTTTAGTCCTTTTAAAATAATCAAATTTTGATTTTGGTCCCTTGATTTTAAAAACTTTGGTTTAGGTTCCTCATTTTCTAAATACTTTGATTATAGTCCTTGACATTAACTCAATTAAGATTAAATCAAGTTAGATTAACCATTGTTAGAGGAAAGTTTGATCATTTTATAAAATATCTTCATTATAGTCCTCTAATCATGGTTAATATATTTTTATTTAATGTAACTTAAGTTAATATCAGGATTTATAATTAAAGTATTTCAAAAATGAAAGACCTATACCAAATGTTTTAAAATTAAGAAATCAAAAGCAGAATGTGAGTACTTTGGAGGGATTAAAAATATATTTAACCTAAAAATAAATTATCTTCATAATAATCATTAATTATATGAAATCTTATGTTTGAATTTCATTAGCTTTACCCTACATAAAAAATTAAAAAATAAATTAAACAAATTGGAAGCATGTTTAAAAAATTGACTTTTCAAATTTAATAAAGAATATTTTAGTTTTCTTAAATAAATGTATTACATATTAAAATATAATTTTTAAGATTATTCAATATAATTCACTATAATATTTACATTATAATAGCAAGAATGATTTTACGAATAAATATAAAATATAATAAACAGTAATAATAAATAAGTTTAATTTTAATACTATAATATCGAGTTAATTAACAATTATCGTAAATATAATTTTAAATATTAAGAACTAATTATTTTAATTCTATGGTAACCCATAATTAAATGAGAATGTAATAGAATTTTATATTATCATATATTTTAATTTAAATTTATAATAAATTAATCATCAAATAAAACTAAAATATTTTAAATATAAAATTATAGTTATGTAAAAATAAAATAATATTATACAAAATAAATAATAGTAAATTAGTATTATGAAAATATAAAATAAAATGCTAATAATATTTTTAAAATTCAAAAAATTAGAATATAAACAATTAAAAGATGATATTCAAATAACGTTCACAAAAGTATTGTTACTATAATCATATAAACACAACAAAATATTAGTATAATTTGATAATCATCAATAATATAGGTGAGAATATGAAAAAAAAAATCAATATTTTAATTTAAAATTCCAAAAAGGTTAGATTACTCATATATTGTCTATTAAACAAGCACACTATGTTTCAATATTGTGCAATCAAGATATACCAAGGTTTAAGTTCATCGTTGGACTAAACAGTCAATCTTAGTCATACACATGTATATATATCATCATTAGTTATATAAGTTCAACATATTCTCGAATGTAGATAGTTTGGAGAACCACAACATGGTGATATAATAAAATACAAAACGTGGAATCCCACCTTGAAATCAAACAGAAGCTAAGCTACCCCATTCTAATACCACTCTCAAGACTACAACATATTTCTCTATCTAATGTCCACCCCTTAGTAGTGAGAAGTCCTATTAATAATGGGAAAAAGATGAAGTCTTAGAGGGATCTTCATCCTCATCATCGTTGTCATCTCCTACACCATTGTCCTCTCCTCCATCATCATACCCTTTTTCTAGATGGCTAGGATATGCATGAGAGGGACCTATTTTGATTTTACGAGGAGAAATTTGAGAGAACTGTCATACGGTTGACTTCCTCATAGTTTAATAGTAACATGATATTCCCCAAAGTGTAAACACGGGTGGTGCAGCACGAACTGTAGGAGTATCCTCTACGGTAGGAGATGGTCTATGATACTAAGAAGTGTTCCTTGATGCCGTCAAAGAAGGGGGTGGGATCGAACTTCTACTATATACTGATATAAGAATAGGTACTTTAACATTCGTAGGTATCATTATTGGGACACACGATGGAGGATGTATTGGAGAATGTGCATAGGTCATCCAAATGGTCGCCCTATTGGAAAGTACTCCTACAGTGAATTTTAACATTGGTTGGGTGTTGAATTCATTCCTCATTCTTCTCGTCTACCTCAATCTCTATGTTGAGCTAGGGTCGTTGAAGTAAAATTATCAATAAAATTAGTGTACACACACACACACACACACACACACACACCATATTTTATCACAACAACATATAGGTTCTTTGGCAATTACAAAGAACAATCAAAACCACCATCATCATATGCAATGTATGAATATTCTATCCTATCATTCTCCTAAAAAAAAATTTAGTGATAGGTTCAAGATTAAGTAGAGGTATATTAATCTCATACTATAATAATCTTCACTTAGATGGAGTTGGTCATTCTTATAATATGCATATGCATGTGAGACTAGATTATCGTCATCATATTATCAAAATAATAGGGGGTGTCAGGATCTAATTTCTCAAATCAAAGTGTGCCTTCGGCAACACTATCATTATCAACCTCGATATCATCATCATTTTGCATTTCTCAATAGCAAACTGAAATTGCTCAACCCATAATGATAGTATTTAAGGTCTTATCAAAGTGGTTAAGTCCAACCAGAGCAATCTTGACTACAAGAAGCAACCTTAGACTATTATAGAGACCCAAACCTAGCACATGTATCTCATAGGCTCGGAAATTCTCATTTCTCATGAACTATGATCTATTTCCATGTAAAACAATCCTTAGATTTCCTAATTGCCCCACTTTAAGGGCCTCTTAGATTATCTCCTACATTGATGATCTCCAAAAATAACATTTTATGCATATGATGGATGACAACCAATCACTTTATACCTCTTACTCATCGTAACCAAAGATCTCACATTTTTTTCAAACTCAAGACTTCACGATTCTCTCCCATTCAACATATGTACAAACTCCACTTGGGAGTAATTTGTTTTAACGGTCTCCAAGGAATTATATGAGGTACTCCACCTCTAGATTTCTATTCATCTCATCGAGAATAATCCACACACATCAATGATTGATATAATTCAATCCTTGAACATAATTACTTTGAAACCATCATTTTCCCCATGATAGTATCATTTTTTATACAACCATGAGTTATCCTTCTTAAAGTTCATCAATTATCCATCATTAATTATGTTTCATAGTCGATATTTATCTTATTCTCCTAGGTCTCCCAAAGTTTCTTATAAGAAATATTATTTCCCTTAAAATATCCTTGGGATATATCTAAGGATGTATTGAGACAATAGTCTTGTCTAATCGTCTAACAGTATCATCTCATCTAATCATATTGTCTGGTTTTCAATATTCTCATTTAACATGGAGTGATTGTGTTTGGTCTAAGGAAAATTTCTTTGGTCTTGTTTACCACTGATGTGTACATACTTCGAAATTGTCTACGTAGACTTTAAATGCCTGTGAGAACCACTCCACAAGCTTATCCATAAACACTTGTTTGTAGATTTCATCAATAGGAACTCTCAGCTATAGGAACTCTTCTGCAATTCATTTTACCAATCTAGACTATATTGCGTGCACTCGTTTTATAGTAACTGCGTCTATAGACTCTTCATCTGTGAACTCGTCCTCATCAGTAACTCATTTGTAGACTCAAGCGCTGCATTAATTTGTCTATAATGATAACTTATACTGCAAATCTAATCTATAGTAACCTAGATCATATAGTAACTCAGTTTTCATGACCCATTGATAGAGATCATTTACCCTCAAAACATCAATTTAACACATTCAAGAACACCAGATTACATGCTGGTTTTACAAAAATAAGCCGTCTAGAACCCCCAGAAGTAAAGCAATTCCTAAACTTCAAGAGTAACAATAGATGAAGGAGTTTTCACAATTCCAAAGCACAAATTAATAAATTATATTCTAGAGCTAAGAAAAAACTATAGACTACTCTTAAATTTCTACTTGAGTCTCCTCCATTTTACCTAGGTTGGAGAACTTACAAAATAGAAGATGGGGGATGCATTTCTCAAATTTGTTCTAGCTTCTTCGCTTCAATATTTGCTTGATTCAATGTAGTGAGGATTGATTTTATGGTACGGATTAATGTTATGATAAACTTGTTAATAAGATGAAAAATAGAAGGCACAGAAGAAGGAAGAAAAAAATTTATAGTTGATTTCCCATTTTCTTTAATTTGATTTTGTCAAAAATATTTGTTTCTTTCTTCTTTTATAAGATACTTTAAATAGAAACGCGGGTATCATCAACAAGTGGCAAAGATGCATAATTTTATCTCTCTTATTTCCCTCTCTCTCTCCTTTTTAGAAGAGGATTGTTACAATCTTAATTAAATTTTAATAATTTTAAAAATTTTATAATTAAATACTTAAAATAAACAAAGTTACACACCTTTTAACTTAATGGTTTTTAAGATAAAATTGAAGTTTAATTCATTTGGAAACTTGAAATTGCATCTTTATTGTCATGATTAAGCAAACAAAGTATTTCAATTATATTATTGGAAGCATCAATGTTGCAAGGTTAGTAATTTTATCCATTAATATCTAAATCCTCAAACAATAATTAGCAAAAAATTATAATTATTTATAATTAAAATCATTTCGAGATATTAAATTCTTTGATCGGTAATTAGGAAAAAAAACTTGCAATTAAAGAAAAAAATTATGGATATAAAAAGTTAACTATAAGAAAAGGGATATTTAGATTGAAGGATTTAGAATGACTACAAGAAATTGAATCTTGAAGCATAAATTGGAAATTCAAATTTAACAAGACGAGCTTAATGTAGTTATAATTTATTAAAAAAAGAAAATAACTAGTTTATTAAAAATAGAAAGAATTCATGGAAGTATAACTTTGTTAATATTTAAAACTTTAGTCATAAAAAATTTAAATTATAAGGATTTAATTAAAAAATTTAAATTATAAGGACCTAATTAAAATATGATAAAATTATAGGATCTAACAATTAATTTAACATTTAAAAATCAACATTTATATATTAAATTAGAATTCCTACATTTGAAGAAATTTTTGGAATAGTTAAATTAAAGTAACTAACATCTAACATAATTTTATCATATTGAATGAATTTTAGAACAACATATAAGAAGATATATTAAAGAATATGGAAACACACCCGTTTATATTATATCTTTTTATTGATGTCTTCTTTTCTTTTATACGCAAGGTCTCCTGTGAACACCTAATTCTATCCGAGACTAAAATCATATTTATAATGAAAATTTTTGTTCCAAATCCATTTAAAGTAAAGCAAAATAAAATGAATAAATAAATAAAAAAACATGAAAGAAAAAAGAAGAAAAAATAAAAATAAATAATAAAAAAAATAAAAAGGAAAAAAAAGCAAAAATAAAAATAAAAATAAAATAATAATTAGAATTAGAAAATAAACAAAAAAAAAAACTAAAAAATACAAAAAAAAAAAGAAAAATAATAAAAAAAATGAAAAAAAAATAAGAAGGAAAAGGACAAGCAGAACAAGAAAAAGGGATCGGGAAGTTTCAAAAAGAGTAGTATAAAAAAGGATTTTCCCCAAACTTGAAGGGGGCTTTTTTGGATTTTGATCTTCATTAGGAGAAAAAGGAAGTTGCAGGGGACTTTTGGGGAGAGAAAAGAGGAAAATTCATATTTTCGAAATGGTGGAGCTTTTCTCCGATTCTCTTATTCCTTTTTTCCTTTGCCTCTCGAAAACTTGATGCGGAAGAAACTCGCCATACTTGCAGCAGAAATCAATTTCATACCAACTGATTCCAATTTCAATTGAAGGATATTCTACATTCCTCGAAGTTAGCTCCATTCAGGTTAGTATTCTCATTTGATCTACATGCTTGAATAAATACCTCTGCTATCAATAATTGCTTTGATTATTTTAAGGGCTAGATGCAACTTGATGATAAAAGAGATGAATACATAAGTAATTCAGATGTTCAAGACAAGTCTTGACATAGAATGTTCAGGTAAAATTTTTATGAATTGAAACACGTGTAAGGAAGATCTGATGTTACACTAAGTTAGCAAAAGCATAATCCACCTATTTCGTCGCTTTTGTTCTGGAATTCCAGTCTAATTGGTATATAGCTTAGGCAAATTGAGATTTAATAATGTTACCATTAGTATAATGTTGCACTAGAGAGTTCAATAGCTCACCTGAAAACTTAGTCACTCAAACTTGTTAAGAGATCTCCATTCATGTACATGGAGCTGTGAATTCTGTAACAGCTGATAGCCTAAGGATGCAAACCTGAGGATGTTGTTCCAGTATCTGTTCAATGCCATTGATTTTTAATAGGTCCAGATTTGATCAATCAGTACCTATTCCTGGGTAAAAGAAGTCATCAGCCAGTAGGAAGGTATAAAATCAGCATAAATATCATAACATCAATGGTAGCAGCTTGTGGTTCTGTGTAATATATGTAAGATAACATAATACAAGAGGTTCGCAGCAAGAGGCCTCAGAAGCTTCTGCACCTCACAGTTTGGAGTGTGAAAAGTTCAAAATAAGCAAGATTATGGTATGCAAACAATGAGAAAGGTAAACCGCTAGATTTAATTACAAAGGCTTCATATCTCTCAGGAATTGATAAATCATGAATCAGACAGATTCTTAATGATTGATAGTTAAATATTGCAAGGTTTCACTCCATATAGCTTGATAGTAACAGGATAGGATTCGATTCTGGTATGTGTAAACACTCAATTATGTCCAAGGCCCCATTTTTAAAATTAATTAGTAAATAAACCATAGTTTAAATAATAAATAACTATTCAGATTAATAGGCAGAAAGTAGAAAAACAGATAAACAAAAAATGACAAAATGAAAAATAAATAAAGACAAAATAATAAACGAATATTAAAATAAAGCAAACAAAAAATAAATAAAATGGAGAAATAAAAAAACAAAGAAAAATTAATAACGAAAATTTTAATAAAATAAAATGGAAAATAATAATAAACCAAGAATTATATAAAATTGAAAAAAAAACTAAAAATAACAAAATAACAAATTAAAAATAAAATGAGAGTAAATAATAAATGAAAACAGAAAAAATAAAAATTACAAAAATAAACATAAAAAGATAGAAATTTTTTTAAAATAAGATAAGCAAACAATAAAAAAAAGAAAAATATATATAACAAGAAAAACCAAAAAACTAGAAAATAATAAAAAGGGAAAAATAAAAATAAAATGAAAAATAAAGAAGAAGAATAATAATAGTAATAAAAAAGACAGAAAAGAATTAAAAACAAAAAATCTAAAAAATCAAGAATAAAAAAATATAATAAAAAAAGAATTAACAAAAATAAATATTAAAAATATAACAAGAGAAAATTGAAAAAAAAATGAAAACAGAATTAAAACGGAAAAAAAAGAAAACAAGAAAAATGAAATGAAAACTAAAAACTACAGGTTAGGGAAATCGTAATTAAAGAAAGAGGAATAACAGGAAGAAAAAGGGGGAAGGTTCAATCACAAAGCAGGGAAGAAATTCGCTTCTACCATAGCTATCAAGGTTCTCTACTACAATTCTATAGCTTCCTTTGGCTTCTTTCTTCTAGAAAAGTCTTCCTTTTGAATCCGATCTCCTCATGGTTCCCAAAGATCATTGAAGTCGCTGTACTTAATCCTTTCACAAGTAATCTAAGGTGCATTTGTTACCTCTTATTATAGGATCTATCTTAGATACGATTGCTGATTGGAATCAAGTGAATATGGCATGAGCTATTACATGAATACCATGGAAAATTTCTTTTAATTATGACTCAAATTCCTGATAGAGTTTATTGGTTTTCACCCATATACTTCTGATTCTTGAGTAGGGTTTGAGCTCCAAGGTTATGTGGAGTAAGTTTAGAAATTTTTCACTCCATGATGTTACCCTTAATAACTTTGATTTATGAGTTGGGTTCATGATCTTACGATGGAACAGTGGTTGAGTCACTGATCATTTGAGCAAGTTATCATGGAAATAGTTGGGCATCTCTTTCCACCCGAATCGACTTCGACATGAACCAACAAGAACGCCGACCACACTCTTAATGAAGTAAAGGGTGTTCTTCGTTTCTTGTATTGCTCTCAAGACTGATAAGGCTTCGTGAGACTTGTAAGATGCATTTTCCTTTATGGCTCTATAACACTTATTGTTCCTCTGATGTTCATCCCTGACTCCGAGGGAGAGGCAGCATGAACCAAGGTCTCGTAAGCACATGAGGCGTGTGAAGAAGCTCCCCAAAGATCGATATAGTTCAACATAAGGATCTTTTGATTTCGGGGGAGTTCGTTTGATTCTGAAGGAAGAAACTCTCTTTGGGTCACGCTTAGTTCTTGTTCAGTCACTAATGGGAAATGGTAGAATGCCTCAAACACTTGAAGACATGTCCCATGCAAAACCCATGCAGCTTCTAGCTCACGAGGTTCAAGATCACATTTGTTGGGGTAGCCAAATAACGCAAACGAGAGAATCATGTTGATAATCAGGGCTCATGCGAGCATTAATTCAGCCAAGAGGCCATGCAAAACGATGCGGGTTTTATGCTTGTGGGTACAATGATAAGTCATGCACGAGCCACATAAAACCATGCAGATTGTAGCTCATAGTTGGTAGCATGAGGAACCACGTGTCTCGCGTCAGTACTGCCTTAAATTGTGATGCCAGTTTTACTCTAAGTTAAAATAATGAGTGTCGTTCAGGTTGAAAACGATGGTGTTCCGCCTTGATCTTGCAAAATGCTTAGTTTTCTTGGCACGTTCACATGTTGACCTTTGCTCTCTGGTTCCTTCCCTGTTGAACAACTTGATCCGAAGTGCATGGGTTAAGATGAACTCAGAGATGCAGTTGCACACTATCCCATCCTCATGCCTAGATCGCATTCTCAGGAGCCCTATAACTGGGACCCTTGCTGGACTGGTAGGGGCTTTGTTTGTAAGTCAAATATACGAGATAGATACTATATTGGTGACTGATCTCGTCTCTCCTGTAGAGGAAGATGTAGCTACGCCTAGAGCCAAAGATTGCTACACTAATAGAAGCCATTTATCTTCAACACCCTTTGGCAGCGTATAGAATCCTAAGATGCATGTACAACTCACCTTCCCCTCCATTCTGATAGCACCCAAGTTCAAGGGTTAACGATGGGTAACCATGCATGGCTAAGGGGGAGGCTGAACCCCATGCAGTTATGTGATCCTTACATCCAAAAGGGCATGCTTTAATTTCGATGAGAAGCGTAAAAGACCTCAACCATAAGCATGGTCTAGTGGTACTGCTTGTGAACATTACTCTCAGGACACAGGTTCAAACCCCCTCGAGACCAATTTCCCTTTTTAAAAATATCACTGAGCAACCTACCAAGCCGCGAGCCACCCAAGCAAGCCGATAAGCCACGAGCCGTCAGACGAGCCGCGGGCCACCAAACAAGCTGTCAAGATGCAGATGAGCCACGAGCCACCAAACAAGTCATCAAGATGCAGATGAGCTGCAAGCCACCAAATAAATAGTTACGCATTTGTTAACAGCCACTGAAACACGAGAAGAGTCGTTAAAGACGGAACTCGCGAGCCACCGAAAAAGCTCCCAAGTCAGCTCACATTAAACAAGCCTTCAAGCCACAAGCCATCAACCTTTCTATAAATAATTTGTCTAGTCTCAATCTAGCTTCTTTTTTTCAAACTCAAAATTAAGCACCAATTAAATCAAATTTAATTCCTTCCCTCAAAATTGATCTCAAAGTCAATCTAATTAAATCAACCCCAAAATCAATTTCAAATAAAATCAAATTCATTTTAAATCAAATTCATTTTAAATCAAATTCATTTTAAATCAAATTCTTTTCAATCTAGATCAAGTTTAATTTTTCTCTCAAATTCTAAACCAAGTTAATTTTAGTTCAAATCAAGTTTTTGTTTTCCATTTTTTCTTCTTTTTTTAGCTTTAAATCAAGCCTAATTCATTTTCCTAATTCTAGAAATTCTTTTGAGTCGGGTCAAGCCCAATTATTTTCTTCTTTAAAATTCAAAATCAAGTTCAAATTCAATTCAATAATTCTAGGTCTCACGTGATGAATCCTAAGCACGAAATAGTAGATTTTTCTGTTGTTCGGTGTTCTGGAATTCATATGGGTCCCAGTGCAGCCGTAGGTTTCTTGGACCCTGTGCATATGTGGATTGAAAATCCTTTTGTAAATAATTTTAAGAAAGAGTTCATTTTGGAATCCCTAAGTCTCACGTGATGAACCCTAAGCATGAACTGGTAGCTTTTTCTATTGTTCAATGTTTAGGGAATTCGTATGGATCCCGTGAAACCATAGTTGTCTTGGATCTTATGCATATGTGGACTAAGGAATCCCTTCAAAACATTTTCAAAATACTTTGTTCAAACACCTTCGAAGGTCAAGTCTTCAAACCAGAACTACGTAAGCATTGAGTTTCCCATTGCACAGGGAGATATGTAGGAGTGGGATCAAGTCCTGTCAGGCTATCTTCCATAAAATTATTTATTTTATTCTAAACTTAAAGGGATCAAACAATTTTCAAAAACATCGAGATCACACTCAGTTTAAGGGTACAGTTCTTCGGAACTAGCGAATAAGGTGCCTAACACCTTCCCTGTTCGTAATCGACTCCCGAACCTAGATTCTTCTTCGAGTTTGGGTTTTTCCAAATCTTTTTCCCTTAAAAATAAAACTTGGTGGCAACTCCACACAATCAAATAAATCTCTTTTAAATTTTTTTAGCGAGTTCGTCGTCTCGTTGTAATTACGGTTGCGACAGTGTGTTGTAGCTGGGTATTCAATAGATGAAGAAAGTATTAATCATTAGTAGTCTAAGTCACTGATCAGAGTCTCCAACTCCTTATACAAAGACACAAAGGTCTAAAGAACTAGACATAGCATGCTGTCACATTGTAGTACCTCTATCCATATAGCTTTTTGCTAAGCCTTCTTCATCCCCACATCATTCGGTCCTTGGCCAAGATCAGGTTTAATGGTTGAGGCTCAAAGCTGAAATATGTGCTTGTTGAAACCAGGATCCAGTAGGTAGTGAATTCTGCATGACTTGTAGTAAATCAGGGCCAAAGCTAGCCCAAACTCGTCATAACACTAATAAAATTTCACATCCCAGTCTCGGTGGCATAAGAGGCCACCTTTAGGTCCCATCCAAACATTGTTTTGAGTGGACTTGCAAAGTTTCCAGGTTGATGCACTTCTCTGGCTGAGTTAACCTGTCATGTTATCCTGATATAGAGGCCACTGATTTGCCTGTAAGAATTGGCTTATTACCATCTCTGCAATCGGGAGTCCTTCAATCTTGGCTGAAATTAATTGATTATGCACTCTGATTCAAGGCCACTAATCAGACTTAGATTTGGTGGTCAGTTGATGTTAGATAAGCAGCATATGCTTATTTGATATCAGGCTTTGATACCTTGAATCCCCATGAGGCGAGTGTGTGAATGCATCAGCAACATGATGACTCGGGTCTCAAATTACCCAAAAGCTTCCTTTAAATTTAATTAGGAGCACTACAACCTTAACCAGGCGCTTGGCCTAGTGGTTGACGTGCTACCCATACTTCCCCCAAGACCGGTCTTCGAATCCCACAAGCCACTATTCATTTTAAAGCCACATTAATTATGAATTGGGGTAGTTATGTGTTGGGTTGGGGTGTTCCACAAGTGGGCTAGGATGTGCATGAGTTTTGGGCCAAGTTAGATGCTCCTTCATTTGGACCATGTTGACTTCCTCTTTCATTACATAATTAGTGGTAATTCAGACTAGGCCTACCAACAGCCCTTTTAATTGGGCCGCTCTAAAATCAATCCAAATCTAACTTGCATATGTTTTTTTTAAGCCCAATTTCCTTTTCATTGAAAATTACATCCTTTCTGTATTTAAATGAAACCTAATTAAGTCCAATTTTTATCAATATGAGTCTAGCCCAACTCTTTGTTTCAATTTTAAGTCATAGATCAAATTCAATTTTTCTTATCAACCCCTTTTTATATTTTTTTCTTTTTTTTTGGGTCAAACCCAATATATTTAGAAATCAAGTTCGTCTCTTTGGGTCAAACTCAATTCTCTTTTTAATTTTAAATCAAGTTTTATTTTGGTCAAGCCCACTTTTCAATTTTCCTCTTAAAAATCTAATTCTGTTTTTACTAATTTCGTCAAAACATCTGTTTCAAAATATCTGTTTTAATTTTCTAAAATTCATGCAACGGATTCTAATACGAACAGGCATCCTTCTCTGTTGTTTCGTATTTTAATTCGTGCAGTTTCCAAATGCGGCTTACGATAATTTGGATTTTGCAAGCACGTAATTTTACAAAATCATTGTTTACCAACTCCGCTAAAAAACATCTGTTTCAAAAAAATGTCTGTTTTTTTAATTTAATTTTCTAAAAATCGAGCAAACAAATTCTAATAAGAGCAGATAGCCTTCTCTGTTGTTCCGTATTTTAGTTCGTGCAGATTCCAAGTGCAACTTACGACGATATGGATTTCGCGAGCACGTGATTTTAAGAAATTACTGTTTTTACTAACTCCGCTAAAAACATCTGTTTCAAAAAATGTCTGTCTTTTTAATTTAATTTTCTAAAAATCAAGCAAACGAATTCTAATAAGAGCATATAGCCTTCTCTGTTGTTCCGTATTTTAATTCGTGCGGATTTCAAATGCAGCTTACGACGATTCGGATTTTGCGAGTATGTGATTTTAGAAAATTACTGTTTTTACTAACTCCGTTAAAAATGTTTGTTTCGAAAAAAAAAATCTGTTCTCAAATTTTCTAAAATTATTACAACAGATTCTAATACGAACAGACAACCTTCTCTGCTGTTCCAAGTTTTAATTCGTGCAGAGTCCAAATGCGGCTTACGACGATTTAAACTCTGCAAGCACGTGATCTTAGAAAATCATTGTGTTAACTAACTTTGTACAAAAATCGATTCCGCCTAAAATCACTTCTCCTGTTTTTCAAGAGATCAAGTCTTTTAACTAGAACTACGTAGCCTTGAGTTTCCCATTGCACCAGGAAATACGTAGGAGCAGGATCAAGTCCTGTCAGGTTATCTTCCACAAACCTATTTATTTTCATTCTAAACTAAAGGGATCAAACAATCTTCAAAAATCATACACTCAGTTTAAGGGTACCGTTCTTCAGAATGGGCAAGTAGGGTGCTTAACACCTTCCCTATTCGTAACCAACTTGCGAACGTAGAATTTCTTCCTCAAGTTGGGGTTTTTCCAAATATTTTCCCTTTAAATAAAATTAGGTGGCGGCTCCACTTACTTCAATAATCAAATTCTTTTTAAATTGTAGTGAGTTTGTCATCTCGTTGTAATTACGGTTATGATAGATGGCGACTCCACTAGGGACTTTAGAGAGTCAAGCCCTGTTTCAAATTGAGTATGTAAATGCATTTTGATCCCTTTTCTATTTATTCACGTGTTGTTATTTATTTCTTATATTTATGATAATTTAAGTTTGTATGTTTCTCACCCTAAGGTAGAAGACATATATATCTATCCTGTTTCAATTATAGATTAACATGAGTGGGGCCCTACACCCGGGTCCGAGTGCAACCTAGACTAGAGGGGTTTAGTGGTGTCACTTGGGATGCACGTCCGTTTGGCTATCACGAAAATCCCAGTTAGAGTGCGTCTTTTCTTTGTTGGTGCCCTGCAACCGGTAGCCTTCTCTATGGTTGTAGCAAGCACCAGGAATTAGAACTTGATTCTAGTGACCTTCATAACCTCCAGGATTATAAACCACTTTATGTGAGAAGCATATATCAGAAAGACCTTAGATGCATGTCACATCACCTCACTCAAGACACAAAAAAAAAAAGCATATTTACTTTGGAAAAAACACAAAATATTAAGATTTGAAATTGATTTAGAAAAGACAAAGAAAATCAAAAATTAAAAAGGAAGAAAATAAATAAATTTGACAAATAAAATTAGAGAAATGAGGAAAATTCAAAAATAATTTCTCACACAAATGAATAAAACTGGGGCAAATTCCTTTCCCCAAATCAATTCAAATCAAGATTTTGGAAAATAAAAACATCTTAAAAGAGAGAAGAGTTAGAAAATTTGAAAGAGAAATAGAAAAATTAAATTTCCAAAATAAACACATTTTGAACAATCCAAAAAGAGAGAATGAAAATCGAAAAGAACAAATTTTCATTCAAAGATGGAGGAAATTAAAATGATCATAAACAAACAAACAAAAAAAAAGGCAAAAAAACAAAAGAAAACCTAGAAAAATTTTAGTAAGATCAAATTTTTAAAGAAACTACTAAAAAATGGAATTGCCTTGATCATGTAAAATTCAAAAAAAAAATGGTTAACTTTCAAACTTTTAATTATTGGTGCATTTCAACATCACGTTCCTTCATTCATTCATTAAATGAATTTATCATCAAAAGTCATCCCATACCTTTTTCATATTAATACTCGTCGAAGCATTAATATTGCTATCAGTCGTGATTTTGGCATCCACATCTATCTCACAATTAATTTAACAAATAAATTATTTTTGAAGAAAGACAATCCCCTTACACTTAGAAAACAATTTCTCATTCATAATAATAATAATAATAATAAAAATAAAAACTTAGGAAAAATGGCGGCTGAAAAAATCAAAATAATTATTTGATGGTTAACTTGCAAATCTTTAATTATTGGTGCATTTCCATGTTACATTCATTCATTACTTAAATTTCTCATCGAAAAAGGTTTGAAAATCATCATTGGAGCTAATATTCATGTATTCATCATCTCATCAAAGTTAATTTCAAATTTTATAGAAAAATAAGAATTGAAGAAAGACAACTTTCTTGGCATCCCTATAGGGCTCACTCCCGATCAAGAATCATGGATGAGTTGGAAAGACAGAATGAAGAGCTGAGAAATGAGATGAAAACGTTAAAGGATCAAATGGCCAAACTAATGGAGGCCATAAAGCTTTCAGAAAAATGAGACAAAATAGGATCCCTTCCAGAAGAACTAGTTGGCCCATCATATCCACCTGGCTACAATCCACAAAACCCTATACCATTAACCATGCCTTCACAAATTGAGTGGGTCTACTATGGGTTCCCTCATGGGCATGCACCCTCATTCAGCTAAACACAAAACCAAACACAAAACCTACCTTCCAACACCATGGAATCCCTCATGTTATCCCAAACACCACTTCACATGAACCTACCCAAACCTACCAAATAAACGTTGGGGGGATGAATCCTATATCCATCCAAGGACCTCATCCAATATACATCCCATCCTCTTACCCTCATAATATGCCAGGAGAATACCCAAGCCATCATTCTGAAAAAAATGCTGAGAAATGGAAAATCTTGGAAGGAAGGATCAAAGCAATTGAGGGGAGTGCATATGATGTCAAAGATACATCTGACTTATGTTTGGTCCCGAACGTGGTCATTCCTCCCAAGTTTAAGGTTCCTGAATTCAAGAAATACCAAGGAACTAGTTGTCCAAGGAACCATCTAATCATGTACTGCAGGAGGATGGCTGCATGCGCTCATGACGATAAGCTGTTCATCCACTTCTTTCAAGACAGCTTAACTAGGACAGCTACCAACTAGTATACTCAGCTAGAATGGACACATATCCATTCATGGAGGGATCTAGCTAATGCATTCCTAAGACAGTATAAATATATATGGAGATGGCTCCTAACCGAACACAGCTCCAAAACATGGCTATGAAAGGGGATGAGACCTTCAAAGAGTATGCACAACGCTGGCGAGAGTTAGCAACACAAGTACAACCCCCATTGTCTGAAAAAAAACTGGTCAGCATGTTTATTGATACACTCCAAGATTCCTTCTATGATAAGATGATCGGTAGTATGATTGTCAGCTTCTCTGATGTCGTCATCATAGGGGAAAGGATTGAAGGTGGCATGCGCAGGGGAAGGATTATGCACAATGCTTCTGTTGGAAAGAAGAAGATAGGGGAAATTTATAATGTGGCTTCTGGCCAAGGCTAATACACTTCTCAGAGGGCACCTTATAAGCCAACCAGTTCCCAACCACCACCTTATCCACCTTATACACCATATCCCTACATTGTCACAACCTACTAAACATCTTACCCTCCAACTTATAACCATTCAATGCAAATTCAACCATCAACACCATACCTGGCCCAAACATAAGTCACTACCCAAACACAAGTCATAAGTCAAAACCCTAACCGAAGCCAAAGAAAGGAGAAAAAACCTGTCCAATCTGATCCTATCCCAATGACCTATACTGAGCTGCTGCCTCGCTTAATCCAAAACTCTCTAGTCACTCCTTACCCCTTAAAACCTCAAGAACCACCATACCCTAAATGGTATGATCCAAATGCCAGGTGTGACTACCATGCGAGGTTCATCGGTCATTCAACCGAAGATTGCCAAGCTCTGAAGCGTAAGGTACAAAGCCTAATTGATGTTAAATGGTTGGATTTTGACAAGTTTGCTCCTAATGTGGGAAATAATCCATTGCCAGATCACGAAAGCCCATTAACTAGTTGAAAAGAAATTGGGGCAGTACAACGAGGTGCCTTGTAAAGAGCCAGCTCAAACGAGTTCTAATACGAGTAGACAACCTTCTCTGCTGTTTCGTATTTTAATTCGTGAGGATTCCAAATGTGGCTTACGACGATTTGGATTTCACGAGTACGTGATTTTAGAAAATTATTGTTTTTACTAACTCCGTTAAAAATGTCTGTTTCGAAAAAAAAAATTGTTCTCACATTTTCTAAAATTCGTGCAACGGATTCTAATACGAACAGGCAGCCTCTCTGTTGTTCCGCGTTTTAATTCGTGCGGAGTCCAAATGCGGCTTACAAAAATTTGAATTTTACAAGCACGTGATCTTAGAAAATCATTGTGTTAACTAACTTTGTTCAAAAATCGATTCCGCCTAAAATTCAAGAGATCAATTCTCTTAACCAAGACTACGTAGCCTTGAGTTTCCCATTGCACCAGGGAATACGTAGCAGCAAGATCAAGTCCTATCAAGCTATCTTACACAAACCTATTTATTTTCATTCTAAACTAAAGAGATCAAACAGTTTTCAAAAATCACACACTAAGTTTAAGGGTACCGTTCTTCGGAACGGGCGAGTAGGGTGCCTAACACCTTCCCTATTCGTAACTGACTCCTGAACCTAGAATTTCTTCCTCAAGTTAGGATTTTTCCAAATGTTTTCCCTTTAAATAAAATTTGGTGGCGGCTCCACTTACTTCAATAATCAAATTCTTTTTAAATTGTAACAAGTTCGTCATCTCGTTGAAATTACTGTTGCGACATCTCCCATTCATTGTGATATGTTGGGGTGTTTGAGTGGGGACCTATCACTTCTATTTATAGAGTTGTCATGTCCCCAATCAAGGGTCGTAACTCTTGTCTTCATGCCTACACATCCACCTATCTTGACTTTTCACCAAAGATGCAACTATTCATGAAAGGATGCAACTTTTCATAAAGATGTAACCTTTCACTTTTAATTTCAAATTATAGGTTTAATTTATTTATGGATCATGTCATCAACATTTTAAATATAAGACTAAAGTTTTATTTATTCATATAAGATCATTAAATTTCCAACATTTTTCCATTTAGGCTATATTAATAAATTTTAAAAAAAATTATTAAAGAGAAAAAGAAAAATTATACATATATTTATTATTAAAAACAAACTCTTAAATATAAAAACTATACAGACCCAAAAGTAGTCCATAAACTACATCTTTTAAAAACAATCCTCTTAGTTTTGACATTTGTTATCAGAATAGGAAATCAATATGTTATTCTAATCAACACATGATCAATCCATAATTATTAATATTTTTAATCAAAATCATAATGATTAAAGTCTAGAAGTGTAGTAAGAAATTAAGCATCTTATGTAATACTTATTAATAGCATCATTACCTTATCGGTCCTTGTAGCAATTTCTTACCCTTATATGTGTCAAAAGAATAATGAAAATGCTTATTTCACATGTAACATGTCTGTGATTGTCATTAACTTTATCTCGAGATTTTATAATATCAATAAACATAATATATTCTTGAGTTCAAATTTATACTTAAGATATTATATATATAGTTATTATTCATATTCATAAAATTTTCCACATAGTATACATAATGTAAATAACAATAAATGGAAGTAACTACTCTTAAATAACAAAACAATACGGGTTTTATCATTTTAGAAAAAAATGGTTACAACTTTATTTGTCTCCCACTAACCTAAATAATCAAAAAATCTAATATTTCCATATTCATAATATGACATTTAAAGTCAATGGATCTTAAGCTTTTAGTTGGTAATTAAATTTGTTTTAATATATTTATTACAATATTGTCCTTCTTAACTGATTTGCAAATTGTTAAATATTTTATTTCTATATGTTTAAATTTACTACTAATTTTATTATTCTTAGAGTAGAAAGCTACAACCCTATTATCACAATATATTACCATAGGTTTTGAGATGGAATCCACAACCTTAAATTCTAAAATGAGATTTTTTTAGCTAAATTTCCTATGTGGAGACCCTATAACAAGTTATGAACTCTGCATACATCGTTTAAGAAGCCATAAGAGTTAGCTTCACATTTTACATGAGATAGCACCTCTAACTAGCATGAAAATGTATCCCAATGTGGACTTTAGATCATGTAAACAATCACCAAAGTCTGCATCTATATAGCCAACCAACTTCAAGATTCTCCACTTTTCTATGCACAAGCATATAATGCTTTTGCAAATATCTCATTACTTTTTTAGGAGCAACCCAATGACTCTTACCAAGATTAAATAAGTATCTTCTACGAATATTCATAGCAAAGGAAATATCTGGTATAGTATAGACTTGAACATACATTAAACTACCAATAGAACTTGCATATGGAATATTTGCCATATATTATCTTTCTAAATCATTTTTAGGACATAAATCTTTACCAAGTTTATCACCTTTTACAACAGGTACTTTCCCAAGCTTGCATTTCTAAATTAAATTTTTTTAAAACATATTCTATGTAAGCTTTTTTATGATAAACCTACAACTTTACATGATCTATCACGGTGGATTTGGATTCTTAGAACAAAAGTTGCTTCCCCAAAATCCTTCATATCAAATTTAATTGAAAGCATACTTAGTCTTAAATATCCATTTTCAACTAATAGGTTAATAACTACTAGGAAATTCTATAATATCTCAAACATTATTGGACATAATAATCTACTTCACCTAGATAGACATAATAATCATTAGAAATGACAAACCTTACCTCTTTGTGATCTTCTAAGTGGTCTTTATTGAAATGAATGGTCAATATGTTTGTTAGGTTGTACCACTTCTTCTATTAATGGAGTCTCTAAACTTTCCCTATCATCTAGTGGTATAAGTTCTTCATCTATTTCACTAATTGTAGGTAACAGTATTGGAAGAACTCTATTTGATTCTTCATGCTAATAAATTGAAGGTCATTCATTTAATTGAGAAGTCTTTAAATCTTTTACTTCTACCACATCCCATTCTAAGAATTTATCTATTTGAGATTCAATAATTCTAGTACCTCAAATAGGATAGAATTTATATCCCTTTAAGTGACTTAGGTAACCTATAAAATGAAATCTAGTCATTTTTGCCTCTATCTTTCTTTGATCAACTATTTTAACTTTAGTAGGACGTCCATATACATGAAAATGATTTAGAATGGGCTTTCTACTAGTCCAAAGTTCAAATAGTATCATAGGAACATACCTACTTGATACCCTATTAACGATATAATAAGTAGTCGTAATTGCTTTTCCCCCAAAGAAAATAGGGTAAATTATATTTACTCATCATACTTCTTTTTATCTCCATTAAAGTGAGGTTACGATATTCTGCCGCACCATTTTGTTCAGGTGAATAAGGCTTGGTATACTGATGGAATATTCCATTCACTTCCAAATACTTGGCAAAGGCCATTTCTGTTGACTAGCTTTAGTGTACCTTTCATAATATTCTCCTCCACAATTAGATCTTACAATTTCAATGTTGTTTTCTAACCAATTTTTGAATTTGATGCAATTAACTTTCTTATGCCCACTCCTTTTATTGAAAAATCATTTGTACTTAAAGTTTATCTTGATGTCACCAATACTTCTTGTGTTTCATCATTCCTTTCCTTTAAAATTCTTATTTTTCTATGCACTACAAATTTTATGGAATTTTCCTTTACTAGTGCTAGGATGAGCATTGACTTGTGAAGATAGATAAGCATATTCACCTTTCTCTAAATTTTATGGAATTTTCCTTTACTAGTGCTAGGATGAGCATTGACTTGTGAAGATAGATAAGCATATTCACCTTTCTCTCTTTGAATTTTATCTTCTTTAGCATCACATTCAGTAATCAAATCATTCACACTCCATGTTTGATTATAGGTATTGTAGGTTGTTTTCATTTGACTAAACTGAGGTGGGAGATTCAAAAGGGCTTGATGAACAACGTAATCTTGAGGAAAACTTATATTGTACGACTTGAGTTTTGGTTGAAGATATGCTAATTCTAGGACAAACTCTTTGACACCAATAGTTTCATCATCCTTTATAGTCAATATTTCATTCAAAGTCTTGTTGCTTCAACATTATCAAATACTTGATATTTGTCCTACAGTATCCATAATTCTTTTGAATTAGTAATTTCTAGTAGACCACTAAATAGATATTGAGAAATGGATCTCTTTATTTCAATCAAAATAAGCCTATTTATTCTTTCTTATTTGGCATAATTATTTTTAATTTTGGAATAACTGTTCTAATTAGATTTTATTGGTTCCTCTTCTATAAGAGTTATGTCTAAGTCCACAATTCCTAAAGCAAAATCTATATCTTACTTCCACTTCTTGTAATCAAAACCATTTAAAATCTCTATGACGACATTATTATTGTTCAATGAGAAGCAAACCATTTTACAAATGTAATATGTTTAGTGACTAACTCAAAGATAATTTTAATGTTTTAGAAAAATTCATCATCTTTAGACAAATAAACTTTTCTAATTTAAATTTTTACCATCTTTTGGTGAATAAAAATTCTTTAACCTTATTTTCATCAATTCCATAATATATCAAATTAATTTACACAATAGCTACCATTGGGTATAAGATCATGCAAAATAATTAAGTTTAGTGGAAAATTCATCCCTAACTTATTTAATTTTTGCAAATACATTCCCGACTTTAAAAAAAAATCCTCCGTTAGTTTTTGCCTTTTGTCCCCGTCATGCAAATGAGTTATTGGGCTCAATTTCCATCAACGAACACATTAAGTGCAAACTAGGATGCATTGTAACCCAAAATGATATCATTTTATTATTAAAAACTGTTTAGGATAACCGACTTCGTTTTGAAACACTGATGGACATCTCCCTTTAGCTTGGCCAAAACAACGACATCTTGAGGGTCATCTTGTTCCTTTGTATTACTCATTCATTTTAGGGATTCTTTAAGCTTGAGTAGTTGTAATTTGTTTGCAAAATATGAACATCTTGCATTATTGAAAACTAAATAGTAATAAAAAATATCTTATACCTTATATCTAACCCATTAAAACTTCTTTCCCAAATCTTCATTTCAATAATCCCTAAAGATACATTAAAACTCAAAGGTAGTGAAAAACAACCAAATTGGAGCGGTTGCATGCTAACTTAGGAGATTATTGATAAAACAAATAAAATTTTATTTCAGAGGATGGATTTAAAATATTTTAAATTTTTTTAGGAATAATTTGCTTGATTTTAAAAATCTTGAGGACTAAATTTGCATGATTTAAAAAATGTTTAGGGTTCCTAAATGAAGTCATTTTATATTTTTTTTTCTTCCTCTCGCTTCTCCATTTCATAAAGACAAGAAAATATAGCTCTCTTGTCACCTCCACCTGTGAGGTAGTAATGAACTGTATACATTGAACCAATGCCCCTTTCAAATTTTATTTTTCTCTGTTTAGAATCTTATGCAACCCTTTAAGATTGGTATATCCTATTAATTAGTTCTTCTCTACTTTTGTTATTTCGTCTTTTATAATTCCTTTTGTGTAGACACTAGACATTTGACTTGGTAGCTCCTATATGCAAGTATTGTTGATACATATAGAAAGAGAAGAGAGGATTTTGAGAGAAAAATCTTTGCATTCTCTTTATTGTTGTCTTTATCTTTCTTATTTACTCATTGTTGGTTGGATTTCTTTTGCAGGTGGAGATAAGATGAGAGAGCCATACACTTTGCTCACAAAGAAGCGAGAGGAAAAAGGAATATAAAACAACGTTATTTAGGCACCCCAAATATTTTTTAAATAATAAAATGATGTCGTTTTGGTTTGAACTACATCCTAGTTGGCATTTAACATGTTAACTCAACTGTGTGTTAACGAAAACTTAGTCCAAGAATTTATTTGCATGACGGTGATAGAAGTCAAGAAGCAACTGAGGATTTTTTTTAAGTCCAGAACGTAGATGTAGAAACTAAATAAGTTAGGTATAAATTTGATACCAAACTCCAAAATAATTCTATATTATTTTAGTAAAATTTATACTTAATGAATTTTAAATAAAACTTTGGTTAAATTAAAATTCTAGAATTTCTTCAATTAGGAATTTTAATTTCCCTTTAAAATAAATTGGCATTATGAAAAATTTATAATCACAACTGTGTGAGATATATAACACAAATTATCTCTTTAAAACATAATTGCATAAATGATAAATAATGTAATTTTTTTATAAAAAAAATATTTATGTATCTATCTAGAGAGAATGACCCTATATATTTACTCTATACATGTTAAAATATTCATTTATATTATCCTTTTTGGATAAAAATATTATAATTTTATTTTTAATTAATTTATTAAGCTAGACCCATTAAAAATTTATGATAATTATTTTAATTGTAAAATATTAAAAATAACTATCCAAAAAATATAAAAATAAAGATTGTCATGATGGTAAAATTTCAAGATGAATGGAATAAGGTTCAATTTCTGCTTCAATCATCTTCTCCCATGAGTTTTTCATTTTTGCTGACTTTTCCAGCAATTTTTCAATGTATTTTTAGGTACTTTTTAATAATATTTTTTGATGATTCATATCTTTATGATTTAGATTTATTTATAGCAAGTTTCATATACCAAGAACTACCAAAATTTCAATCCCAAAATCTTATTCTGTTGTGTTCTAAAACATGCAATATAGACTCTAATACCAAATGTAGATTTAAATTGATGTAATTATCGTCTAAAACAAATTTAAAATATTGCATAAATTTTAGAACAATATATAATAAGATATATTAAAAAATATGAAAGTGTACCTGTTTGTGACATATTTCTTTATTGATGATTTTTTTTTTATGCGCAAGGTCTTCCATTAAATTTCACATAATCGTAGATAGTTCTTTGATACGATAAAATATTTAAATATTGTAAATATATTAGTGTGTTTGAATAGAGAGCTAGCACTCCTATTTATAAAATTGTCATAACCTTTCTCTTTATACCTACACATCAACCTATCTAGATCTTTTTATTAGAACTCTTTATAAAGGATATAATTTTTCATAAAGATGTAATCTTTCTCTTACAATTTCAAATTCTACTTTTAATTTATTTATGAACTATGTAATTAACATTTTAAATATAATAATAAAATTTTATTTATTAATATAAGGCCAAAAATTGTTCCAACACCTTTTCCTTTCTTATTAAGTCAAGTATTTATTTTTTAAAAAATATTTGCTAAAATATTAATTTAATTTAAAATTTTAATATTGATATATTATATTAATTTTGATAAAATATTTATTTTTTATAAAAATTAAATTTAATAAGATTATTATTATTTTAATTTATCTTAATTTAAATTTAAATTTTAAATTTGGATATAACAAATAATAAAGATGTCAAAATATGATTTTAATGATTATTTTTTAATTTTAAGATTTTTATCATTTTAATTTTTTATTACAATATAATATTTATTTGTAATTTACTTTTAACTTATAAATGTTATTTAATTTTAAAATATCCGTACATTACACACATAACATGTAGGGATGAAGTGAATAAGGTCATCCGACGAAATTTACAACTCGCTCATTTAAAGTCTATTTTGCTCGTTTAATAAAAGATGTGCTCGCTTTTTAAAATCTTTTATAGATAAACAAGTCGCTCGACTTGTAAAAGCCTATTTAACCTATTCGCAATTATATTTATATTTATATGTTATATATTTATATTTATTTTAATATTATATTTATATAATATTTATTTTATATTTTATTTACATAATATATATATATATATATATAATATTTTAGACCTATTTAATGATTTTTTTATCTTGTAAGTTTTAAGTTTTGAAAACCTTTTTAATCAATTATTTATTTAGGCTTTAAGTCTATTTATTGATTTTGTTTTATATGTAGATTTTAAATGACTTGGAGCTTTAAATCGTAACTAAATGACCGTAAAAAAAAAAAAAAAACCTTTAACAAAGTACTGGAACCTAGGCTCATGCCTAAAAATTTTAAACAAGCAAACTTCAACACTCAAAGTTCTAACTTTATTACTTCATCCCTAATAACATGCTAATTTATATTATTATTTTCTTGTTTTATAATGATTTTACATATAATAATATAATAAGTAAAATATAAAATAATATTTTAAATAATGAAATAATGCAAAAAAATTAAAAATAAGAAGAAACTACAATTATAATTGAAAAGATAAAAATAAAATTATACTGTAATTATTAAAATTAAAAATATATTATATTAAATGAGATAAATAATGAATTATTTTTTAACATTTGTAAAATAAAATACAAACAAAGTAATTTATAAATTTGAAATAATTATAAATATTATTATTAAAAAATCAGAATCAATAACATTAATACATTATAAAATAAAAAAATAAAATAAATTCAAATAATATTATAATAATATTAATAATAGTTATTAATATCATGTACCTTACATGATATATTTTTTTGAAATAGTCTTTAAAATATATAATTTAATTTAAATGAATATTTATCATATTACATACATAATTTATTTTATTTTATAATAAGTTATTAAATTTTATTCGATAAATATATTATATTACGAATTAATTATACATTATTAATATTATTAAAATGGAATAATTCATAGTTACAAAAGTCTAGTTTTCGGAAAAAAAAATCTTTCTTTAATAGGAGAGGTTTTAAAAACGACATCGTATTAAGCAATCATCAAATCCCTCCCTCCACCACCGCGCTTCTGGATGCGTCGTGTTACTTTTTAGTTTTTATAGAGCAGCGTCGCGAAAACGCACCGTTTTGTTCCCGTTCTCGTTCTTAAGGAGACTGAACAAGTGAAGCGTGCGGTGTGCAACAATGGCAGAGAAACCCCAACCGGTTAGAGTACTGTACTGCGGCGTTTGCAGCTTACCCCCCGAATACTGCGAATTCGGATCCGATTTCGATAAATGCAAACCCTGGTTGATCCAAAACGTTCCCGACCTATACCCCGATCTTCTTAAAGGTACTTTTCTTCTCCCTTTTTTCTCCAATAGAATTTTTTTTTATTCGTAACAGCAACAATTCATAATCCCCCAAATTTACTCTATTTTCATTTTAAATGCGATTTTTGATTGTACAGAGGCACATGAAAAGGAAGCTGATAGAGTTGCTGACAAGCTACAAGGCACCGGAATATCCTCGGGAGCGAGTGATGGAGCCGCTTCCTCAGGTTAGTTTTCCTTTTTTTTTTTCTTTTTGATTTTTCTTTAATGTGAAAATTCCGTAAATTTCAGAATTGATTTGTCACCATTAATTTAAATATTTTGTCTTGCATTCAATGTTATGACATTTTAAAAAAAAACATTTCTTACTGCTTGTGGATTGGTTATAAACAAAAAACATTTTTAAGTGCCCCTTATTGTGTTTTCTGATTTTGATGTTTTAGCACCGAAGCAAGAAGAGGTGAAACGTCTTCCTGGTGGGAAGATAAAGAAAAAGGCATGTCTTGGAATTCCTTAACACTCTAATGAATGTACTCATGATTTGATTCTGAATGATGTAGTTCCCAGTCGTTTGATATGATCAGAAGTGGTATTGCTTTTCAGGAGAAGCAAGAGGTTGTTATTGAGAAGGTTACACGGAACAAGCGAAAGTGTATCACCACTGTGAAGGGCCTGGAACTTTTTGGTGAGCTATTTCTTTTATTCTCTTGGATGTTATCTGGATATCTAATGACAAGTGGAATGTAATTGAACAAGATGGAATGGGATAACATGTTGTGCCGTTTTTTATATATATTTTATGATGAAATGGTGGAAAAGTTTTCATTCTATTGTTTGGAAAGCAAAAGGAATTGTAAGGTGGTTAGTAAACGATGAGTTGTTTCCATTCATACTCTCCAAATTGGGGTTTGTGGAGGTGAGGAATAAAAATGAAGGTATTGGATAGAAAACAATAGAATCATAGTTATCAATCTCAGATAGTGGTGCATACTAACTGCCCTCTAAAACACCTTAGTGGTATAGTGCATAGCAGATTGGCGACTATGTGAAAAGTCAAACAAACATATAGCAAGATGAAGAACAAACGGTGCTGAGCATTTGGGGTTATGAACAGAGCAGAGAGAGGGTCTCAATTAGAAGTAGAGTTGAGAGACGTTTTGAAAATGCTTGGTTGGGGCTTTTTCATTGTTCTGAAATTGGGTGGAAGAAGTCAACTTTATCACTTTAACTCCCCATTCCCCCCCCCTGAAAACTACACTGTTCCATGGGCAAAAGTTTTGGTTGAGGTTTTCTGTATGACTCACTGTAGCGGCACAGTCACACTGTGCCCTGCCATGAAAGCTCGCTATTGATAACTCTGAATACAATAAATTCCATTCCATCCTAAACAATCCAAAAAATGGCCACGAAGGTCATTTCGTTCCATCCCCTTTTATTAAGCATTAATACAAACACGGCCTTAAGTTATTATTACATATCGTTGTCATTTGTGTTTGACCTGGTTTCTTTTGTTAAATTTCAGGTGTCAAGCTCAGTGATGCTTCAAAGAAACTTGGGAAAAAGTTTGCTACTGGAGCCTCTGTTGTCAAGGTCTACCAATTTTTAGATGATGGACACGTAGTAGTGCATGTGCTAGGGACCCTTTTTTCTAGAAAATAACTGTTTTTTTTTTCTTTCTGAAATTCTTTCGGGAAGCTACTAAAAAAGTTTTCTGGACCCCAAAATAAATTAATCCAATCATCATAGCTGTTTTGCATATGCATATAATGTCTTATACCATCATGGATTGATTGGTGACAGGGCCCAACTGAGAAAGAACAAATTGATGTTCAAGGGGATATAGCTTATGACATTGTGGAGTTCATTACAGAAACATGGCCTGACGTAAGTGATTCTGATAGCATATGACACTGTTGGTTGTTTGGCATTATATTCTGATTTAATATATATGTATTTCTGACAGCCAGTGAAAGAAGCAACTAAAAAAATTATAGCTATGTTTCAGTAATATAATTTCTGTTCTTACTTGCTTATTCATTTGTGGAAGAGAGACTAGTTGATGATTTAATTTGGTTATAGAAAGTAGAAACTCATGGTGAGGAAACTGTGTTGCTCAGAGGGGCAATCGATCTTTGACTTTGGCTTATATGATTTGTGGGTTCAGTTATCTAGGATACCATACTACTTCAATGTAGTTAACATATTTTACTTGTAACATTTGTTTATATTACCCGTAGTAAACCAAGTTTCCTGGTAACTTCAGATTATGTCAAATCTTTAAGTAGTAACAAACTTGTTTGATCTTTAAACTCCTTCAGATAAACTACGTGATATGGGTATATATTTTGGTTTTCCTACTTATGATTATGATGATGACAACGATGTTTGTAAATATTATCTGTAGAGATGCATCTGTTTTTTTCTATAAATGTTATTTGACTAAGCTAGGCCTGCTTGTTATTATTGACACAAACGTTGATAATGAGACTTGTTTTCTATTTTTCTTGACTTCTATTTCTGTACCCCACATGTTTGACAATTTTAAATGATATAATTCTCTAAACCAAAGTTGAACTAATCTTGTTTTAGTTAGATACGATGAACCTTTGAAATGTCAAACCAAGTTTCTTGGTAACTTCAGATTATGTCAAATCTTTAAGTAGTAACAAACTTTTTTGATCTTTAAACTCATTAAGATAAACGACATGATATGGGTATATATTTTGGTTTTCCTAATGATTTTGATGATGAAAATGATGTTTGTAAATATTATCTGTAAGAGATGTATCTTTTTTTTCTATAAATGTTATTTACTAAGCTAGGCCTGCTTGTTATTATTGACACAAACATTGATAATGAGACTTGTTTTTCTATTTTTCTTGACTTCTATTTCTGTACCCCACATGTTTGACAATTTTAAATGATATAATTCTCTAAACCAAAGTTGAATTAATCTTGTTTTAGTTAGATACGATGAATCTTTGAAATGTATTTCATATTGTTTCAATGTTATGAATATTTTTAAAACAGTAGCAGTAGAAGGTGCCATCATTATAACTCCCCTCCTTCCCTGGCAGAAAAACAAGAAAAACCAGTTGGGGTTTCTTAACTTTCTTCTATTTTCCTATTAAGTACAAATTTCCATAAGATTGAATAGGAATGCAGTAAATACTTGAAGATTTTACTCACCCTTTATTCTTGGATGAGAGAGAAGGAAGTAAAAGAGAACAATATTTGAAAATTTAAATGAAGAAAAAAAGTTAGGGACAAATTTTGTTTCTAAGTTTTTTTCCTTTGTGTTTTTCTTTTTACTTTCTCTTCAACCGAAAATGCAAAGTTTTTAAAATTTTAAAAATTTTCGTCCATATTTTCTTCTTCTCCATCCAAGCAATAGAGTAAAATTCACATAAAACATATCCTTTGCGATCATACATAGACAAGATACCAGTGTAAAGGTAAACTAGTATGTATGGAAAAGTATGGATTTATAACAAAAAGAGGTAGTGAGCAGGTGTTTTATGGTCCTTTGTCCAATTGATCCTGCTGTTGATCCAAATCTCTCTGTTTTGTCTGTCTTGTCACTCACTGGTTCTTTATAAATGCTATTAGTTCCTTTTTCCCCCCAAGACGTTAGAACTTTTATATATGATTGAAAATCTATCTTCCTCTTGCAGGTTCCAGAAACAGCAATTTTCTTTATAGAAGATGGGAGAAAGGTTCCTGCTGCTTGATTTTGATATTCTGGCATTAAAACTCCGGACTGATGGCTAGATCTGCTGTGTTACTCTACTTTTGAAGTCAAGGGCTGTTAAACTTAGTAATTAATGTTTTTAAACTATCTTTAGCCATTCAAGTCCCCCCACCCCCTAAAAAAAAATCTCAAAAGATAGTGTGGCCCCTGTGGACCTCAGCATATGTATTTTTAGTTGAATTTTCCAATTAATGGTGTGTGCGCAGAGGCAAAAGGAAGAAGTTTCATTTTTGTATTTTCATCGAGGCTTTTAGTTATCAAAAGATGCCAAGGTGCGGGGAAAAAACGGTTCTACTTGCATAAATTGCCAAGTTTAATTTATTTACCTAGCGGAATCTTCGTCCGTAGGTTTTGAATAATCCGGGGTTTAGGGTCTGAACATAAAAGTTGAAATTAAATCCATTAAGTTCTTTCATTATCATCAGCTTTTATGCTTTGTGGTTGGACTTGGGTGGGAAGGGTGTGAATGTCCAGTGGAGAATCAAACGAGACCCATTCGAAACCACAGATTGAGGCCATAGGTTTTCTGCATTTATCATCGGTGCACAATGTCCTTATTGTCATTTGCCAATCGAATTAGAGTGCTCCACTGATTCCAGAGTTAAACGTGACGGCGCAAAGGACAAGATATGTTGCACAAATTTCAATATCTCGATGGTTTCGAATATTCTTAGGTAAATAATGAGGTTTTTTAATTTTTGTACACGTGAATTAACTCATAAGAAGTTAAATTAACTTAATTAAAGTTTTGCCATGTGGCTATATTAAAAATTTAAAAATTTCAAGATCTATATAATGTAAACATAGAGCCTATGTTCTCAAAGCAAGAGGAAGAGTTGTTCGAAGTTTTTAAATATAATTATTTGCTGACGAGTTAATATTTTTTCCCTTTTCCCTTTCAAAAAATGAACTAACTACTGGTTTATTAAAAAGTGTCCCCATTCCTTTGTATTTAGAACTTATTCAATTTAAAAGACGTTGGCATGTCGTTTACTATACATACTATTTAATTTAGACTAATGATAGTTATATTATAAATACACTACACATATAACAAAGAGGAAGAAATAGAGAAACGAGAAAAGTGTGAAATGTAATCATTGATGTAATATAGAGATAAATATGTATAAAAAAGAAAAAAGAAGTGTTGAATGTAATCATTAATATATATACTTATTGTTTATAATTAATTTGTGGTATATCTCTTCGATTTATTGGTAAAAATTCAGTTTTTTTGGATGATAACATTCCATCCATATTCATTCTAGAAGTAAAAGCTTGTCCTTGTGCTTTTGCTGCAAAGAAGTAGCACAAACCAGAAACTTTGAATATGTAAATGCAATTAACTGCAGTTTATGAACTACAATTAATTCAATTTCAAACTAATGAGCATCTCCACACCGAGTAAAAAATAATGACAATGACAAATAGCAACGTTTAGTGAAGCCGAGTAAAACACCATACTCCACAGCATACCAATATTACAAAGATGTTCCTCTTTCCTTGAAATAACGGTGAATCTAATTCTAAAGCGTCTTCTTCTTCTTCTTCTTCTCATCCTCCTCTCAGTTTCTTTTGAGCATATCCCTGTAACGGAGAATAGAGTCAAGTCTCTGTAACTTAAGTTGCTGCCTAAACCTGTTGATAAAATCATCAGCCTTCGCATCCACCCCTTCCTCTGCTTCGGATTCCGGTTCGGATTCATTCACCGACTCGGATCTACATAACGTCACCGACTTAAGCCGCTCCAGGAGCGAGGGAGGGCGGGTCAACTTCTCTTCTCGGGTCGGGTCATCCAAGTCGGAACTTGGAGCCACTTCCTTTTCCCCTTTACAGAGGCCAAGATTGAAGGACCTGACTCGGTCCAGCAAGGACAAGGAGGGAACCCGGTCGAGCCGGTTGGAGTCGACGTCGTGGCTCTGGACCGGGTCGAGTACGCAGTGTGATGGCGGTGTTGTTGGTTCGTGTTTGTAGTAACGGAGATTGAAGGACATGACTCGGTCTAGAAGGGAAGAGGAACGTTCGAGTTGGTGTTGTTTCTTTGTGGCGTTATTGGCGAAACGAGAAGTGATGGCTATGGTGCCGATTACAAGGTTGATGAGGATGAATAGACACGAGGGCGTGAACCAACTTGACATCACTGTGTAAACAGAAACTCTAGCTGCTTCCTCACACATGGTCTGTGTTTTCTGATTATCTTTTTCGTTCTTTGAGATTGGCGATATTTGGGAATGGTTGTTGGTACTCGTGGAGGTGTGTGTGTATAAATAACAGTGTGCGACCCTATGGAGTGGCGTTTTTTTATGTTTGTTTTCCTTCACCTGGTTTTCTTTTTTATCAAGTTGCTCAAACGTCAGAGGATACGTGCGTGTTATTGTTGTTATTCTTCTATATTCTTTATATGTTTTTTACAGCCATCATAATTCTTTTACTAGAGTTAAACAATGTTTATTGAATGTGATGGCCTTCTATTATTTTATACCAAATGTGTCAAGATGCTTCACATCCTTAAAAAAGTGTCATGATAAGAGGTGTAAACTGATTGGTAATTCATCCAAAATAATGGGTCGGATTAAGCTTCTTCAACTCATCCATTCATTTAGTTAATCTCATTTTAGCCTATCAAAATCCGGGTTAATGTTAGGGTGGATTCCTTAATAGGTTAACTTTTAAAAAATTTAAAATAAATTTTAGGTTTTTATTTTTAAATTATTAAATTAAATGGTTTAGGCTAAAGGTGAGTTTGGATGGAACGACCTGCTTTGCCACCCTTATGTAAGATGCAGAAAATAAAAGATTTAGGATAAAAAATATGGAATAACCACAAATAATGTATATTCATTTAAGTTCTCTCAAGTTTAGATTAATTGGGATCATTAGTCAAGTTTGAGTATTAAGCAAACTTTAGCTTTTTGACTACGTCCATTCATGTATTGAGAAGTTCTCATGGGTTGCAATATATTGTGTGATGAGGGGAGAGAAGGTAATTGTAATGTAACCAATAACTGAGGTCATTTAAGATCTGGCCATAACATAAAGGTTCTAACATAACTAGATGAATAAAGTACTATGTAGTAGACATATTTTCCATTGATTAATACTGAACTTTTATAACAGTTATTGAATTGGTTTAAAAATAAATTATATATATTTGGATAATTTTTTACATCATTCGTTAAATTGATGTAAAAAATCATCTATTATATCGGTTATATCATATATGATATAAATATCCGGATCTTTTAAATTGAGTGTAATTTTAACTGGTGTAAAAATTTATATATTATGATGGTTAAAATTGGGACAATATTTTATGTTCAATTTAAAAAATAAAATAAAATACGTTATTTCTCAAAATTTTAAATTGCCACAAACTCTCAAATGGTTATTATCCGTATGTCTCAATAATTTCGTGATATTATAAAAAATATAAATCATAAAATATATATATATATATATATATAGAAGTTAGTAAAAAAAGATAATAAGTTCATATCTAATATCATGCCATATAAAAAAAATCAAAATGAAGAACATTGAAAATTGAGCTTCTTTATGAGTGTAGAGTGAACAAATGAGTGTAGAGTGAACAAATGCAAGTTACAACATGAAAGTTCACCTGCACAACACTCAATCAACAATTCCTGTCCATCTCTCGGGACACGCACATTCAGGGGCACCATCTCTTTGATAATTTTTCGTCATTGTTGTTGGAAAAAAACACCATCAACATGAAACTGTATTAGAAAACTGTTAGAATAAAAAGAAACATAATAAAAAGAATAAGTAAGGTATGCGTTTACCGAAATTAAGTTAACATTAACGGTCTCTTTGTTGGGGTGAGAAGAGGGAGAAAAAGGAAAGAGTGAATGAAAAGATTTTATATTGTTTATTAAGATTATAGAAAAAAAAAATTTAGGTGAAAAAGTTGAAGGGGAGAGATTTTTTTATTTTTATTTATTTATTTTAAATTTTTAAAATTATTATATACTTTTAAAAAATTAAAAATTATATTTATAAAAAAATAATAAAAAATTAAATTTTTTAAAATTTATATTATTAATATATTTTTTCTCTTTTTTTTACATATTTAAATAGAAAAAAAAAAGAATTATTTTCTTTTCTTTCTCTTTTATTTTTACTCATTCAAACAATTTTTTTTTTTAATTTCACTTTATTTTTTTTTTTCTCTTTCTTTATCTTTTCTTTCGATTTTTTTCGTGATCCAAAAATGAGAGGATGTAAAGAATATCATAAGAACAAGATCAAAATTTAATAAAACATCACCCACAACTAAAACAAGAATTTAAGATCTATTAGGTAAAAAAACAAAGTAGTTAAAAATATTATATAATGTGTACAAAGATGCAAGATTACAGTAATGTAAGTGAAAATCTCTTAATCTAAAATTCAAGAATATTGAAACAAATTATGTATAGGTGAAGAAAGAAAGAATTAGTAATGACATAAAATGATTAGTAGAGTCAATATAGTCAAGAATTGATTTTGAAGCATCGGACAATTGAAAGGATAAAAGAGAAATTAGCATATGAAATTAATCATTAGTTAAAGATAACAAAGATGATCTATTAGAAAGTGTAGCACCATCTAGATGGGTGAATGTGGAGGATTTTGTTTTGAATTTGGGATGACTAGACGGGTATCCACAAATCTTGTAGCAACGATTAATAGTATGTCTAAAAGATCACAATATGTACATAGTGATTGATCCTTCTTATCCATTTGTTGTTGATTTTTCAAAAGCTTTAGAAAAATTATGCCGAATAGCAAAAAATTTTTGATGCTTGAAAGGAATAGGATTTGAAAGACCAATATCACACTCTGTGCATCTTGAAGAATAAGAGAGAAGACCTTGGGAATGGAAGGAATGAGCTCCATGATCAATATCTATCTTCTGACAAAAGGTAAAAGAACTGTTAAGACCAATGAGAAAGGTTAGACATATTCTTCTTGTGCGTAACCAAGGAATGTGCAAGCAACATCTTATCTATAATTGCACGACTAATTCTTCCCAAAAGCCTTTAGCTTTGTGAAACATTGAGTAACTTTCATAGATCATTGGACATGACCAATGAGTTCCTTCTATAATTGATAGGTTCAGGGACCATTATGTTGCTTGAATCAATTTTTAAGATCATTTCAAATAGAAACAACCGAATCACAATATATGATATTAACCAATAGTTCTTTGGAAACATAATTTAGGATCCAAGAACTTACAATGTTATTATTGCATTCCAAAAAGCTTAGCATATGGAGGTTTGAATCCTCAGGACATGGTAAAGAACTATTAATGATGCAAAACTTATTCTTGACATGTAAAATAATCTTTATAGAGAAACTTAATGAATTATAATTATAATCTATGAAGGGCTAAGAAACAAGAATCAAGGTAGGATTATCAAAATGATGGATGAAATAAAAATTTAAAGAACCATCAACGATAGTCATAAGAATGAATAAAAAAAGAGAGAAGTGTGGTAGAAGAATTAAGTTCTTATACCATAACAGAAATAGAATAAGGTAGAAGATAAACTTATATATTCTCAACTACTACTTTAGGAAGATGTGTGTGTCTATATATATATATATATATACACTTATGATTAATGAAAAAGATAACTAACATAACTGCTTATGAATACAATGGTTAAATGGTAAAAATATTTTAACAATATTTTTCAATTAATAAAAATCTAAGATTCACCCACCTACACTCTATCCTTTTTATCATTCTAAAATCCTAAAACCACAAATCTAAGGTTCACTCACCACACTAAGGTATGCAATTTGGATTTGTCTAGATAGAAGAAATGATAGGTTGTAGCAGTGCAGGATGACAATATGCAATACATCTTACATAGTAATGGTTTAACGTGAATATCTTTATTTCAACGGTGAAAATGATCATGGTTCGATGATATTTGTAATGTTGGTGGACAAAGATTCATTTGGTATGGGAGAAAATAGATTTAGGTGAGTTAGGGGTTGACAAAAGAAAATAGAGACTAATAAGAATTTATTGGGATGATCCAATCTACACAATGTAGGTTAATAAAAAAAAATATAATTGATAAAAAATCTAAGAAATATGAATAAAATTTTAATGACTTCATAAGAGCATTAGTTAATCAGCATTATATAGAATATAACTTGTTATTTAAACCTTTGGCTTAACTATGCAAATAAGATATCCAATCCACATAATAACATATTTGGATTGAAGCTAAAATTAAAGTTTTTATAAGGTTGAATCACTAATCTTATGAAGAGAATTGACAAGGTAAGGTTTAATAAGATTAAAAGAAGATATAATTCTTAAAATAGAACAAAATCATTTTTTGGATAAATATAAACTTTGATATTTTTTATTTTTTCTATTTATGCTATTTTATACCTGTATAATAAATAATATTAAGAAACTATAATTAAATTCTATTAAAATCATCGATCTTTAATATTAGAAAGGTATGATCAAATTTTAATATTATTTTATTATAATATAAATCAAGTCATATGAATAATTTTAATTGAAATATTAATTAAATCTAAAAAAATTCTTGACAAATAATTTAAATAAATCTTTAAAGAATTAGAAACTAAAGCAATTAAATTTTTTAAATTAAAATCAATATAAATTTTAATAAAATAAATATTATATCTTTTTAAATTTATGTTCTTACTGTGATTTAGATTTTATTGATGTTCCACAAGTAAATTCACAATCTTATTTACTCTTTTTTTTTAAATATTATTCTAATCAGTCATATATACATATACATAGATCCCACTTGTTTTTTTATATCATTTTTATCCTTTCTCTTATTAATGAGATTTTTTAAAAATAAAATTTTTTTCTAATAGAATTTAATAATAAAAAGTAATGCTTAAGTTTATATTTAAAAAAATAAAAATAATAAATGATTGATAAAAAATTAAAAATTAAAAAATAAATATGATAAATTCATAATTAAAATCATAATCCTCTTACTTTTTTTGTATTGTACAATTTTTTTTTGTTTTTATCTTTTTTTTCACTATTAATATTATTGTTATTATGACTATATTATTATCATTATTGTTACTACCTCCAACGTAAATCATTATATTGCTTTAATCATCATCAACATTCATATTCATCTCCACTATTATTATCTCTATCACTACTTTCACCAGTATTATCATCATTACTATGATTATTGTCATTATCATTAATACAAGTGATCATCATAATTTAATTAATATTACCATTACTATTATTATTATTATAACAATTATCATTATTATTGCTTCTTCAACAATCTCTGTTACTAACATCATTAGGTCTCATTCAGGATTGTTTTTAGTTTTAAAAATTCTAAAAACTAAAATTAGTTTTTTTTTTTAATTTTCAATTTTAATTTTTAGTTTTTAAAATTTATTGAAAAATAAATTAAATCACTCTATTATATCACTTTATTATAAATTCAAAAAATATATAAATAAAAATATTAATTTAAAAATTCAATTATATTAAAATATTATAAACTTTAAATTTTAAAAGTATAAAGTGATATTATTATTATCGTGATGATAATTATGATAATATTAGTAATAGTGATAGCGATAAGAATAAAAACTATGTTTACGAAATAATGGTAGTAATATAAAAGTTATAATATAAAGAATATTATATAATTATACAAATTTATATTTTACATATTATTTGATTATTAGTATTCAAAATAAAAAAATTTATGTATATTATTATAATATTTTTATATTATTTAATATTTATTTTCTATAAAAATAATATATATTATGATATTATATTATAAATAGTTATATAATATAAAATTATATTGTAATATTATAAATTTAATATAATTTATATATAAATTAATATTATTTATTTTTAATATATAAAAGTTAAATAAATAAAAAATTAAATTATTTAAAATAATAAAAAATAAATTATTATTATTATGGTTATGATAATTGTGATGATGATTGTTATAACATAAATAATATTATATAATTATATAATTTTATATTTTATATATTATTTGATATCAATATATAAGATAAATAATTTTATATATTATTATTATAAAATAATTTTTATATTATTCAATTTTTATTTTACATAAAAATAATATATATTATATTATAAAAATTTATATAATTTAAAATTATATTATAATATTATAAATTAAATATAATTTTTATATATCAAACAGTATTATTTATTTTTAATCTATAAAAAATAGATAAATAATTAATAAATAATTTATTTTTTAAAATAATATAAAAAAATAAAAATGTTAAAAGTTAAATTTTATTATTATTATTATTATTATCATCATCATCATCATCATGATATTGATAATGGTAAAATAAATAATATTTATGAGATAATAATAATGATATAATGGTTATAATATAAAAAATATTATATAATTATATAAATTTTTATTTTATATATTATTTTATTATCAATATTTAAGATTAATAATTTTATATATTATTATAATATTTTTATATTATTTAGTATTTATTTTATATAAAATATAATATATATATATATATTATAATATTATAATTTTAATATAATTTATATATTAAATAATAATTTATTTTATTTTTATTATATAAAAATTAGATAAAAAATTAATTTTTAAAATAATAATTATATATTATTATTATAAGATAATATTTTTAATGATGATAGAGTTGTATAAATTTAAAATAAAAATATTTCAAAATTAAACCAGCATTTAATAAATTTTTTTTAGTTTTAGGAAGATTTAAATCAAAATTATTTTAAAAATGTTCATTAAAAATTATTTTTTGTTAAACAAATTTTATTTTTAAAATTAATTTAAAAAATAAAAATTTACAACATAACCTAAATAAACCTTAATAATTATTACTTATGCTATATTATTATTATGATTACCATTATTATATTAATTATCATATTCATTATTACAATCATCATTTTTATTTTTCAACTTATAATTTATCATCGTTGTTGGTCAAAAGATCAATTATAATTAACCTAACTAAACATATAAAAATAGGATTAAAATTTAACTTAAAATTATAAATTTACACTTTTTTAATTTTTTACCCAACTCAAACATAAAAATTAAATATAATTTTAAATCAATTTCAATTATGACGTAAATAAAATTGAAATTACAATTCAATTTTATGCATTAAATTATTAAATAAATTAATAATTTTTCTTCAAGAAAATTTAATGAACGTTAAATTATTTAAAATTTTAATGTATCAAATATTAGTTTTTTATAAAAATATCATATAGAATAATTTTCTTAATATTTTTAACATTATTTTTATTATTTAATCAATCATAATTTTTTAACAATAAAATGATGTATGAAAATTTTATCCTTTTTGTTTATTCAATATAGTAATTAACATTTGCGCATTTACATTAAAACTAATCGACATAAGTGTTCATCTTTTTTGTGAGTTTTGTAAATGTTTGGTTTGCTTCTGAAAAAATTAATTTTAAAAAAATGTTTGTTTAAATATTTTTATAAATTTAAGCAATTAAAAATTTTATAATAAGTAAAATTTTTTGGATAATAATAATAATAATAATAATAATAATAATAATAATTTATATGGTATGACAATTTATATCTTAAATGATAAATATTAAAATTTTTTAAATAAAATTTTAATTAAAAAAATAAAATTTATTTGAAAATATTTTGTTGATGGTGCACAAAAAATAAAATTATATTCTCTCAAAAATATAATTAATATTTTTAATAAATAATAAAAATTTAAAAAATAAGAGAAAAGTGTTACATAAATAATATGTAGAGTAAAATAAGATAAAAATGATGATTATAAAAAGTGTTAAAAATGTATTAGGATAATAATATATCTATAATTTATATAATGTAATTAGAAATTGAGAATATAGCACTTTTCTTATTTTAATAGTGTTTCATAGGGATTATGCTTCATCAATGAATATAGATAAAAAGAAACCAAAAGTAACTCGGTTCCTTCCTTTTACTCATGATTTACCTTTCTTAGAAACACTTCCCATGAATTCTCCTAATTTCAAAAATTTTTTTTAAAGAAAGAATTTGTTCAAATTGGAAAAGTTCTATTGTTGCCGGTTGTTAAAAGAAAAAAAAAAAGTCCTCGGCTTCGAAAACAAATTAATTTGCATTTGTAATTTTTGAATAAAAACATACCATGCTCATCAACTGTTTGACATCTTTGATTCAACAAATATTAATTTTTTGGATGACTTTAAGTTATCCATCGGTAATTTTTACTAAATTTTTAATTTCTTTCTTTTATACTGACAAACTGAAAACATGCGTTTATGAATAATATGTTTGTAATGAGAAGTGAGATAATTTATATAAGATTTTGGATTGAAACCTGGTATGCTTTTATCAATGTAAGAAAACAACGAGTTAGTTATTTTCGTCGTACTTATCATAATTCGATAAATATTTAGACACTGGATTGATTAACTTATTGGAAGAGGGGAATCTAATATGAGATGATTGATCTAAAATAATAATGATCATCGAAGTTGAGAATTTGCAAATTTATGCTTGCTTTTGTTTAGAAGAAAAATGCTTGACCAAACTGAATTCTTCTTGCCTTTCTGATGTAGTCTGATATACTTTACCTCTTTTCTTTCTTAGTTTCAAGAAAAATTTGTATGTATAAAGTCATGGTTGTTTTCCATAGTAAAAAGTCATGGTTGTTTTCCATAGTAAACTATGGCTTAAATCATTATAGCTAAAAAAAATCATTGAACGGTAAAGAAATGCCTACTAAGTTTCTTTTATATTCATCTTTCTTTTTCCTTTAGAATGATTTCAGAAACAGGTTGATGAGGCTATCAATGCCGGTGGTCGTGGAATTTTTGTGTAGGTGTATGACCCGGATGTTCATAGAGCCTAACAAACCATGTATGAAAAATAAAGGAGACGATATAACCAAAAATATATAACCAAAACGGAAATGATATTCAATAATTATTACAAATATGTATTCTTATGTTCCTATACAAGTTTTTAAGATTAAATTTATTTTGAATATTTATGTATATTGTTTAATAATTTTAAAACTTAAATTTTTGAACTATTATTTGTTATAATAAATTTTATTATTAAGATATTATTTATTTTTAAAATTTATACATGTTTAAAATAATAAATAAATAGATTTAAAAGTATATATAATTAATTGATTTCTTTAGCTGTGAAACTTTAAAAGTAAAAAAATTAGTAAAAATCAACCTACTAAAATTATTTAAAAAATTCTCAAATTTAATTAGCTCAGCAAAAGCATATTTTAATAACATTCTTTCGGGATGTGATTATTTATATAAAATTAATTAAAATTATCTAACAAAAATGAGTTTGGAAATATTTTTCAAAAAAAATAAATTATAACCTGTTCGGTACTGAAAATGGTTTAAAGAGATGAAAAACAAAATAAAAACTCGGTAAATTTGTTTCATTTTAAAAACAAGTTTTGATAGACCTATAAAATGGATAAATTCGTTTATATAAGGGAATATAAGGAAATCGTTTTATTTTAATATAGTTATTACATTTAGAAAATGATTTTTGTGAAAATTTATTAAAATTTTAATTGTTTATTTGGATGATGTAAAAATCAAAAAAATTAAATAAAAAAATTTAAAAAAGAATTATAACTTAATTATAAAAATGAAATAAAATAAAAATAAAATTAAACTTTAAAATCTTTTGGAAAATTTCTCAAATGATATGAAAGATCTAATGGAAAAAAAAAAATTATTATTTTATTTGAATGAGTATTTCTATTAGCCACAAAAAATATATTAACAAAAATATAAAATTTATTTTATAAATTTTAAAAATAAAATTTTATCTTTTAAAATTTTAAACTTAAAAGAGGGTCAAATTTTATTGATATACCAAATCATAATTTTTATATTTTAAAAAATATATAATAAATTTAAAATTTTAAAAAATAAAAAATACAAAAAAACTTTTTTTCTATTTTTCATCCATATAAAAAAATAAAAATCTAATAAAATGTGAAAAATTTATTGATTCTTTTCCTTTCAATTTACAAACAAACCTGAAACCTTTTTTTTTATTATATTTTATTATATTTTTTTCTTTTTTTAATTCTCTTTTTCTCGCAAAAAATAAATAAATTAATTAAGATTCAGATTCTCTACTCAACATAATTTTCAAATAAAATATTATTTAATTATCTAATTACAAAAATAATTTTTTAAATATAAAGAAATCGTCAATTTATCATATCTGATTAATAATTTTCTCGTAAAATAAAAAATAAATAAATCTAATAATTTATACTTAAATATAAATCATGTAAATTTTTCCATGTAATAATAACCTTAATCTCTCATTTATATATCCTTCTATATTTTGAAAGAAATATTTAATATTTTTTATTTTATATAATTTGAAATTTATATAAAAATAATACTACATAATATTTTTAATTATATAATTTTATACAAATATTGTATAGGAAATGTTTGACGTAATGTACAAGTAAGCTTTCTCCATGTTGGATTGTTAACTCGATATTTTCTGGTGTCAATTGTGGTAGGTATAGTTTTCATCTGATTGTCGTTATCTATATATCATTGAATTAATAAAATTTTGTGTCAGAATATATTTTTAAACCCATCATTTCATGAAACAGAAAAATAACCGTAGATGATCCAAACCCATATTTTATTATATCGCAAGCCATTATTCTTGGTCTAAAAGTCTAATAACATTTTTTAATCGTTTCTTTTAATATAAATATTTTTGTTATTGAGTAAATTTTGTTAAATAATATGATTTTCATATTCCATTTAATAAGGTCATTTATTATTTAATAAGTACTATATAAATTTTATGCAATAATAAACAATATGTTAAAAAAAAGTATATTATGAATTACGTTATTAACATTTTTTAGTGACTAAAAGGTTTGTTGTTACATATCACGTCCCTAGCAAAGGATATTATTAAACAGGAAACTTTTAAATTAGTTTCTAATATTTTTAGAATAGATTAAATTAATTTTAAATTTTAAAAAATTAAATTATTTTTTATTAATTATATTTATTTTTAATTATATTAATCATTTAAAAAGTAATATAATAATAAAAGTTTAGAATATAATTTAATATGATTTAATAATAATGAAGATTAATTTAAAACTTCATTCTCTCAAGAACTTTTAAATATTTATCCTTTCATATTATTAAATATTAAAAATAAATACGATATAAAAGTTTTCAAAAATAGAATAATAAGTGCAATAGGTGCACTGTTAAAAAGGAGGGCTATACCTGATCCGTGTCTTGACCAACGTAGGACTAATTTAGTCTCCGTTCAGATGAACTTTTAAAATTTTAAAAAATTAATATAAAATTTTGATTTTCAAATTTTAATTTTTAATATGTAAAAAATTAATATAAAGATAAATTAATTTATTTTACTTTATTTAATATAAATTATTAAAAATAGATAAATAAAAATATTTTAAATTATTTTAAAATAATAAAAATAAAATTTTTAAAAATTATTATTAAATAATCATATTTAACCGTGTTAATAATAATAATAATAATTTTTTTTTAATAATAAAGTAATTTGATGAATTCGTGATATTTTGATGATTTATGATAGAGATAGTTAACTGTAGTAATTTAATTATAATAATAATATTGATAATAAAAATAATAATATAATATAAATTTAAATTTTAAAAATAAAAAATAAATTTTATTTTTAAAAAATTAAAATTATTTTTAAAATATATTAAAAATTAATTTAAATTTATTTTTTTAAAATATATTTTACTTTAAATTTAATTTAAAAATAAAAAATAAACTCAGGTATGAAAGTTCACACTTCAAACTTCAAAAAAGGCAATCATTAAGGTGACTCTGTGACACCACCTACCAACTCCTTTCTGCTTTTTAGCCATCATTCATATTGTTTGTACTAACATTTGAGTTTAATTTAATCAAATAATTGTTCCATTATCTTCATTATTTTCGAAATATAGATTTTTGAAAAAAAATTAATTTAATTATCATCTTAAAAATTAAGAAAGTACTTTTTCTTTTATAATAATATTTTCACCAAATGAAATAAAATAAAACCTTAATAAATTAAGCGATAATATTTTCTATATAATTAAGAATAATATTTTTATTAAAGCATAATTTCGTAAAAAGTATAATTATGATTTCATATCATCGATAAAGTAATTCTTTAAAATGATAAATAGTTTGAAATAAAAGTAAGATATTGAAAAATAATAAAACTAATATATGCTCTTATGTTACTAAAATATTTTAATAAATATTAATTTCTTAATAAATAATTTTTTTTTCAAATTTTATTTTCTTAACTATTTACGCATGTTATTTTCTTAAGTTTTAGTGAAAGGGATCCCCAAATGTCTATGTATGCAAAGTCTGACTCAATAGATGCCTCTATGGCTTGTCTTTTTATTGGACCGGTAGGATTTTGTTTAGCTCTAATTTTTAATCAAAATAAGGATTCACACATTTCATTTTTAATACTCAAAGATAGAATATTTCAAAGTTTGGAAATGTTGGATGATTTTCTCATTTTAAGGGTACTAAGCGAACTATCTAAGATTCTTTAGTTGTAGATTAAATTCTATCGGTAGATTTATTTGCAACTGTCAAAAATGACTTCTTTCCATAATAACTTACATAATATTAATGTCCCAGTTAACTAATGGGTAGCTCAAACAAGTTTTAAGCGCATTTTTAAATACTGTTATAACAATAATATAAAATGCACAATACAATGATTATACAAATATTGTACCTGATATAATACAAGATTAGTGGCAGAATAGGAGGGAAAAAAGATAAAAATAAGATAAAGTTAATTTAAATTTTATGTGTTTAAATTAGTTTATTTAATAATTTTAAAATTTGTGTCTATTATTTATAAGGTATATTTTAATTTAATTTAAAGTTTATTATATTTATAAATTTATTTAAAAGTTTATAATATATATATATATATAAAGAGGTTCATGTTAGTAACATTTTTACTTGTAATAATATTTTTTAAATTATAAAATATGTCAAATCAATATTTACTAATATTATTTATATAAAAAATAATTAAAATTATTTAATAAATAATAAATTTAATATATTATTTTAAATTTGAGTAACATTATAACTTATATTATATATATATATATATATAATAAAACATAATATAAAAATTAAAAATATATAAATAAATATTATATTATTATATTATCTGTAATATCATAATAAATTTGATAAAAAATTTAAGTCTTTGAATATCAAATAAATTAACAAAAAATATTTAATCTTTTTAAAATATAAAAATTACTTAAGATAATAGACAATAAGTTAGTAGCCTAAAATCATTCAGGAATTAGGGGTTGAACGAAAGTATATTACTTAAATCGTATCTTGTTCGTGAAGTGAAGTGTAATTGTGGAACTGTAGAGGTAGACAACGATGGGAAAGGAAAGTTTTATTTCGAGAATAAAGAAAAAAAGCTTATAAAGTTTCTTTTATTTAAAATTAAAAATTTTAATTTTTAGTAAATTATGTAAATATATTGATATTATATAAATATAATATATATTATAATAAATATAAATATATAATATATAAAAATAAATAAGTTACTCAATAAGTTAAATAAACTTTTTTTATAAACTTAAGTCTGTCATGTTTATCTAAAAAAACTTTTTAATAATCTTAAACTCATCTATTTAAACAAGTCAAGTCACGTTAAACTTTAAACAAATCAAGTCATAAGATCCTATCGAACGGTCATACTCATTTCTATCTCTATAGAATAACAACATACAAGTGTTAGAGATATGATGATACCAATATAATGAAATATAAATGGGTCATAAATGTCTTTCTCTTTGTGTCTTCACTTGCTTACTTAGAGAGCACTCTTTTGGAGTAAACCAAGGACAAGTGTAAACTTATAAAGAGAATCAATTTTAAATTTTCATCTACCTAAACAATTAAAATAAATAAATAAATACATAAAAAATTATTAAATAAAAATTGAGAACTTATAAAATCTTTATGATTAAATATTAGATTCTCTTCTATGTTGATAAGTATTTAAATTGAAAAATTGATTTCATATTTTATTTAATATATAAAGAGAGGTCTCATTAGAAAAATAAAAAGACCATTTTGTTAGGAGAGAATAGCAATTAATGAGAAAGAATAAGGAAATTTATTCATGCATAAACTCAAAATAATCACACTAAGATTATGATTGAAATTTTTTTTGTTGTTGCATCAAACTGAAATTTGAGAAGAACATTTAGAATGAGTGATTCTTTATTTTTAACAGTTCGATAGGTAATTTTTAGTTTCTTTCTTGATATTTTTTTTTATCCTTTGATTTTCTTTTATAAATTTTGTTATCTTAACGTTTGAGTGTCTCTTAGCACAATTTTGTTCACTTAATTAAGACTCTTCTGTACCCTTGCCAATTATAATGTGTAATACCCACAAATTTTTATAATGAATCTTTGAAGTCGCAAATAATATTTAGAAGAATATTAAGTAGGATTAAGGACCAAAAACAAAAATTAGAAAATTTGATACAAATGATGAAGCTATGTCTGCACCTAGGCAACTCAAATAATGAGTAAGAGAAATGTAAAATAAGAGTAAAAGATATTTTGGAGGATTAGAGAACATAAAGAATGATAAAAGATAATGAGAAAGACTTAGAAAATAAAGAAGGGACGAAAACACCCTCAAAAACTCCAAAAATGCCCCTAAAAAGTTCTGCTTTCTGCACAAAGCTGATCAGTTCCCAGAAAAATATCAAATGATCTTAGATTAACTTGGAACAAACCAAAAAGTGTTAAAATTATCATAGGAACAATTTGGAAACTTCTCAGGTAATGTTGAAAAAAATTATGAAAATGCCTCTAAAAGGATAGAAGGACAAGAAAGGGTGAGAAAGAAGCCAAGAGTGAGCCCCACATAGTGTACACGAAATCTCCATGTGGAAATCATGGCGATGAGTCACCAAGTGAAGTCAACACAAGTAAATCCATAAAAGACAAAAATAATTAATGCTAAGATTCTTTTAACCATGATTAAGATTAATTAACCTTGATTAATTAAAAGTTAATTATGCTTAGGATAAGATAAACATGATTAGTGACAAATTCAGTCTCATTAACACTAATTAAATTCTAAAAGGATAATTCCTTAAATTTTAAATTATTTTAGAAAATAAAAATTCTATGCAAAATTACCAAAATACCTTTAAGTGAAAAATTAATCCAATTTTACCTTTGCTTGGCCAAATTCACTAAGTCACATATGGGACCTCATTTGGATCAGTTTTTACTCCCTAAACACTTAGCAAAAGTCTCCAAACTTTCTCCAAGTTGAACCAAGTCCAAAATCTTAATCTTTCACCTTAAACTTAAGTTTCCATCTTTGAGATTTAAGCTAAAATCAAGCTCTAAACACTAAGCCCCACCACTTTCACCAAGAATATCTTTGTGGACCATCAACAGGGGACCAAGTTCAGCCACCACAACTCCACCATAAGCCCACACCAAGTCACCATCAAGTAGGATTTTCTACCTAGTCTTCTTAAGCTTTAATCTTACTTTTATGAATTGGTTTTCATTCTTTTATGGATCCTTTCTCTAAAATCCATTGATATCATTTTGTTTGGACTCATAATCACTCAAGGCTGTCTTTGAATAGTTCAAAATGACCATCATTATTTTTTAGTGATTTTTGAAAAATAAAATAAAGTTTGGTTAGTGTAAAGTGTTTTTAAGTAACATAGAAGAAATTTAATTGGTGAAAATTATTTTAAAAGCCATTTTGATGCTTTGGATAGTTTTTAGAAGTCATGAGTAAATTTTTGAAATGTTCTTGGTAGGAGATGGATGGATCTTAAAGTAGATCTTATGAATTTACACTTTGTTGTTTGAAAAAAAAAAATACTACCTTACATGTTTTTATGGTTAAAGCTTGAAAATTGTTGATTTTTTTTGCTATGGTGGACTTGTGTAATAATATGTCCAGATCTGAACTAATAGACTTAAATATTAAAAAGTGAAAAAAATAATAATTTATAAGTCCCAAAAGCTTGATTTGGGCATGGATCTAAAAACTATTAAGTGAAAGTTGTAATTTTGGGACCATAAATGACACAAGCCTCATAAGATATTTAAGACTCATTTTGACCATGATCTAAGCTATGGAGATTGGACAAGCCTATGCTACAAGTGCACAAAATCAAGGAACCAAGGTAGTATAAGAAGGAAATTTGAAAAGGTGACCTTAGAAAGCAAAAAGGGGCATTCGGCCATAATTGCAAACTTAAAGATCAAATTTATTAAAATTTTTAAAAGTGATAAAAACTATGCAAACAAGTTTTAAATGATGTGAAACAACTTTTGGAAGAAGAGAATTTGAGCTAAAATGGCTTAAAAACCACTAGGTATGCATTTGGCCACCCTAGTGTAACTTGAGAAAAAATAAGCTTAAATTTTGGTTAAGGGTTTATTAAGAATTTTCATTAGGTAAATAGAAGATATAAGAAAGGTTTAAAAATGGTTAAGTCCATAGTAACCAAAATAGATGAAATTATGTGAAATTCATAATTAATACTTAAGTTAGATTTCAAAAAGGCACAAGTTGATAACTAAAAATAAACCATGGATTTAGGTGGAGAAGAATGGTCATTCCGCCACATTAGAATTAGAGGAGAAGACCTAAAAATTAACCAAACTTGGTAAGATTTGTAGCCTAAAGAAGAATTGGTTAACCTAGGACAATTAAGATGAAATTTGTTACCCTAGACCTTTGATATGGCATTCGATCATAATGTTAATTAGTCAAGGAGGAGTTTTAATTTTTAACTAGGTCTAATTAATGATCCTTAGCATGTAAGTATAAGGTATTAAAAGTATAAGAAAGCTTTAAAAATAATTAAGGGCCATTCAATCACCTCAGGGAAAATTGATCAAGGAGGAGATTTAATTCTTAACTAACATTAATTAAACATCCTTAATATATAAGTAAAGGAGATTAAAATTGAGAGTAAGATTTAAAAAAAAATAAGGAGCTCATTTGGAAATTTTAACTAAATTAGTGAAAAGGAAGTTGAGAATTCACTAAGATTCAAGACTAAACCTAGGCATGAATAAAGTGATTAGGAATAAACCATGAGGTTGGAAAATTAATCTAAACCATTCGGCCATGATTTTCAAGAATGAAAAAGAAGTCTTAAAAATTTCCAAGTTAGGTACCAATAAATGAATTGGTCTTAAATTGGTAAAAATCAACTTATAAGATAAGGAAAAATAAACTAGAAGGCCTTAGGAACCAAGGACTCACATTCGGCCACTCCAAAATAAATAGGAAGAAATGAGTTTGAAAACTTGGTTTAGGTACCTTAAGAAGTCTTGTTATGTAAAAGTGAAGGATTAAAAGTTTACATGAATCTTGATAAGGTCATGTGCATCATTCGGCCATACATGATTAAATTGATTTAAATAGGTTAAAAAACTTAGTCTGAATAGGATATGCATAATACTTGAAAAATTTAGGAGCACAAAGAATAAAAACATAAAAGGTTTCATTCGACCACCTGGAGAAGAACTTCTAAGTTGTAAGAATCATGTGAAACTAATGGAACTTTGAGAAAAGGAAAGGTTGAGGAGTAACTTAGAAGGTTGAGAGAATTAAGTTCCTTGAGCGATTACTCAGAAAAATTTAAAGAGATAAATAAGTTAGAACATATAATAGGTACATGTAATTTATGTTATTCAAATGTGATTTATAAGCTGACTTATGATGTTCCATGAATGCAAATTGTTTAATGTGAGTTGAATATTGAATGCTTATAAGTATTGAAGAGATGAGGCTATATATGATGAATTTATATGACAGAAGGTCTTATAGAGTATGAAATCTAAATATGCATAGCATATTGGTTGAATATTATTTGAGCATGCATAATTATCTGGAAGTCTTTAAAATGAACCTAAAAAGGTTTAAGGGATCACTAAAGCAAACTTATGTAAAAAGTTAATCTACTATTAATGTGTCTTGTGCCCATCTAAGGGGCACCTAGAGCCCTACTAAAGAGGAGATAAAAGGGTTCTCCTAGGACATAAAAGGATTCTCCAAAAATTCTTCTATTATGAAGACAAAAGGGTTCTTCACTTATTATGAAATGGTGACGACCATCTAGGAATAAGCTCCATATCCTTAAGAAAGAAGGTAGAGTAATACAGCCAGTGAGAAGATATTTCTTGGCTATTTATAATGTATGTCTATGTTTAGAAAGTTTTCCAAAGTAGTGGATCAGAAATTAAAATTTTTCGAAGTTATGGAATAGAAAATGAAAGAGATAATGTACAAGACATAAAATAAAATATAAGTTAAATAATATCTGTATTATGATCCTAGATTTATGAAGTTTAATACAGATATATGCTTACATAATGAAGGTTGTTTTTTGTTTAAAAATAACCTATCCGATGGGAATTTTTGAAAGATTAAAATCAAACTTGTATGCATGTTATGATTTTTAAATAAACTAAAGTGGTTGTGTTGAAAGTGATGACATTAGGTATAGAGTGGAGGCCTACTGAGAAACCTAGTTTCTCACTCCTTATCTCCTTTCCCACTTTCTTCCCAAATAACAATAATGTCATTTGCAATGGTGGTGGTTTATATTGACATTAGTAATACCAATTAGTCGGTGAACCCTCATGGTCTCCTAATCACCGCGCAAGCCAACGTAAGAATCCATTTCTCGTTAGGTCATCTCTTCATCTTTGAAGTATTGAGCCTAAATTTTTCGATAATGGGTTTTGCTATTCCCTTAAAGGAATTTTATCCTAACGGAGTCTTTCCACCCCTCCTCCCTACCGTAGGCAACTAATAGCGATTGTTGAAGAAACCTCTTTTTTAGAAAGAGAGACTAATCTCCAAATGTCATCTCATTACTATAACTTGTCCTATGTATGGTTATCTTAGGGAAGTTCTCCTTATCCAATGTCATATCCATTCCAAGCCTACCAAAAGATTCCAGATGGAACATTCATGTTGTTAGATGCAAGCATGTGGAGGGAGCGATTCCATCATTAGGCTTGGAGAGGTTCGCTGATTTCACAAATTCGTTCCAAGGAAGCAAAATTTTGGGAAACCATACCAATAATTTAAATGTGTGTAAATAGTTGGATGCATGCATCCTAGATATTAGTATGTACTAGTAATTATGTAATATAATGTCTAGCAAGTATGTATGTAAATTTGATATGTACATTATGTTATGTAAATAAGTGTATATGGAGACCTTAGATCCTTACATGGTTTGAACTTGTAAATGGATTGTATAATTATGTGATGTTATATGTTATGTGAATAGGTTGTATCTAATTGTTTACTATGGATTAAAGACAAATGGAGTAAAGAAAATGATACATAATTATAATATTCTGCATGCACGCAAGAATGTCTAGTGAGTTAATTATTGATACGTACACTATATCGACAAGGCTCGCAGTTTATAAAAAAGGATTTTAAAAAATATTACCATATTTTATATAACAAGTATTTTTGAAAAGATTTCATATCATGAGATAACAAACTAATAATGGAACTGAATTATCTACTTAACCATAAAATCGATATTCATTTTAGGGTGTTATATAATGGATCTATCTTCTTTGGTTTGAATGATTTGTCATTCCTACTATAACACTCCAAAATCTCCCTAATCAATTATATAAATCATGAAACAATATCTTTAAGAAGAAAATAAAAATAGAAATTAAAATTTAAAAAGGTGTTAAAAAAATTAGAAATCTTTTTTAGAAATGATAAAATGTCTCTAAGTTAACAATAACAACAAATAAATTGTAGTTAACTCAGGATAGAAGATTAGAAATTTCCAAAAAACTTAGAACTTATCAATAAATTATTACAATGTCATTGAATGAAACTAGTGACATATAAAAGATAGAAACTTTGCAGTAAACACTTAGAGCATTTATAAAGAATCCAAGTTTTCTGGTGAGTGTTAAATTAAATTTCCCTAAAAAATAACTAAAAGACCTCAAAATAAACCAGGAGTGACTAATCAAGAAATAGAAACTTTAGGAATGAATTTTAGAAATTTTTCTAAAAAAATTCAGAAAATGACCAAAATGATCCTAATAGTCCGACCAGGTCAAAAAGTATTGAAAGAGACCCATAACTTATGCTTATCTTCAAGCATATTTTTCTAGATGATTGGGCAAGGATAAAAATGTTCCATTAATGGGAGAGATGAGTCATTCATGCCTTAACTCACTAAAAGACAAAACTATTATGAGGAGAGCGAAAACTAGTCAAGGTTGGGTTAAATTAAACTATGACTAGATTACATTTAACTATGATTAGGTTAATTAAATCATATTTAACCTTAGAATATAAAGTTGGACCATTTAGAATTAATTTTAAAAATTGAAAATACGAGTAAAATGGTCGTTTTTCCTTTGGTTAAAAATTAAACCCCTAATTACCCTTAAGTGGCCGAATTTTAACATGAGTAAAAGCTCTCCTCTTACCTCACAAACACTCGCATAAAACATTTATAAAATTTCTCTAGATCAAGTTCTCACTTTCATTTTTTCTATAGGCCTAATTATAACCAAGTTTAAGCTTCCATCTTTGAAGTTTAAGCTTATATATTAAGTAAGAAAAAACCCCTCCACTTCTCTTGAATGATTTTCATCTTAGGACCATGGAGGAGGAGTTTCCTCATCACAAAACCCACTAAGCATCTCTTCTAACTTCAACAAGTAGGATGTTCTTACCTTAAAACTTTTTAAGTGTTTTTATTAGTTATTTTTGCTTATTCTTCTTCTTTGTGGATATTTTCTCTAAAATCCAAGATCCAACTTTCTTGAGTATTATTTTTTTTAAAAGTCCCCTAACCTTTCAAAATAAGCATTTCTAATTTTAAATAACTTTTAAGGGTCCAAAATGAAGTTTTAATGGTTTAAAGTGCTTATTAGAACTCCTTAAGAATTTTCATCACTTAAATCTTCTTAAAAATGATTCTTAAAAATTTTGGATAGCTTAGAAAAAAAATTTTCAAGTTTGGAAGGTTCTTAGGTGGAGGTTGTTTAGAATTTAGAGTGAATCTTGTGAAAATTGCCTTATTTAGGCTTAAAGTGATGTTATGTTGTCTTATTCTCTGTAAACTTGAAAGTTTGTTCTTTTTACCATAAAAATTTAAGATCTTAGACTTTAAACCTTAATAACCATAAACTTGGACTATCATGGTCATAGAACTCAAGACTTTAAATGAAAGGCATAAAATTTAAAACTCCAAATCTAAACATATGATTTTTGTGATTAAAAAGAAAAGAAAAGGACTTATGAACTTGGAAATTATAAGAAAACATACTTGTAAGGACTTGATGTACTTGAGACAAAAAAAATTATTAAGTTCCTTGACTTTAAACCTGGATACCACCTTGCATGATCAAACTCAGTTAAAGAAAGGCATAACTCAGAGAGAAAGACTCATTCAAAAAGGAAGGTTAAAAGAAATAGTTGAGATCCACGTAAATACATTTTCAAGGAAAAAAAAAGGCAGATAAGATCATGATTTGTATGTATGCAAATCCAAGAAGATCTACATAAAAAGACTACAAGATTTAAGAAGATATGTTATTTATTTTATTAGAATTTATATTAATTTTTAATTAATTTAGTTTTTAATTTGTTAGAATTTGTTTAAATTATTTGACTAAGATTTATAAAGATTTAACTAGGATTATGTTGAAGATTTGAATCATATTATGGAGATTCTTTTAGGATTTAGTTATAATTTCCTTATACTAGTAACTGTACAAGTGTAAATAGTTCTTCTACAAGCAATGAAAAACACATTGGATATTAGAATTTCTATTAATCTAAATAAATATTTTTCTCTATCATAAGAATCATATCCTTTTTTTGCTCTTATAAAAATTTGTCTTGTCAATCTTTCCTATAAGATGATTCAAATTCATAAAACCCCTGGTTCATGCTTCAATCTAGGTGCAATGTTGTGTGGATCAGTTATCTCATGTTTGTGATTGGGCAAGAAGTCTAAACAACAAGTTACATTCCGTATAACATGGGTTGGTTATTTGCTTGTGTCAAGTCATTGGACTATTTATTTTATCTTTTTTCTATTATTTTATAATTTTCTTGTTTAACCTACACTGTGAAGATCAGACCAACCTAATAATTCATATCAATTATGATGGTAAAAGTTTACTAAAAATGATGTCTTGGTGAAAGATTGTCCATTCAACCATGGTCTCTTCCATGAGGAAGAAAAAACATAAAATGTACAAATACATAATAATTAATATCCTCTATAATTTTATTTAAAATAAGATTCATATATAGAACTAGAAAAAATGAAATTAAGAGACTTTGGTGGAAAAAAGTGGTGATTCGGTCTTAACTCTTAACTTAGGGGAGGAAAGGTTGAAAAATTTTAGAATAAATTAGCTAATTCTTCTAAGATAAGACTTTAGGAAAAAATAATCTTTTAGGATAAGAAAAATAAATTTAGTGACTTTTAGAATGAATATAGGTCATTTGGCCATACCTAAACAGAAAGGTAATGGAGCTAAAAAATTTTAAGACTCAGTAGTCTAAGAACTTAGGTCAAAATCATCAAGAAAACAACTTTTAGGAATAAGGAAAAATAGAGTGCAAGTCCAAAAAGACATTAAGACCATTCGATAAAACTTAAATATAGGGCTAATTATTCTCCTTAGGTATTAGACATAGAAAATTGGTCATAAAGACTAAGAAGGATGAATACAGAATTTGATGAAATTAGTAAAGGATCATTCATCTAAGGAGGATTAACATTAGTTAAATAAGATTTAGTAAATAAACTTTTGAGAAAAGGAAAGGTTGAAATGAACCTAGAAGGAATGAGTCATATAAGTTTCCTTTGAGAAACTTATCATAAAACATAAAGAATGTTAGATAACTTGGACAATTTTTTAAGAAAAATAAGCATGTTGTCCAAAATCTAAGGACCATGCATAAGCAGATATTTTTATTAAGGAGTAAATTTTTGGGTAACTATTTATATCTTATTTATCATGATAATATTTGAGTATGTCTATTTATGTGAAAATATGTTATGTACTCTCTTGAATGATGTAATGAATTGTGTGGGAATATATGTTCTATATGTTAACGAATTATATGAGAAATGGATGATTTGGATGTTATATATGCATACCATATTGGTTGGATATTGAGCATGCATCTTTTATGAAGATTTAAAATAAAACCTAATAAATCAAGAGATCACCAAAGAAAACTCTACGTAAAAAATTAACACTACTCTTAATATGCCAAGTCTGGAACTTATGCACACTCAAAAGGTGCAAGGTCCTTTTGTGATGAAGTTGTAGGTCTTCAAAAAATGATGATGACCATCATTCAAAATGAGCTCATATCCTAGAATAGAAGGTAGATTAGTAGACAAGTGAATATTATTTGATTAAATGGTTAATAATATGCCTTAAATTAAACTATCACTAAGAGAGTGGCTAGAGAATAAGAATAATTATGATTAAGACATAGAATGAGTAAGAGTAAAATAATATTTGTTATGATAAGAAGGTGATCTATATATTGAATAAGTGTTCTGTTATGTAAATTTTTCTGAGATTATGACTCAAGGAATAAAAGAGATGTATGCTTGTATGAAATTTAATCCATGCTATTATTAAAAGGAATTCACTCCAAATAAGTGTGATTTTTAAAAGTAATAATTGAGCGTATATACGTGTCATCTTTTTATAAGTAAACTGAAGTGACTGGAATAGAAATGATGTCATTGATCCCTAGATAGACGCCTACTAAGAAATTATGATTTCTCATTCTCCACCTTTCGTTTCTCTTCCAAACTCTAAAATGTCATTCACCACAGTGGTACTGTACCTAGACCTCTATAATGTTTACTGGCTCTTCAGTGCCCACAATTTGGTGATTATCGCCCAAGTCAATGTGCTAGTATACTTTTCCTTTGGGTAACTTTTTATCGCACCAATGGTCAGTCCATAATTCTCCCTCATCAAGTTTTCCATTCCATTGGAGGCATTTCATACGAACATAACATTTCCTCTGCTAACTAGATTCCATACTCCTTAGGCATCGTTAAACATGGATGCATCTTCATCCAGTAATGAGAATGATCCTCTCACTTTATTGCACTTCCATAGTCCATCAAACATATGGTCCTCTTAGAGGAGTTTACCCTACAACATGCCCTCAACAAGTGATTTCTATTGAAGATACCTAGTAAAAGACTATTATCCTTTTGATGATGACTTGTGGTTGGAGCCCCAAGGTGATAATTTGTGAACATTGAAGAGAACTTCAATTATGTTAGTGCGATATATGTAAATTTTGTGTTAGATAAATGTAATATAAGCAAGGTACTAATGCCCTTGTTATGTTATAAAGGACTCGTAAAGAGCCTTAGATTTATAGGGTTTGATATTTGTATGAATAATATTGTACATATGATTGTATATGTGAATGTATATTACCTTAAGTAAAATGAATATGAATTTTCAAAATTAGCATTAGTGATGATATTTTAACGTTTATTATTTGCTACATTAGTTTCTACGATAAGACTCTCACTTTTAACATGTCTTAAGAAAAAAAAATTATACCATATTTTCAATATCAATATTTTATAAAAAAATTCTATATCATGAAATAACAAACTAATAATGAATCTGCAATATAACTTAAACATATAACAGATGTCATTATTAGAGTGCTACACCTAATTCTCATATCGAGATGGTTTTTCATATTAAAAATATTGGTATCTATTACTTGTTATATATCTATTTCTTTGGTTTCCTAGTTAGAAGGATTTATTTTTTATATATTGTTTTGTTATTGTTCCTTCATTTTACCATTCAAATATATTAGCAAATGAATATAGAATTTGAAAATAAAAAAATAATATGTATAAGAAAAAATTATAAAAATAAGAATATTAAAATTCATAAATACTAGTTGAAAAAAAATTATCAAATAAAAAATATTATGTCACATATATTTAAATAAAATTTATGATCATTTTCATATATCATAATATATATAATTTTTAGTAACATTAAAACATATTAAAAAATATTAAAAATATTATCTATAAAATAACAAGTGTTTTATCTTATCCCATTACAAGAAAAACTTATTTTACTTGCACTTTTTTATTGTGATTTATTTGATCGTTAGAAATTTTATTTTTTAAATATTCTTTTACCTTTCATCCACACACAACTATCTCAAACCTTTTTTTTCCGGTAAAGTAAACTATGAAGTCTCCTTTGTTCAGTTTAAAATTAATCTCTAAAGCATCGATTCAGGTACAAAGCCTTAGGGTATCTCTTCTATTTTGTCCATGCAAATCTTGCATAACATATATGTTTCTTTAGTAATTTCTTAACTTAATCAAAGCTAGCACTAAGACTTTTGGGGGAATTTAACTACAGTTTATTCTTTACTTCTTAATTTGATGCTTTTGTACTATTTTTATGTTATTTGTTATGTTTTGCTAGTTTATGTTAAATGTTTAAGTTTCAATTTGTGATTGGTTAGTAATTGTTCAATAACACACCCATGTCCCTATCATCTTCCTTACTTTCAATTCATGAATGGTGTGACGACCAAAGCCATGGATGGTATGGGACTTCAAACTTGCTTTGATGCTAGCTCTTATATTGGTCACTTCAGGTATGGTGTCAAGCACGGACTTGGATCCTACCATTTTAGGTCATTTTTTTCCTTCTCTCTTCAAAGTCCCTTTTTTTTTTCAACTCAACTCTTAATTGTATCTTTGATTGTTCACTATTTTTCAAATTTAATGGTGGATCTCCTTTTACTTTCTATTATGGTTGACTTGTCAGATGTAATCAATACTTTCTTGGAAGGACTATATCTCCTCTGCTTCTTCTTAAAGTAATAAGTTGATTAAACAACTAACTTGTCTCAAATTTGGGTGTCTTGATTGTTTTCATTGATTGTTTATCTTGCTTAAATTGTGTATTTTTTTTTCTAATGACATTGGTGTAAAGTTTGCCTTTTTAATTAACATGTTATTTGACGGGAGCGTATAATAGATAATTTGAAATTTTAATTTTGGAGTGGTTGTATTCCATTGTGCTGTAGAAATGGAAATGGATATACTAGAAAGTATTTTGGAGACAAAATACATGTATTTGGGATCTACTACTTTGCCAATGACCACTATTATGAGGGAGCATGGTATGATAGTTGTATGCAGTGTTGGAAGAATTAAGTGCATTTGGTTGATTTACTTTTAAAAGTAATTGCTTATTTTTTCACTTTTTAAAAATATTCTTATAACATACGAGATTATTTTTTAAAATTTTCTCATTTTTCACATAAAATTGTAATTAACTTTCTCTAGTTTATAAATATGCAAGTTGTACTAATAAGAAAAAACACCATAAGCTGGTAGCTTAGAAGCATATAGACACACTAAAAACACACATTACTCTAATAATCTCGCCATGATGCCACCAGAATGTTATTTTTGCCTTAGAAGTGTTATGTCAATCCCACCAGAATACTGTTGCTTAGCCAAGCTATAAACATCAAGATGTTCTTTATAAATAAATTAACTAAAGTTTACTGGTTTATATATTTTTTGTATAGGGCAGTCTACCATTTTTCAGTTTTGTCTAACATAGTTGAAAGGAAACTTCGGGAGCTATTTACTAGCTTTTTACATTTCTTTATTAAAATTGAGCTTCTTATATTTAATTTCGAAAGCTTTGTTAGCTCCAATGATTTCTATCACATCACTGCCATTATTAACTAGCCTTAATACCTATATATCAATGATATATTGAACTTTATATATTTTATTTTATTTTGTCTAAGTATGGATTAGAACTTTTTTATTTTTTATTGATATTGATTATTAACTTTGAATAGTCAGGTTTTTTATGGTCTTTTCCTTTTTCACATAAATAGATTTATATCCAGGATATTTCCCATTCAAAAGCAGAGCTCAAGTTTTCCAATATATCAGGTTCACCCATTATTGATCCACATCTCTCTCCAGATGGATCTATGCTTGCTTATGTAAGAGACTATGAGTGCATATTTTATACCCCTTATCTAATGAATCAAAGCAGTTGACCCATGGGGCAAAGGAAAATGGTTTGGTAAGTTCAACTCTTGGTTGGTCTTTACTTCATCTGAGTTACTAAATGCATTTGAGTTTTAAAAAAAAAAATAGTTGATGACTCTTGTATAGTCGCTTGACTAACTAAAGTAAACTTTTTAAATAATTTTTTTTAAGCAAAAAACTTTTTGACAATTAAAGGATCATATGGTAATGTATCTATTTGAAATATGCCAAGGTCCGCTTACTTTTGCTGCACATATCCTATTTTAATTGTCATAAGTATTTGATTTCTATTATGAAGTATCAAACTGCTAATTTAGTTAAGTTTGATCCTTCCATCCTTAATGTCAGTCGCCTGGATAATGGTAGTTAAGTGCAGTGTTGATTCTCTTTTAGGGTCACTATAGGATTCTAAGGTTCTTTTCTTATTTATAAAATGAAGCTCGATTGAAGTATTGGATTTAATCAATGCTTTAATAAATGCTTACAAGATAGGAATGCGAGAGGAAGTATCTTCTAGTTTTGAGTTTGGTTCTCTCTATTTTGTTTCTAACTACATTTATGCTTTAGCTGTGTGGTTTGGTGCAAAAATGAGAATAGAGAAAGGATATATAGGACGAGAGGTTCTAATAGTATTATTTGTTGTATTGATTAGCTTCATGTAAGTTGTGAGTTTGTTCCTCTTTTTAAGACGAGCCTGTAACTTCTTAAAATTGATGCCCTTATCCATCCTAGAACTCAAAAAGATAAGAATATATATTATATTTACCTAACTATGTTTCCAATCCCAGCTCACTTGGGTAGGCATCTCCAAGCTTGAGTGTTTTTGCTGCATCCTTTAAGATGTTTGAAACAATTAAGAGGAAGCAAGAAATTGACGCATCTAACACTATTGGATGGCATCTTGATGACATTAATGGAGATGCGAAACTTATGGAGGTTTACTCTAATTATCATATAAGATCAGATGAACTGATATTCAATGGATTTTATCTTTCAATACCTAGTAGTGGCACAACCACAGCTTTGGTAGGACAAACTGGGAGTGGAAAATCTACAATTGTTAGTTTAATAAAAGAGATTTTATGATCCACAAGCAGGTTAAGTTTTAATTGAAGATATCAACCTCAAAGAATTTGAATGACATGGATTAAACAAAAAATAGGCCTAGTTAGCAGGAACCAATTATCTTTACTTGTATCATTAAAGAGAATATTTCCTATGGAAAAGATGGTGCAACTGATAAAAAAATTAGAGTTGCAGCAGAACTAGCTAATGCTGCAAAATTTATAGATAAACGACCTCAGGCATGCTCTTGAATCACCGTTTATGTGGAACTTGCATAGTGAATTCCCTCTTAGCAGTTTGAAATGTTCCTTTCCTTTGTAAGGATTATTTTTATCAACTTAGTATATAAGACTTCAAAGAAAAAATCTTCTATCATTTATTGTATTATTATTTTACATCAATAATTTCGTATAATAATGAATTATGAAATTAGGGACTAGACATAATGGTTGTCAACATAAAACTCAGCTCTCTAGGGGTAAAAAACAAAGAGTTGCAACAGTAAGAGAAATTTTGAAAAACCTTAGAATACTACTTCTGGATGAAGCAACAAGTGTTCTTGATACCAAATCTAAGACAATTGTACAAGAGGCATTAGACAGAATAATGATAAATCGAATAACTATCATTGTAGCCCATAGCTGAAGTACTATAAGGAATGTCGATACCATTGTTGTTATTCATCAAGGAAAAATTCTCCATGAATCTAATTTCTCCATGAATCAAAAATTCTTAAATGTTTATATAGGTACACAACATGCAATAATATAAATCTAATTTCTCCATGAATCAAAAATTTTTAAATGTTTATATAACTTGTTGCATCATTATGTTTTTCCATTGATCAGGTTCACATACTTGAGCTCCCAAGGACCTTGATGGAGCCTATAGCCAACTCATTAGATTATAAGAAATTAAAGTGTCATAATGGAATGGATTAACAATTACATATGATTTACAATTAACAATCAAAATAACCTATATGATTACGTGTGGAACTTAAGTCTCAAAAGGAATCATTTTGGAAAACATAGAGAGAGTAGTATATAGATATTAAAGTAAATATATAAAAATGAATGAGCACATATTTGATATTTTGTAACTTTATTCCACCAATATTCATCCTATTACATTTGTTTCTACAAATCAAAATTTGTAACCATATAATTCTTTTGAAAACTTTAAGGACTACTCTATGGACGAATGCAATTATATTTATTTCTCTTCTGATTTCTTAGATGCGTGCAATTTGTGTAAAATATTACACTATATTTTGAATCCTGATTCTAGAAAATGGATTTATGTCATGAATGAGAATATATTATTTTCTTTTTCTTTATTAAGTTTTTTGGTGATATCATTAAGAAATATATGTTACAAGGATTATACATCAAATAATATATCTTAAGACACTTCAAAGTATTTTATCGTCTTATAAAAAAAATATATACAATCAAATAGAATACTCAATTGGCACTTCTTGCACAATTCCATTTTTGGATCTTTGAACAATAAAAGAAACTTTCAAACTATGGAAGCATAGAAAGTCCAAGTCTAAAAAGGAAATATTCTTTTGTGTTATGAAAAGCAACAAATAAAAGCAAAAAGACAAAAAATTTATGTTTGATGAAGAAAATAAATTGGACGAAAGAGCAGTTTGATTTCCCTTGACCCAAGGTCATGCATTCAATGTTCATGTAGAAGACGTAAATCATGTTTGTCTCCCAACGACTACTTTGCCTCTACCTATATAAAGATCAAAACTTATGAGGAAAAAACAACCAACATTAACTGAGTGATACATCTTGAAGTGTCATATCTACTCACAATCTAATTTGTATTATTTGTATTTACTCTTGTTGTAATATTGGATTTAAGAAAACAATGTTGCTTGACATATAAGTGTCTTGTCTGTTTTCTGGATAAACGTTTAGCCTTGAGAGGTTTGTGTAAAATACTGGGTAGTATTTGTTAGGTGTATTTTCATACATTCTAGTTGTACTATTTTATAATAGTGGATATACTTATTATGTGATAATAGGGACTAAACGTAGCCTTTCGATTGGTGAGGGTGAACCAGTATAACTCTTGGTGTATTTATTTCTATATTTACCCTCTACGTTGTTAAGTGTCTTAAGATGCTTAGTATCTTAATAACGTATTAACGTTAAAAGAAAAAACAAGTCATTTTTCCTACAACGCCACGTTCAACCCTTCTTCTATATGTCGAGTCTTTTCTTACAAAGTATAATGTGTAATTTGATTTAAGTTATGAGAATGATACTGTAATTTAACATAAATGTTACAATATATTATTTATATAATAAATAGAAACATTTATATAAAATGTTAGAATAAATGTTGCTAAATAGTATGAATTTAGTAGTGAACGGGAGATATTAAATGAAATCTTAAAGTTAAGCAACTTAGGTTTAATTTGTTAGGACATAGGAGAGTGATGAGTAAGAATCTGATTTAAGCAATCAATACTTAAATAAGAAATCATATTTAAACCAAATTTAAATTTGTGGGTCAAATGTTAGAAAGTATAACTTCTTGCAAGAATATATAAGAAAATTAAAAAAAAATCTAGAACATATGCGTGAGAGTAGATACGTACTAGAACAAGAAATAAAAAAATACAAGAAAAAAATCACAAACAAAAATATATGAAAAATAGAAATAACATCCAAAAGAGTTTGATTTAAGTGAATATGAATTTATATAAATAATAGTAAAAATATAAATTACACAAAAAAAAATTGATTTGACTAAAAAATCAACAAAAATAACATGCACGTGTCTAGTCTAAACAAATCTAAGCAAATCAATGTTGGATCTATGAGTAATGATGGAGTACATATTCATCAACGGGAGATGTGATTTTGCATAAGGGATGAGGAAAATGAAGAAGATTGAAGATTGAAGGTGGGGGAGATGCAGGATGAGGGTGAGGAAGAAAAATGATGCAATAGGGAAGGATGACGGTGAGGAAGAGAGAGGGAGGGAATGGATAAAGAATGGGGAAAATGAGAGAAATTAAATATTGAGGGTGAAGGAGACATTAAAAACATTTGTTTTAGTGAGAAAGAGAGGGAGGAAATGTATAAAGAATGAGGAAAATGAAAGAGATTGAATGATGAGAGTGAAAGAGACACTACAAAAAAATTTATTTTAGTGATAAATTTTAAAAGATAAATAATAGTAGTTTTAATTTTCACTGGACTCTTTTATGATAGATCAATGTTCGTTAAAAATTATCTTTAAAAAATATTTTAGTAACCATATAAATATTATAACCATCAAAATTTAATATATTTTGTGTCAATTTATACAATCGTCAGAATATCTATAAAAAAATTATTTGTTTATTGTAATAAAATATAGGATAAGGATGACCAAAAAAAGGTCATTGATAAAATAAAGGAGAAGTGATATATGTTGGAAGAAATATATATATATATATATATATATATATATATATATATATATATATATATATATATATATAATTTAAATAAATTAAATTTAAAAGTTGAATGCTACAATAATTATATTTATTATGTTAAAATTGTAATGTGTGTACGAATACAACAAGTGAATTGTACTTTTGCACAAAAGATAAACTTCCTCTACTAAAATAAAAAATTGAATTCTTAGTTCTAACTTTTTTTAATAAAAAAATTCAATGAATCCCAACCAATTTAATTTAAATACTTTTATTAAAATTTTATACAAAATTGTCAATCTTCCATCAATCAATTTTTTCAAAATTATTCATCTTTTCTAAATTTAGGCTAATAGTCCAAATTTTTATTTTTGAAATTTTTATTTTTATACAACTTTTTAATGTTTCAAATACCACCCCACAATATTAACATATTATATAAGTTTCGATGGGTATTGGTGATACATTATCCATTATCCATTAATAAGAAACTTGAAATAATAATTATGTCTATGTCTAATTTCAAGTTCAACCATTTTCTACATAAATATGATTGAAAAACATCACACGTGATGAACGTTAAATCGATGAAACTAAAAGAAGAAAAAGAGTGAGGTTCACCAATAAAGAAGGTGAACTTCTTGTTACATCTTGATTGAACATTTTAAAAGATGGAACCATCAGAAGTTGATAGTAAGAAAGGAAACTAGAAAAACTAAAATCATAATGAAAAAAGTAAATACATAATTATTTGAAGAAGAGTGACACCTCAAAAAAAACAACATGGTAATTTTCAATGAAATTTATTTGAACAAAAACAAAAAAAAAACTTAAGTATGCATGACAATTGTTGAAGGAAAAATCAAAATAGATGACAGAATCATTTCATTATTCTTAAAAAATATAAAGATTTCTATTGTCAAGACATATTCATCATCTTTTTAACTTGAAAATACTAATAAAAAAATACAATACTGAACTTTGATTCTTCAATAAATAAAAGACAACAAAATAAAATAGATAAAACTTTTAAGAATTTAATATTAATTGAAATTGAAGATACACACAAATCAACAATATTTACTATCCAAGAATTGGTACGTGTGAAGGATAAAAGCAAATTGAAAAATAAGACATGAAAGTTAACATAAATAAACTAAAGAACAACTTAAAATGAAAAGGATAGATCCTCTTTAAAATACAACTAAATGAGTAAGAGACAAATAATAGATCATAAATAATAGTACAAACATATTAAAAAATATAAAATAATAAAATTTTGTATTTAACATATTATTACGTTTCACGAATAAAATATTTTCAAAAAACCATGTCACATATTATATTTTTTTTTGTAACATACAATTTTATATATTTTTTAATTCTTAATTATTTAAAAAATAAAATAAAATAAAACTATGAATATTAAATGTTGATGGAACATATTTGAAAATATTTTGGACATCAAAATAATAAATATTAAATAATTTTATTTATAAATTTTTATATATTTTACATAAATTTTAATATATTTTAATTTCTAAAAAATGTTATTGTTATATTTTTAACAGAATTTTATTTTTTTAAATAAATTATTTTAAAAATAACTATGAATATTTTAAAATTTTAAAATTATTATACTTTTACATACTTATTGATTCAAAATTAAAATTAAAATTAATTAAATTTTTAAGATAAAATAAAATTAAAAATAATGAATATGAGATAGTTTGTAAGATTTATTTGATGGATTTTTTTGAATTGCTTCATTGAAGAAATAAGTTCTTACAATTGTATAAAATAAAAAAGAAATGATGAAACGTATAAAAAAGTGTATGTAAACAACTCATGTATGATACTCTGTTGTATATGCTTTAATAATATTAATCATTAAGAACTTAATTATAAGATTATAAAATAAAAAAAAATTATATTATGAAAATTTAATTAAAAATTTATTAAAATTATAAAAACAACAGATTAATTTAAACTAAATAAAATAAACGCTGAGAAATAAGTACATTTTGCCAATAAATATACAAGAGATTTTAGGCTGAAGACAGAAATAATATTCATAGAGGATGGGAGATGGGCCAGTACGTAGGATTAATTGGAGGAAAATATAGCTTTTCCTCTATTTTTTTTTTCTATAATATCATTCTTCCCAGGTAATTTTAAATTTGAAGTTTTCATGGGCCTGGATAAAGCCCAAATGACATGATATTAATTTCAATGAAGAAATCCACTACTTTAAACCAAAAGAAATATATAAAGACAATCCACTGCTAGGTACAAAAGAAAATTTTAAATTTATTATTATGTAGATTAAGTTTATAAATTTTTATAAAGTTTAAAAGAATCTAATATTTTATTAAATAATTTTAACTTAAAAATATTAAGAAAGATATATTATATATTGTATTAAAATTATTTAATAAAATATTAAATTTCTTTTAAATTTTATAAAATTTTATAAACTTGATCTACACAGTAAAAAAAATTTAATTTAATGGTTAGACTAATAAAATTTAATATATTAAAAAAATTATTTAGTAAAATAAATCAACATAAATTATTTCTATGAATGATTTTTGTCCAAACTTTGATAGGAGGGGGGAACGCTTCACATTAAAATCTTGGTTTTTCTTGCTATAATTATTTTTTCCATATATTTGTTTGATTGCTCCAGATAGATTCTTGCAACAGGGAGGACTTATTTCTGCTTACTATTGTTGTCTTATTGTTATTCCCCTATGACATCAAACTTAATATTAAACTAGCTCTAATGGACCAACTTATAAATTAAAATAATACATATAATATATTATTTCTAATATATTTTTATTATTATCTAAAAATGTATTAAAAAATTATAAATAAAACTCATTAAATAAAAATGAGATTCACAAATGTCGAAGTCTCAATATATTTTAATTGATGATAAAAATTTAATATTACTAACCTTTCCTTTCAATATATGTAAAAAATCTTAGGAGGTATGGTGTCCTAAAAATAATAATATTTCACAGTATAACATACTCACACATACTGCTTGATTCAATTTAAAATATTATATTATAGTATTAATGAAATCATAAATATGTAAAAAAGTGTACACATGTAAGAAAAAAATATTAATATATGTTCTATTTAAATATGATGACAGAAATATTACACACATGTTTTGTGTTTTAGTATTTTAAAAATACTATACACATGTACGCAAAAACTTTGTAAGATGCAAGGCACCATTGGGCTAAGGGGGGCCAATTATAGTTTAATATTTTAAAGAGGTTTCTTCGGAATTCAGCTTTGTAGGAAGGAGCCAACTCAACTACCGTGAGGAATGTTCTTCAAAACCACGTGTCTTTTCAGCCTTAGAAAAAGGGAAAATCCTAAAGCTATGTATGGAACATAAGAATTCTACATTAAAAATGAGTCATCAACTTGTTTTCAATCTTGCACATGGTTTGAATCATTGGATGAAACCCTTTTTATATTGGTCCCTGCTTCGTTTGGTAACATGATTGTTATCTCATAGGAAAAAGTGGGCATTAGGTAGAGCTCCCTAGAGGCAACACCAATTGAAGGTTATCAAAGAAATATATGCTGAAATAGGAACAATGGATAGTGCCAAAGGATAAAGAATGGAATGGATCAAAAGGAGTAAGAGGGTGGAGTAAGTAGCAAGAAAACTAATGGATGCTAAGGGAACCTTTTTAGACATGCATTGTGTCACCATATTCTATTTTGAACTTTGTTCCCTCTAGGGACTTGAAAATTAAGAAATAAAAATATAGAGTATTTTCAAAGATTAAGTGGACCATATTGTGTGTATACGTGGTTATATTCTTCTTTGCTTGTCCACTTCCACATACCACGACACATTTTTCTTTTTTGCTTAATGGGATTGATGATGTGGAATTTAGGAGTGGTTTCCAAATGAAATGTAATGATTCTATTGGAAGAAGTCCTATCCAAGTCTTGTTTATAATTCATATATGGATTTTGTTCACACTTTGTGGGTTGTGAGCCACCACATATTTTGGATAGATTAATCAGAAGATAATTCATGTTTGTTTATTTCATGGCTTTGATATCAATACCATTTTTGACATTTGAGAGAGGCTGTTGGTGGTTGTCAAGCATGTTCGGTACTTTTCACTATCCTGGGCCTAGTGTAAATTTAGCTCATTCAAGGTGTAATCTTTACACCATTTGGAAAGATTTTTTTAAAAAATAGACATTGAAAATAATAATGATTATTTTATACACAAATTTTACTATTTATCTATCTATATATTTTATTTAAAAATTAATAAATTTAAAATAAATATATATATATATATATATATATCTATCTAACAATTTACATTCAAATGTAAATAAATATATGCTGTTATTTATTTATATGTGAGAAATGTTTCTTTAAAATCAAAGAAACGTGAAATTATAATTACAACAAATCAAAATTGAAAAGTATTTAAAATTGTAGTTTTAAAATTATACCGAGTGAAAGGTTAATCTTCTAATAAATTAAGATGAGTTAGTTAAAATTATTATAAATAATCATTTTTAAAATATTTAACATAAATTCAAAATCGATGATTAAACTTCAAGAATTACTGCCAATTGATCTATATGTTCAAAGATATAGGATAATGTTCTTTTAAAATTACTAAACTAACGTAAATTGTATAATATTTATCATTATAGAGTAAGTCAATCTTTAGGTACAACTTCCTTTTACTTTTTTATGATCTACAATTACTAAAAACGTGTGTGACAATCTAAAATAACCAGAAAATATTATTATAGACTGAAACAAATTATTAAAAAATTAAAAGATGAGATAAGCCCTATTTTATAATTAAGACGTATCCCATATTGATAGATTTTTCAAAAATCTTAAAAAGAGAACTACCCCATATTGGGAAAAAAAACCTAAACAAGGAAAATACATCACCTATTACATGTTATATTTTTCTCTTTTCTCTTTTTTCATTGTAAAATGTTTATAAAATTATTTTAAAAATATAATTTTTAAAAAAAGCATATATATTCATTACCCTCCTCTTGTTTGACATCCTTAACTTAAAAAAAAAAAAAATTGTTTTTGAAGTTTCGGTGATGGATAATTTTCATGAAAAATGTTCAAATATTTATTGTGAACAATGAGAAAGAAATTTCTAGAAATGAATATCCAATTAAAAAAGGGAATTTGGGGTTACAAAATTTACTTTATTAGGAGTTTATGCTGTCTTCAATAAAGAAAATTCACCCATTTGCATTTGAAAATCATATCCTTGCAACTTCAAATGAGTTGTCATTGTGTCCCTAAACAAGGGATGTTGCTTGTGTTAAGCTTGATACCACATATGGGCACTGATTTCCACTTTATATAAATTAATGCTTTGAAAGACAAGTTTCTAAAAGAAAATGTGTAAAACAGGTGTTTGCATATGGACCCTACCCCTTTCAATGTTGTTATGTTGCAATGGTGCATGTGGACAGAAAAGGAATAAGCACCACTACACTTCACCACCACCATCTTTAGGTCATTGCCCTTACACTACAATCCAACACTACAATCCAAGAAAACCATCACTCACTGCTGGCCATCCAATCTACACTACCCTTCCTGAGAGGCTTTTATTTCACCCTCTTTTTGGGCCCTCTCTTTGCTATTAATGTGTGTCTCACTCACTCCCATTCATGTACCACTTTCTTTCATATCCCATCATCAATGACTATGCTTTTGTCTTTGTTCACTCTACATTTTATTTAATTTTTCTTTTTCTTGGTTAATTGTCATATGACCCTTATGAACATGGTTTTTGGGCAGAAATTTATACATTGATTCCCTTCTCTAAAGTTTTCTATTTTTTTTTTAAAACAAATGTTCAGACAAGACAATATTATCTTATTTAAAAATCAGAACATATCACCTCCATCGTAATTTACATTAATATTTATAAAATCGTCCATCAAACCAAAATTTATTGCAATAAAAAACTGTAAAACTTCAATTTTTTTATACCCTCTCATCAAATTATACTATGTAGATTTTTTAATTTTGTAGCACCATTTAATGGACATTATCTATCGTTAAAAAATATTTATATTTCATCGTTCAATTTTTTTTTTTAAAATAATAATAATAAGTGGATCTAAAAATTTAATCTTTACCGCAATGAATCCCTTGACATCTTGTAAACTCTTCTGTAATGAAAATACTTTAAAATTATGATACTGTGATTACAATTTGCACATTTAAAATTTAATTTCATACAATCTGAAATTTCGTTAGATGGATGAATTTTTTTTAATTTCTGCAAATATAATTCAACTTATTTAAATTAAAAAAAAAATAGGCATCATCCAATTTGCCAAGAAAAGTTTATGGGGTTGTGAATTAGTGGTTGATAAAAAGCACAGAGGCTAATAGTTAGGCAATAATCAAACTGAAAAGGTCATTAGATAGTGCAATATGAGCTTCCATAAAACTCTTAATGGGATCATTGCTGTTGTCTGATTTCTTAACGTCTCAGGAATCGATAAAAATGGTCCTAAAGTTCTGCTTTTTGTCCATTATTACATATGAATGAATGTCATGGGTGCCATGTTTTCCGGTTATCTCTTTGACCGCTCCAAATAACTTATTAAAAATAAAATAAAATTTCCTGTGTTCAATGAGTGGAGGTGATGAATTTATATGTACTTGGAAAACTTTTTTACAAGAGATATAATTGTTTGTTTCTTATATGTTGGCTTAAAAAGTTGGTAATAAGTTATAATTCTTAAAAAATAAAATGAACTAAATATGCAGTAGATATTTGGGAATAACTTATTTTTAAAAATAATTTTATAAATAAAACTAAATGAGTTTTAAAAAATAAATTAAACTATACATATAATTAAATATAAAAATTGATCTAATATAGTTTAGATAAGATAATAAACTCATACCTCATTATTTTTATTCTTTAAAAAAATACTTTCTATTGCTAATCCATTTTATTAAAATATTGATTTTTTAATCAATTGTTCCCATATTTATTTATTCAAAAAATAAATATATAAATATTTAATTATTTTACTAAGAATTATGCAATAAAATTTTGATATATTATTTATTTATTTTATTATATTATTTTCTTCATTTATATTTTTATATAAAAATAATAACTCTTAAACTTTTATACAAACAAATAAATAGAAACAATTTTTTTCTCCTCACTAAACATAGATAGCATTCTAGAAATATAGTTGGATTGGATCCTTTGCTTTTGCCCTAAACAAACCTACAATTTAAAATTTATGATCACTAATATAACTTAATTGACGACCATTTATTATGTGTTGCAGAAGTCAATTAACCATTAAATTAACATGAGATCATGTGGGGGTACCTCATGAGGTATCAGAATAAGATTTTGCCACATGGCAGACCTTATTGTTATCAATAAATCACTTTCTCAAGATGGCCATCAAGAGGTGCCCAAAGGGAAGAGGAAAAGCAACTAGGCAACCTCCATTGAACTGAAATCAAAGTAAAGTTTGGTAATTATCCTCCATTGACAACAACACCTAAATCTGACCTTCCCACTGAAAATTATCAGTAAACAAAAAATATATATAATATATATTTTTTCTTAATACAAAAATAAGACTTTTCTGTTCCTGAACCTCTCTGTCCCACCCCAACTGCTTCTCTCTCTGAGAAGGGGTCTGTTACTTCACTTTTTCCTTTGTAGAGTTTCCTTCAAGTGAGAGTGGATTGTGGAATACACAAAGTTCATATTTTTATTGCTCTTCATCAATTTTAAACTTGATCTAGTTACCAACTCCATTGGAAACAGTTCAACTTTTTAGTTTCTAGTTTTTGGTTTCTAAGAGTCATGGAAGTCTCTGAATTCTGTCTCTTCCAATTCATGAGTTCAAGTTGTTTTCAATATACTCTTGTTCTGACTCTTGCCCTTTTAACCAAAGACTCTTCTGGCTTGTTCCATAACCTTGCTTCTCATTGTTTTGGTGTCACTATATGTGGGTCCTCTTCAATTTAACCTCTGCTTGTTCTTGTTTCAACTTACCAGCTTCTAAATCTGTAATCTTTTTTTCTCCTATTTGTTATTCTGTTGTTCTTTTAAATCACCTCTGAGGAGGTTGTTGTCTTTGGAGATTGGTATGGGGATGGGGGTGGTTTTAGCACTGATTCTGCATCTGGTGAAGCTATGTATCATTGGCTTTGTTGTGGCATACCAAGGATCCGAAGGTAGGTACTAAATTCTCAGAACTCTTTGTTGAAGTTAGTCTCTTTAGAACTTTTGGTCTTAGTTTGTTACAGATAATGACAAAAATTATGCTTAGGCTAGAAGAACATGATCTGGATCAGCTTACATGGTTTTTAAGTTGTTATTATTATAATAATAATGATTCTATAGAGAACCTAAACATTATGGCTAAGTTTCCACTCAAAATATTTGTTCAAAACTTCATACTTAGAGTTAGGATCACCAAGGAGGCATTTGATCTTGTTCTTCTTTGTGATGTCCTCTTGCATTGCTTAGAAAATCCAATTTTGGTTTGAATATATTAAACATAAGGCAAGCTGCTGGTGGGTTTTGAATCCATTGTTACACCTTCCACTTTTGTTCTTGTGAGCCTATGCGCCATTAGCGCCAAAGTACATTGGCTGCTTACAACAGATTCAGCTGATAAATTACTGATTTTTCTATCTTTAATCTTTGCTTTATTGAGGAATTCTCCCTTGCAAAACGTACAAATTGATGCATATAGGGTTTTTACTAGTTAAAGAAGGTTTTAACTTGTAATTCCCGTAATCTTTTCAAACCAAAGAGTTTCTCCTAGTGAAGGTACTTTCTGCATGTGGATTGATTTCTTATCTGTCCATAAAAGAGGTTCTTCTAGTGAAGGTGCTTTTTGCATGTGGATTGATTTCTTATCCATATTTAAATACTCTTTAAGGGAAGCTAGTCTTGTACTCTTGTTCCTTAAGAATCTAGAGGTCTTCAATATTTAAATTTGTTGATGTAAATTCTTTCAAAATTTTCCCCTAAATTGAACAGAGATTATTCTTATTTCAAATTTAATTATCCAGATACACTACAAAGAACAAACCCAACATGAAGAGAAAAAAATTACCAGGATTCTGAAATATTAAATTTTGCAGAAGATATTGCTGATGTGAGCCCGTATGCTAGCCTAATTAATCAAAGTCAGCCAATTTGATAATTTTGAGCTTGCTGATAAAAATTTGATAATTTTTCCTTTTCTTCCATGAAAGTTTTGACTTTCCAACTGATACTGTCTTCTTCAAGGGTCTGTTATATCCCCATCTCCATCATTCCTTCCTATCATTCATCCAAGAGGAGAAGCACCTGGTCCTATCCATCATGGACACTCACGGAGAAGTATTGCACCAAGCTCACCTTCAGATTCAGATGGTATATCAAACAAATCTAAATCTATATCTAAGTATCATACAAAAATGGGTTTGAATTTTGAGTTTTTTGAACTTGATTATTTACTGTCCCTATTAGTTTCTGATGGTGTTTGATACTTCTGTTCCTTCTTTCAGGGTTTGTTATATCCCCATCTCCAGCAATCCAACCTGTGGATTCTTCCCCAAGTGAAGCACCTGGTCTTTTACACTCAAGAGAACCATGGAGAACCATTGCCCCTGGCTCTCCGGAAGTACCAAATGGTAATCTCACTCCCTTAGTCTATTCATATTGGGATCATTTGCCCAAAAAAATGGGTTTTCACCATCCAGCCTCATTCTTGTACCCTCCAGTTGCATTAGCACCTCCTACTTCTGCTCCAACTCCTCAGAAGAATAAAGGATTTGAACCATCTATATCTTCCAGTCCTAGTACAAGCACCATAACATCGTCACCACTGTATAAGGTTGCTCCTTCTCCATTAACTGCTGAAAGGAATGTGCCACCATCCATACAACCAAGTCCAGTTCAAAGGATAACACCTGCTGCTAGGCCTCCTCTTGTGTGCACACCATCTGCTCCAGGTACATGACTAAGCATTTTCTTTTATGAGGGTAACCTTCCGATTGATATTGATCCAAGTCCTGCTCTTCTATTGTTTCTTGAACAGCTCCTGTTGCAATACCTTCTGACAAATTGCCAAAAACTTCACCAGTCAGGCAACCTATTGAACATGGAAGTTTGCCTCCTAAAGTTGATGAGAGGAATGAAAGTAAGAGTCACAAGCCAGAGCAAAAATCACCACCACCAGGTATGTGATAAAAACTTTTGTCAAGTAGTTGGAACATGGAATTCTTAAGTTGGTTTTTCCGTTTCATCATATCCAGCTTCCAGTTGGTATTGACAAAAAATATGCTATTGTATGAATATTTGGACAAACCCAGTTGCAATACCTTCTTCCGAATTGCCCAAACTTTCACCGGTAAACCTACCAACTGAAAATGGAAGTTTGCCTCATAGAGAGGGTGCAAATAAAGGTCACATCCCAGAGCCAATTTCACCAGGCATGTGATCACAATGAAAATGTTGTCACCTGATTTCTTACTTCTGAAATTTCCTTTTTTTCATCTCCAACTTCCTGCTGGTATTGAGCCAAAAATATGATCTTCTAATGAATTTTGAACAGCCCCTATAGTATTCAATTTGCCCAAACATTCACCAGTGAGTCAGCCAACTGAACATGGAAGTTTGTCTCCAACTGTTCATAGAAGGACTATCCACATAGGTCACTCATTGGAACCAGTTTCTCAAGGTAATTACACTTGATCTTTTAGTTTTTTTTTTCTTTGATTGCTAATTTCCAGCTGATATTGACTTCAAATTTCTGTTTCTATGGATTTTGAACAGGCCCTGTTGCAATACCTCCTAAAAATTTGCCCAAAAATTCATCGGTCGGCCAACCCACTCATCATGGAAAATTTCCATCTAATGTTCATGATAGAACTGCAAATAATGGTAATACTCACACTCCAGAACCACGTATGCTATATAGTCTTATCTAATCATCTCTAGAATTCAACTATTATGATTCTGAACTTTTTATTTTTCATTAAAGCACAAAATCTTTTGCATCTCGGCATCTCCGCTGTGAAAAAAGGAAAATAACCAACGAGTAGGCCTCCCTATTTTACCAAAAACAACTCCATTCATATAACCTGGAAAATCTTATTATTTTATTTCATCAAATAAGGGAGAAAGATAAATATATGGTCTTAATTTTGTCAGATTATCACTTTTATTTGTCTCATTTTTTTTATTTTATTTTATTCACACACCAGTAACATCAGTAAGAAGACCATTTTCAGTAAAACCACCATTGGTCCACCCAGTCATACGACCATCTTCTCCATCCCAATTACCAGGTGCAAATTTTGAGAAAAGATTTTGTTCTATCCCCCCCCCCCCCCTGCCCCCTCCTCTACCAGATGATTTTGTTGTTTATTTTTAGAATATGTTACAGTAGCATTTTTCTGTTAAACCATTTAGTCTTTTTATTTCCTCATTTATAGTCTTTCAACTCTTTGGATGATGAAGGTTTAAAACTCAATCTTATGTATAATTCTATAATTTGTTCTTGTTGAATCACTTTTGCCATCGAGGATCCAAAAAGAGATGTTGTTGTATCTCTCTTTTATTTCAATGTCACATTATATAATTAATGGGACGGGCAATTGGGTATGGACATTGATAATAAAAAAATTATAATATGGAAATGGGTTGAGAAATAAGGATTATACATCTGATGAAAGACAAACACTTGTTTGGCTCTTCTAAAGAGAGAAAGTTAAAGTGCATCTGTGGTTGTTTGGCTTTGGTGTTTTCTCACTTTGCACACTCTCACCTTTCAGGAGTTAAATCTGCAAAGTTGCTATTATACATGCAAAAGAATATGTAGCCACTAAATTAAATTTAGTTTAGTTAGAACTTTCAGCATATAGCATAACAATGAAATATCCTTTTCTATAAATTTCTTTAAATTTTTTATTTGCCTTTCAATATATAAATATTCTCTGTGACTAACATTTGCATCTGATTTTCTTTTATGTTGTTGCTATTGTGCCTTAATTGATTTAATTGGCATAAAACATGTGGTGCAGCACCAGTTGTCTCTCCTGCATTAACTCCTTCCAGAAGCTTCAGTTGGAAAAAAGGTGGACAACCAGCTTCTGCACCTCTGTACAACACACCAAAGCCACTACCGGCTATGGTACATTCCCCTGCTCAAGGTATATGGTAGCATCAAACTACTTTTGATGAGTTGCAAATTCTTAAGTAGAGGATTTCTCATTGCACTAATTGAACCAATCATTCTTCAACTGATGGAAACTTAATTGGCACAAAACATGTTGTACAGCACCTGTTGTCTCTCCTGCATTAACACCTTCCAGAAGCTTCAGTTGGAAAAAAGGTGCAGAACCAGTTTCTCCACCTCTGTACAAAATACCAAAGCCATTACCAGCTATGGTACATCCCCCGGCTCAAGGTATATGGTAACATTAAACTACTTTTGATGAGTTGCAAATTCTTAATTAGAGGATTGCTCCTTGTTCTAATGGCAATTGGTTGTAAAGGCTCTAATATCATTGGAAAAATCAACTCTGATAAAAGCACAAGTTTTTTGTCAAATGCACGGGAATGATTTTTATGTCTTACAAATACAAAGTTAACACCATGCTTGAATTTTTCTAGAAATGTAATTTTACCAAATTTAAAATGACCTTATAATTACCTATCAAAAACCTTACAATTTAACTGATGGAAACAACATGAATACAGAATGAAAACATTAAAACTATTAAAATTACACTAAACCAATATATTTCTATATACACACATGTTGAGTTACTTGATTTATTTATTTTCTTTCTCTGCTGTAGCTCCTGCAGCACATAAAGCAAGGCAATTTCATCCTGCTCCTGAGCCACTGATTTCATCTCCTAAATCTCCTTTCAACAAAGAAGATCATTCACCCACATCTTCTCCTTCTACCACATTTTATAAGCATCACCATACAAGAAACACAATCACCAGCCCTGCTCCTGCATCGTCATATTTGGTTTCTCCTCCCACTTCAATACACCAAGGTTTGGTTTGTTTGTTGATCTATTGAATTGTTCCACAAATTAAGCTTTTTTCACTACAATTAAATACATATAACATTTTGTTTTGTTATTATATGTAGATCAATCAATCCCTCCCACATTAATGCCATCAACTAAACGAAGACATCATGCTCCACCACCAAAGAACACAGGTATCTATAAGTATGGTGAGCTTTTAAGATGTTTCTTCTGAGATTGATAAGTAAATAAAGGAAATTTTAATTACTGAAGCTTTTCTGCATGGTAGGTTCCTCGGTTCCCCCATATGCTGTCCCTATTCAGTCACCAGCGAACCAGGTTTCTCCTGCTCCTTCTCCATCATTCAAAATATTCCCCCACCCAACCAAAAGTAAGACGAGCTTAAATTCCATATTCATTACTAATATTTTAGAAAATCTTGTCTTTTTCATGATCATCGACTCATCTTTTTGCATCCATTCATTGTGTTTGTTATTGCAAGTTCCATTTCATCCTCCTAAAGTTTCTCCTTCTCGGCCTTCCTCCAAGGGCCCTAAAAAGCCAGTCCTGCCTCATGTTCAAGCACTGCCACCCCCACCCCCTAATGAAGGTTGGTACTTTATTTATTTTTATCTCTAGTACTGGAGTTATATATGCTAATAGAAGTGCTTTTTGAATTTGCTGACGGTATTCATAAAACTGAAATTTACATGTCTATTCTTCAATTTTAGATTGTATATCAATGGTTTGCTCAGAGCCCTATACAAATTCTCCACCTGGGGCACCCTGCAAATGTGTCTGGCCCATGAAAGTTGGTCTTCGCCTAAGTGTTTCTTTGTATACCTTCTTCCCTTTGGTTTCAGAGCTTGCTTCTGAAATTGCCACTGGGGTTTTCATGGAGCAAGGTCAAGTTCGCATCATGGGAGCCAATGCAGCAGACCAGCAACCAGATAAAACTGTTGTCCTCATTGATTTGGTACCTCTTGGGGAAGAATTTGATAACACTACAGCCTTTATAACTTCTCAGAGATTTTGGCATAAACAGGTTGCTATAAAGACTGCTTACTTTGGTGATTATGATGTGTTATATGTGAGCTATCCAGGTATGTATAAATTCTCAATTTCTTGTATTGTGTTCATGACTTTTTTGGTTTGAAGTTTTATGGGGTCCTCTATTTGTAGGTTTACCTCCATCTCCTCCTTTACCACCTTCAAGCATTTCCATGATAGATGGTGGTCCATATTCAAGCAGTGGCAACAATGGTAGGACAATAAAACCCCTTGGGGTTGACATACCAAAGCGGCAGCATAAAGGTGGACTTGGCAAGGGCATAATAGCTATTATTGCTCTTTCAGTTTTTCTAGCATTTGTTTTATGTGTTGCTGCTGTTTGGGCCTTGTTCAAGTGCAGAGATAATGTGAGTCAATCAACCTCAACCCCACGGGTTTTGCCACCCTCTCTAACCAAAGCACCAGGTAATACAGATGGTAGTGTGTTATCATCTGGTAAATTTGTGCATTTTTCCTGTTAGAAACTGTCTTGGTTGATCATTTAAAACGGCACTATATTCTACACCAAAGAAAAAAAAAACACATACCGAGAAAGAGAGAGAGACCATTCAAGCTACTGACCTTTTTTAGTATTTATCTCATAATAGAATTAGGAAAACAAAGGTTGGCAGAATTTCATGAAGAATAAGAAACATTCAATTACAATAATTTGAATAAATAAGATCATTTTCACAAGTATGGTATTACTAAATAAATTGGGAGTCCTATAACTTTGAATGTTTCCTTATCAACTAATTATTGTGTCAACTTGATTTTTTTATCATTTATTAGCCCTTTTGATCAAGAAACTGACATGAGTTTCACAGGTGCTGCTGGGTCATTAGGTGGAGGTGTGCTTGCTTCAGCTTCATCATCATTTCGATCTAGCATTGCAGCTTATACAGGATCTGCTAAGACTTTTAGCATTAATGACATTGAGAAAGCCACTGATAATTTCCATGCTTCCAGAGTACTTGGAGAAGGTGGTTTTGGACGTGTGTATAGTGGTATCCTCGAAGATGGGACAAAAGTGGCAGTCAAGGTTCTAAAGAGAGAGGATCATCATGGTGACCGGGAATTCTTATCTGAAGTTGAGATGCTTAGCCGCCTTCACCATAGAAATTTAGTTAAGTTGATAGGTATATGTGCAGAGGTCAACTTCCGCTGCCTGGTTTATGAACTAATTCCAAATGGCAGTGTGGAATCCCATTTACATGGTACTTATATCTGCTTGTTAGCTTCAGTCTCAAGTACCATTCCCCTTGTTTAGTTCTTCATAATAATGGTTTTCTTATATCTGGTCTTCTGGTAGGAGTTGACAAGGAAAATAGCCCAGTAGATTGGAGTGCTCGGATAAAGATAGCTCTTGGTGCTGCTCGTGGACTGGCTTATCTCCATGAAGATTCAAGTCCACATGTCATACATAGGGACTTCAAGTCTAGCAATATTTTACTTGAAGATGATTTTACACCAAAAGTATCTGATTTTGGATTGGCCCGAACTGCAGCTGATGAGGAGAACAGACACATATCAACACGCGTCATGGGAACTTTTGGGTATGCAGTTCTCTTACATTCTTGTTTCTGTATTGGAAAGTTTTACCTACTATTTATCTCTCAACTCAATACCCTTTTAGTTTTTCCGGTCATTCAAACATAATAAATATGCAGAGGTCCAAAAGCATGGATGATTTGGACATAATACAATACAACATAGACACAAGAACACAACAAATTTTATAAATTATAAGACACAGCACAGTTATAATACAACATATAAATTAATATAAAAAAATATGAAACCCAAATCTTAAATCAAAAGAGAGAAATGATGTTTTAGAAATAAGCATGAGCCATTGTAAACATAATAAAATGCTACAATCTATTAATTATTGTGATATTCACATCTGTAGTAGTATAAAAGTTAAAAAATGAAAGTTAAAAGAATTGTTAAATGCCCATTAGAAGTGTTTGAAGTATCTATGAAATATTTGACATGGGTACAACACAGTGCTGGGAATTGAGATCCAGGTGGGTTAGGAAAGGATTCATTGATGGACTGGAGGTAGTTAATTGTTAGGAGTATATGTGATAGAAAGTAACTTATACTGTATTAGTAGTTCTGTATTAGAAAACAGTTTTGTATTAGAAACGCATGATGGCAGTTATATGTTAGGACTTAAAAGTATATCTGATACAAGGGTGTGTGATTAGCCAAGTATGTTGTTAATTGTAGCTTGTTGACGGAGAAAACTCTGTAGAAAACTTTTGTCTCTTCAACAGCAAAGGTAATTGTGTGTCATTTCAGAGTTTATTAGTTTATCAATTTGATAGAGTCCCTGGCTCGAACTCTGATATAGGAAAGGATTTAGTATGCTGGGCCAGCAGCAGAAAGGGCCCCCGCAATTTGGAAAGGGCATACTAAAAGAACTTAGAAGGGTCCTAAGTTAGTTAGTTGGATGATGTGGCAGGTTGTTAGCATTTGAGGGGATGGTTCATGTGAGAAAAGGGGCTTATGTAGTTTTTGCTGCATGATAGAAAGGGGGCAAATTCATTTAGGGTGGGCAGAGAAACTATTTTCTCTGTTGTATCTGCGCATTGAGCTTGTTTTTGGATTCAATGAAGCCCTCATTTCTGCTTTAATTTCTAGGTTTGTAACACAATTAGTGTTCTATTACACAACATGGCTAATATTTTTTTGTGTCCTGGCTTCCTTGGGGGAGGTTGATCAGCCAAGTTGAAACTAGACATCTATAACTCTATCAGATTAGTAAAATGAATTTATTTCTTCTCCATGTCTAAAGACATTTACTTCTGTAGAAATTATATTAACAATCTACAATTTTTTGAACTTGTATACTGTCTGAAAAAAAACAAATTTAACTGAGATTTATTTTTGAAGAAATGGAGGTAAAGCAATAAAAGAGTTCGGTGCTATTTCTGGTAATTTATTTGGAAGCTAGATATCTGCCTGTATCTTACGTCTAGGTTCCTCCAATTAGCAGAGTAACAAATACCATAGTATTGGTCCAAAAATCTGTCTTCTCGAAATTGCATAGCGCACTAACCATTACAGCATACATTTGTTTAGAAAAACATAGGAAAAAAATGAGAGGATATTTTTTATATTTAATCCTGATTAGTTTTAGTCATCCATCTTCAACTGTCCTCTTTTCTTATGTATCAGCTGCTTTCATTATAACCAACACAAGTTTCAACCCATGGAAATATCTACACTCATTCTTGTTGGAAAACTATTATAGTTCTTTGTTAATTTACTATTATGCATTCCCTAATACTTTCATTCATGTCCGGAATCAGTTATGTGGCTCCAGAGTATGCAATGACTGGGCATCTTCTTGTGAAGAGCGATGTTTACAGCTATGGTGTTGTCCTTCTTGAGCTTCTGACTGGAAGAAAACCAGTCGACATGTTGCGACCACCTGGTCAAGAGAACCTTGTCGCATGGGCTCGTCCACTCCTCTCAAGCAAAGAAGGATTGGAAGCAATAATAGATCCATCTCTAGGAACTGATGTGCCTTTTGATAGTGTGGCCAAAGTTGCAGCCATTGCATCAATGTGTGTACAACCAGAGGTGTCTGACCGTCCTTTCATGGGCGAGGTTGTGCAGGCTTTAAAACTTGTGTGTAATGAATGTGATGAGGCAAGAGAAGCAGGTTCAAGTTCTAGCCAGGAGGAGGATTTATCTATGGATTTGAATACTTCTAGACAACTATCAGATAATTTCCAAGGTCAATTCTCGGCCACTAACTATGATTCTGGAGTTGATATTGAAAATGGATTGTCAGCATCAGAGTTATTCAGCTCATCAGCAAGATATGGAAGGCAAGTATCAGGATCATTTAGAAGACATTCTTATTCAGGTCCATTGAGAACTGGAAGAAGCAAGCGGTTGTGGCAGATAATTAGAAAGCTTTCTGGGGGTAGTGTCAGTGAACATGGAGTTATGTTCAAGTTATGACCAGGTTCCAGTTGAGCCATTGCATTTTTTGCACCTTCTTTGTGCATATTGCTCTAACTATTTGTTAATCTGAAAGTTCACAACATGCTAGAGGCATTGCCCCTCTGAGCCCTTTGAAGTTTGACAAGAGAATACAAGCAAGTTGTAAATAGGATTTGACATGTTTTTTCTTCTAACATGCAAAATCATATGTAACTGGTACTATGTGAAGAGGGGAAGTAATGCAAGTCTAGCTTGACATTTGATGACTGAAGATGACCATCTTCCATGTCAAATATAACATACAAAATATAGTCTTTGCAGTTGCAACATCAACAATATAATGTTCAAATTGTCAAAACATCCTCTTGTATGCAGAGGAGGAATGGATGGAGAATGTGGTTATTTAGTTGTGTAGAACATGACACATGAATACATTTCTGAATTTAAACTGGCCACTTTGACAAATTTGAGCTTAACCAACCACAAGCCAGTGCCTTATTTTTTAGACTACAAGTATTCTCTTTGGGAACCAATCCTATTTGAACCAGGAAAGTTTATAGCTAGATGGAAACTAGCTACCAATCATAAGCCAAGCTGGTAATATAACCATATGATAGAGAAAAAAAGCTAACAATCGACTTTGGAGAAATGTATCCTTCGAAATTAGTTTCTTTTAATCATTTTTGTTTATGTAGATTTATATTTATATTCCGGGGTAAGAATATGTTTATATAGATTCATATTTATATTTAGGGGGGTTAGATTTTATAAGACTTAACGAAGCCTGATTCTTGAGGTTCTCAAATATAATGCTTGAATTCGATTTTTTATTTGATATAAACTATTTTGCAAGGTCTTATCTCCTTAAATAAAAAAAATAACATGTTTCACCTTATGTAAAAATTTATTTTGTAATAAAATTTATTAAATAAGCTGAAAAAATTCACATTTAAATGAACTAATAAATTTGAACTTATATGTAAATTAACGGATTTAAACTTTTAAATAAAGGTTTAAATATATTTTTAATTCATGTAAATAAAATTAAATTTTGTTTTAGTTCTTAAAAAATTGTTGATTTTAATTTTTTTTAAAAGAATTATGATTTAACATATATCTAATCATACTTATGAAAGCAACCATATTTTAAAATAATATGTAATATGACATGTCATGTTATACTTTTAAATATATCATGTCATATCATATGTTATCTTTAAATATTAATATAAATTATCTTTAAATTATAAATTTTAAGATGATTAAATAAAAAAATTTAAAAAGATTAAAATAAAAATTAATCATACTTATAAGTGTTAAGAATATATTTAATATTTAAATAAATATATAATTTTAAATACATCTTTCTATTAACAATTTAATGCTCAATATTAATAATAATATGTCTACGTAATGATATTATTATATTATCACGTATATTCCATAATAACATTATTCTCCGTTAAAATATTTTAAAAGCATTTTGGATATTTTTTTTAAGACTTGCTCTAAAATAGATTCACTTGTGAGATGAGAATAGCTAGAAAATACGGTTTAAAGATGCATTTTTAATCATACAACATAGTTGGGCATCAGCTTTGTTAAAAATTTCTCCCATTTTGATCATTCAAACTTGAGTACAAAATCAGCCTTCATCATGAAGTAGTCTTTGTAGCCTTCGCTCATAAGCCACAAATTTATGTAAAAAGCTTAAGTATCATTTAATGTTCCCAAATCCATCCAACCTCCCCCAAACTACAATATGACATAAACGTTTTAGTTTGTGGTACGGCTGCATACTAATTGAACAATGATGTATGAACATTTATAAAATATTAACACTCATTTAATAGTTTTTATCTTTTATTTATTCTTTTAGTATCAATTTTTATTATATTTATATTTTTTCTATTTTTTCTTTTAAGATAAATACATCCAAAAATGTTTGTCAGATATTTTTTATATCAATTTATTGAGTAACACATGCATATTAAGATTTTGAAAATAAAAAGAGAAATGTCATCACCATATTATGTTCAAAACAGATTTCATCAAGGTAATGAAAAGAATTTTTTTAAAAAAAATTAAATAATGTAAAAATATCTAATTACTTTGATAGTTTTAAAGTTTAAATAAAAAACTCAGAAAAAATTAATAGTATCTATATTTATTTAAGTTAAAAAAATAAAACCATTAAAATTTCATCTTCCTTATTTCATGGATCAAAATTTCACTCCTCCTAACTTTTAAATTAATGTTGTTTTTTAGGATTAAAAGACATATAAACCATTAATTTTAGGAAGTTATTTTTTGCTTTTCATTTTTTTACTTTTTGCATCTTTTCAAAGATAAAATTATTCCTACAAATAGATCAGAAATATAAATTAAAAATATTTAGATTTCTTTTTAAAAATATTAACCGAAAGATAAATTGTATTGTATTCATTAAATTGTATATCAATCGTGTATCCGGAATAAAAATATAAATTTTTATATGTTTGTTCCCGAAAAATGATTAGAGTGAATTTCGAAAAAATTGTTCCAGAATGTTATATGAAAAAAGGATAAATATATATTCTGTAAAAATATTTTTTAACGCAATAAATTTTTAAATATTTTTTAAAAATAGATTTAATTACTCTTTAGATAAATATTTTTGAAAATTTATTAAATTTATTTTAAAAAGTATTTTCAAAAATTATATTAAAAAATAAAAATAAAGGATAATTCTAGGATTTACTTTTATCAAAATAAAAAAAATTATAAAAAATAAAAAATGAAAATAAAAAAATAACTCCCTTAATTTTATCCTATTAGACACATGCGGCCCACACTAACCACCCATATTTTAGAAGTTCTCATTGGACCCACTCAGAAGAACCCAAAAGGCCTATAGATTTCGAGGGGGGATTCTGGATTCTTCTCCCATTGGTTTTCCATTGAGGCACTCACTTAAATTTTCTCTCATAGCTCTCTTTCTTTCCATAAAATCACACATCAGAATAGCACTATGTTGATTGAAGGACCAGCAAAGCTCAAGAGAATTGTTATCATTTTAGTAACTTTGAACCGATTTGATGGATTATTGTTTTTCGGTGCATAGGGCTATACATACATTGTTGTGTTATGTTAATTGCTTAATACGTAAGTTAATTAGTGTTAAAAAACATTGGTATTGAAAAGATAGTGGATCGGAACCAGAGGCGACAATTCAACTTGTTTAAGAATAGTTTTATTCTCGATATTATATTAATAATAATTCACTCTTTCCTTATTTTATAAAATTTATTTTTTTAAAAAAAATTGGTATTTTAATAGAAATGTGAAAATAACATTAGTTTATGTTTTTTCTATTCATTACTGTAAAACAAGAATTATATATTTAAATAATTAAATAAATATTTTTAATTATGGATATCACGAATCATAAATTCACAATACTGAATTTTTTACGAAAGTATATTTTTATAATCATAAAGGTGTATAATGGAATGGTATATTATTTTAAAATTTTTGTGTATATATAAATTTAAAATATTTTTAATTTAAAATGAAATATTTTATTTAATAAAGTAATTTTAATTTAATATCTTACTTAATAAATCTTTAATTTATGGATATAACGTTTTGTTTCAATATTACGCATAATTTAAAAATTATAAGAGTTTATAATATAATTGTACATGGTTTTAAATCTTATAGAATTTAAAATATTAATTAAAAATTAAAAAAAATAAATTAATAATCATCTAAATTTTTTAAAATTAAACTTCAAACAAAAAATTTTCACAATTTATTCATTAATTTTTTTTTTAAAATATCAAACATTAAATTATTTGTCTTTTTTTTTTTCAAAATCTAATCAATTAATTTTTTTATTAAATTCTTTTCCAAGAAAACATAAATAAAATTTATTTTTAAAATTATTTCTTTCATCAAATTAACTAGATAAAACTACATAGATCTAAAATTTTCCATCATGCTAAGAAATACTTAAGGGAGGATTAAAATTCTACCTAACTATTTTATTTACATATTATATTTTATTTTAAATTTTATCTTATATATTTATAAATAATTTAAATATTTAATTTTTATATTTAAAGAAATTAAATAATATTTTTTAAAATTACACATTTAACTTTGAATAATGTTTCTTATAATGGACGAATAGGTAGCCTTGCACATCTTATATTTATAACCAACTTTCGACTCTAAAGCTCTTTAATATTTTTTTAATTTTTTTTAAAATAAAATTCAGTAAGGATCTATAATTTTAACAATCTAAATATAACACCCTAAAAACGAATACCGATTTCACGCTTAAGTCGATCATTCAGTTTCATTTTTAGTTTGTTATCTCATTATGCGAAATTTATTTTACAAAATACTTATATGAAAATACGGTAAAAAAATTTTAAAACTGTTTGATATAAACTGCGTGCCTCGTCAATAAAACGTACGTAACGGTAAAATAAATCGTTAAGCAGATTTCTACATACGTTTAAAACCTTAGGAATATTAAGCGTTTATGTTGTTCTTTCTATTTATCATTTGTATATATTAGATACACAAGACTCAAGCATATCATACACATCATATAATAAATATACATAACGTATCATATAGATCAAAAGTCTTAGGCCCGTAAGCCTTATCATATAGTTATTACAAGCATAATTAACCTTCCTTATTTACATACATATTTACTATATTCTATCATACACATTATATATGTAAATACATAGCAAATTTTCACTAACTAATATCTAGGATGTTTACATCATTCTATTCCTAATATTCGTACGATGTAAATCTTCTTCAAAATAGAGTGTCTCGCATCCTCTTCAAGTACATGATCTACTACCATAACAAACAACGTCCGAATGTTCTGGGAAGAAAATGGGAATAAGTAGGGGTGAGAAACTAAGTTTCTCAGTAGGCTTTCTACTTAGTTCTAATGTCATCACTTAAATCCCAGTCAGTCACTTCAGTTTATTTCAGAAAATCATTTCTTGCATAAAAATTTACTTTTAATTCTTTGCAAACATTACTCTGAAGTGGATACATTTTATTATCAAACATACATCTGAGTGCTTAAATATACATTTCTCTTATCATTCATAAACTGTGGCGTCTCAACATACATTCTCATTAACATTCATAACTTTGGGATCACACATAAGATATCATTTGACATACAATTATTTTATGCCTTAAACTTCATTCTTTATTACTTATCTTTGTCTTTATCATTCATTTGTCCAACTTTTGGGACACTTTATGAATCTAGTTTCACCACCTTAGGGAGAAACAATAAGACATAGACTTGTATTAAATTTGTCAAATAATATCTTCTCACTGACTCTACTCCCACCTCCTACTAAAAATTAAGGATATGAGCTCATTCCGGGGTGGTTGTCACCACCTTATAACTTGGTGAAGAAACTTAAGTTTTCACAGTAGAAGGATTTCTTAGAGAAACTTAAGTCTCCTAGAAGCAACTTTAGGCTTCTCTTCAGTAGAGCTTTTTAGGGCCCTCTGGATACTAGTGCGCATAAAACACAAAGAGAGTAGCATTACGTTTTCACATAAAGTTTGCTTTAGTGATCCCTTAATCTTTTTAAGTTCATTTTAGTGGCTTCCAAACAATTATGCATGCTCAAACAATTTCCAACCAATATGAAATGCACATATAGATTTTGAATTTTCCTCTCAGTCATTATCATAAACCAATCTCATACATGATCATCACCTTTATCATATATGAGTATCCATCATTTATTCATTCATAGATAGTGAGCATTCATAACTAATAATGAAATTTGATTGGTATATCACATTGCATAATGTCACATTTATACTACCAATCTAATGCTTCAATTCGGTTTGATGTTGAAATCACACAAAGAACTTACATCACTCATCCTTCTAAGTTACCTCTCATCCTTTCCTTTTCTCAAATTTATATTTGTTCATTAAGATTTTACGTCTTAGCATCTTAATTTAGGTGGTCGAATGACACCTTTCAAGTTCTTTTCTCTTTGTGTTCTATTTTGTTCAAGTCTTATGCATGTCCTAATTATTCTAAGTTCAAGTATTAAGTATTTACAAATCTTTTAACTCATTTAGGGCAATTTTGATTAAACATGACCGAATGGAAATTTTTTACCTTTTTCCTATTTTCCTTTAAACTTTTAATCCTTAATATTCTAATACTTTCTAAGTTATCTAAATTAGGATCTTTAAATTCCTTTTTTCTTTATTATCCTTGTATGGTTGAATATAAAATCTAGAATTCTAACTTCTAATTTCGTTTTCCCTTGGTTAATAAAGTATTTTAGGTCATTTAGAGTCTAACTCATTAATCGGAATCCATCTTAGACACTTTTAAAACTTCTTTATCCTTAAGGTATATCATGACCAAAATTACTTAATGTACTTCTAACTTCATATTTAAGTCTTAACCATCCTTCTTAATAAATCTTTGAAATATGTTACCTTGTGTTGTTCTCCTTTCTACTACCTTAATAATTAGCTCTAAATAATTGACTCTTAAACCTTTAAAGTCTCTTTTATTCTAAACCAAATAATATCTAAGTGGAAATTAATTAATCTTTTAGGTCAATTTATTCCTAAATGGTCGGATGACCTACGTCCTCAAATTCCACATTTCATACACCTTAATTATATTTTGCTTACATATTTAGGATCATTATTTGAGCCTAGTTAAGGATTGAGCCAATTCTTAGTTAATTTAAAACATGGTAGCAGAATTCCAACCTCCTAAATTTAGGTTTCCATAATTTCCTTCTTCATCATAAGATTCATTCGCTTAAAAAAATCAATCGGTCTCTTTATCCACCTTAAAACTTTTTCTTCCTTTAAATTCATCCTATTCACATTAAAATGATCCTTAATTAACCTTAATTGAAAATTAAAACCTCCTTTAAGTTAATTAACCACTAAGTGGCCGAATGTCGCTCTTCTAGGTTTAGGGTTTCCTTCTCCTAACCCTAGTTGACTTAAATTGACCATTTCTTAACCCTAGTTGACCTAAGTTGACCATTACTTGGGAGCCAAGTTTATACTTCAGAATTGACATATTCTAAGGTAATCTTAAGTCTTTTTACTTAAAATTTAATGGAATGGTCGAATTTGACATTTACCCTTACTTAAGTCATGGTAAATTTTCTAGTTACCTATTTTAAGTGTATTTGGAAATTTTACCACTTAGTAATTTTTGGATTTTTCCCTAAGCTTACCTAAGCCATATATTCTGAAACTTAACCTTTTAAATGTTTATTAAACCTCAAATAAGGTTATTTACTTATTGAAAATACTTGATTTTTTTAATCACATTTTAAGTCCATTTTTACCAAAATCTCTCTAGGGTGGACGAATGCACTCCTAGAGGTTTTTAACTCATTTTTGTTTTATTTAACTTTGTTTAAAGGTTGATTTAGTTAATTTAAAACCTTATTTTAGAGCTTAAGTTACTTGGAAAAATTTTAAAGAAACTAAAACTTTCTTGGGAGTTGTGGCCGAAAGCCTTCCTTGGTTAGCCAAGGTAATTTCTTCAAATCTTCCATCTCACACCACCTTGGTTCAGTTGTGTTAGGCTTGTGCAGCCCCTCTTGCCTCTGGTTCATGCATATTTCATCCATGTTTTGATGCTTAAGTGCTGGTCATGATGAGTCTAGGGTGCCATACAAGGATTTTAGCTACAAATTACATCATTTGCTTGGTAGCTTTCTAACTAATGTCCAAAGGAAACCTTTGAAACTTATTACAAAACTTTATTTTACCTCTTAACATACATAATCAGAGGTGAAAATCCACCACATAAATCATCACAAGAGATAAATCACAATATTAAAATGTAATCATCAAAACAAGCATGAAAACAAGCAACACATCACTTTTCTCAAGCATTAAAAGGTAGCTCTTCATGATTTACTCCAAGATCCACACATCCTCTTTCAAATAAGTTTTAAAAACATTTCTCATGAGAGAATAAAACTGATCAGAGCTTCAAAAATAATTTTAAAACAAAACCCACCAATTAAATTCCTTCTAAGTGCCTTAGAAGCACTTTTAACCGAACAAATTTTGTTTTTCCTTTAAAAAATCACTAAAAATGGGTGGGGCTGATTTTGAATGGTTAAAATACAGTTTTAAACTCTCACAAGTGAAAACAACAGAAGACACACAGATCTTGGAGAAAAGATGCATGAAAAAAAAAAACAAACGCACCATAAAAAGACAAGTTAAAAGCATAAAAAGACAAGTAGAAAGATCCTACTTGTTGAAGACCTCCTTAGTGTTTTGTGGGGCTTTAAAGGCTGCCTTGGATCCCCTCTGGTCTGCTCTGGACATGGACAAAGGATGGTGGTGGGGCTTTAGTGTTTATGGCTTTAATATAGCTTAAGTCTTAAAGATAAAGACTTAGGCTTAAAAGTGTAAGTTTTTTGTGTTTTGAGTTATGGTAAGTTTTGAGAGAATGGAGAGGATTTGGATAAGTTTCTAGGATGAAAAATCTAAAGCAAATGGGGTCCCAAGTGTCCCAAAAAATTTGAACTCTTATGGGCCAAGTGGAATTAGTTTTGCACTTAGGGGTATTTTGGTAATTTGCCTAGATTTTTCCTATTTTCCAAAATAAATCAAAATTTAAGGAATTATCCTTTTAGGCTTAGATTAGTGTTAATTAGGCTGATATTTCCTCTAATTATGATTAATTTACCTAAGCATGTTTTACTTTTAATAAAGGAACCTTTTTATTATTCACTTTTGTCTTTTTGTGGAAGACTTGATTGACATCACTTTGGTGACTCATCACCACTTTTCCAGCTGCTGAATTTCGTGCAGATTGGTGTGGGGCCCACTCTTGGCATACTTATCACATTATCTTGCCCTCCCGGCCTTCTAGGGATGTTTTCGTAATTTTTCTCAACATTGTCGAAAAATTTCCCAAATTGTTCCTCTGACATTTCTAAGATTTTTTTTGTTCGTTCCTATGTTAATCTAAGGTCGTTTACTATTTCTATGGGAACTGACTAGCTTTGTGCAAAAAGTACAGCTCCTAAGGGTATTTAGGTCATTTTCGGGGTTTTCGAAGAGTGTTTTCGTCCCTTCTCAAGTTTCTAAATTTTTCTCACTACTTTTAACCATAAATGATGTTTATAATCCCTTTAGGATGTCTTATACTTGTATTTCCATTTTTCTAGGTCATTATTTGAGTTGCCCGAGTGCAGGGGGTTTTTGTTATTTGTACCAAAGTTCCTAATTTCTATGCTTTTGACTTCTGATTTCATCTAGTTTCATTTTAGAAACTATTTGTAGCCTCAAACATTTATCATAGAAAAATTGGGATGTTACACTAAATATAATTATTATTTTTAAATTTTTCATCTAATGGTGATTTAGATTGCAATAAGGAGGCTCAAAATCTTATTCTTTGAATCAAAATAAGAGGGCAACAAATGTTTTACAATGGAAGAAGGGACCAAGACATAATATAAATAAAAAGATGTTAAAGGAGAAAAACATAAGACAGTTTTACCTAGTAGCATTAGGAAAAGACAATTAAGGGGGAAAGATTTCTAAATTGATGGGAAGAGAAAAAAATTAACATATTCAATCAATAAAATTAGTATTTGATCAGTATATAATAGTTTCTTTGTCTTATTTAGTTAAGTGTGATATTTCTTTTTTGTCAAAAATTATTTTTTAACAATATCTAAAACAAATGAGTTGATAAAAATGAACAAATTTTTTTTAAAAAAATATTAAATTGAAATAAAAATTTAATTATATATAAAATAACTTGATTTTTAAAATATTTATAGTGTACCAATGAATATTATCAAACATATTACTAATTTGAATAATATATCTATTATGTATACCTTTATCTACTACAAATTAATTTAAATATCTACTATGTATACCTTTATATACTACAAATGGTATAAATAACATATTATATACCACATACGTCTATCATATATTAGATAATTATAAAATTCATTTTTATCATATTTAAGTTTTAATTTATAAGAGTTTATATTTTTATCAAGATAAAATATATTAACTCACTTGTAGATTTACTTTTCATCAAATTCAACTAGATTTATTTTGACTCAAATGAACTTGGAAGTTTAAAATTAGGTTTACAAGTCCATCAAATGAACTTGGAAGTTTAAGATTAGATTAACAAGTCCATTATAAGATTGAGTAAATAGTTATTTTATTCCTAAAATAGTAGAAATTGCTATTTTATTTTTTATTTTTTAACAATATCCAAAACTGATGAGTTGATAGAAATAATCAAATTTTTAAAAAAATATATTAAATAAAAATAAAAATTTAATTATATATAAAAAAACTTGATTTTTAAAATATTTATAATATACCAATGAATATTGTCAAACATATTACTAATTTGAATAACATATCTACTATGTATACCTTTATATACTACAAATTATACAAATAACATATTATGTACACATACATCTATCATATATTAGATCATTCTAAAATCCATTTTTATCATACTCAAGTTTTAATTTATAAGAGTTTATGTTCTCATCAAGAAAATATATTAACTCATTTGTAGATTTACTTTTCATCAAATTCAACTAGATTTATTTCAACTCAAATGACCTTGAAAGTCTAAAATTAGATTTACAAGTCCATTATAAGGTTGGGTAAATAGTTATTTTATTCCTAAAATAGATATTTGAATATATTCAAGAAATCAAACCAAATTATTTAGGAATTGAAAGAAGGATGAAAGTCAAAGAAAATAAAATAAAAATAATTAGAAAAAAATCACAAATGGTTGCCCTATATATTTTTAGGATACATCTAAAAGTAAGGTTTTAAAATTAAAAAAAAAAGGAAGAAATTTTTTTAATTAAAAGAGTTATATGGTATTTAAAATTAAAATATTAAATTTATACTAATTTTTATTTTAAAAATATTAATTTATAGAATATTTATCAGGAATGAAAAAATTATCCATCTTTCCTCTTCTCTTCAAAATCTCATTCCTAAATATATACTTAGACACGAGTGAATTTAATAATAATTTAAAAGATGATAGTAAAATTAATAATAACATGGTGATGTTAATGATAGGTTAAAAAGGTAAATTGGTGATGGAGATACGCCTTTAGCATCTAAGGAAAAAACAAAATAAAAGTAGGTTGGAACATCACAAAATCAAGAAGATATAACTAACTAAAAAGTTATCCTAGTTGGGTGAAAATTTTCTATTAAGAATAATGGATCTACTTATGTACAATTATTCGGGTTATATTTTTCAGTTTAAAATTAAAATAGTTTAAAAAGATTTAAGACTATTGGTATCTAAAATTTATTTTGATAATTAATAATATTTTATATTTTAAATTATTTTAATTTGTCGTAACCGTAATTATAACGAAACGATAAATTCGCTAAAATTTTAAAAAAGGATTTTATTTTATTTGTGGAACTGCCACCAAATTTTTATTTAAAGGGAAAACATTTGGAAAAACCCTAACTTGAGGAATAAAATCTAGGTTCTGGAGTCGGTTACGAATAGGGAAGGGGTTAGGCACCCTACTCGCCCGTTCTGAAGAACAATACCCTTAAACTGAGTGTGACTTTGACATCTTTGAAAACTGTTTGATCCCTTTAAATAGAATAGAAAATAGGTTTGTGAAAAAATAGCCTGATAGGAGATTCTACTCCTACGTATTCCCTGGTGCAATGGAAAATTCAAGGTTACGTAGTTCAGATTTTAAGGATTCGATCCTTAAGAAAGTTTTATATGAACTGGGAAAAAACGCCTTTAGATGTTTGGATTGTTTTGATTTGAAAGAGAGAGATTGAAAAAGGGAGATCTTCGATCCACGTGCACATAGTTGAAGGCAAGCGAGGGTTGCACTACGACTCATATGATTCTCCGAACATCGAAAGACAGGGTATGCTGCACTTTCAACTTTGGAGTTCATTGCGTGAGATCTCGGATCTTTTAAAGCTTTGAAAATTATTTTTGGGTAGAGATAGTTTTGAAGAGGAATTGAAAAGGAAGATCTTCAATCCATTTGCACAGAGTCGAAGGCAAATAAAGGTTGCACTATGACTCATATGACTCTCCGACCATCGAAAGACAGGGTATGCTGCACTTTCAACTTCAGAGTTCATTGCGTGAGATCTCAGATAATTTAAAGCCTTGAAAATAATTTTTGAAAAAGGTACTTAGAAAAGGATTTTGATTTCCCCTATAACGCAATTGACTGTAAGGTCACATGTTAGATTCTTCACATGTGCAGGAGCCTTGATTCTTTATATCATTCATCTTTTATCTCCAGTTTTGATTCCTAAGAATGAGAACTTAAAAACCAGAATTTTAATTTTTGTTGTTCTGCCGACATTAATTTAAATTAAAAGTCCTTTGTTCATCCTTGATTGTGGATTTTGTTTACTGCTGAACCTATATGAGTTAACCTATTGAATTTTCTTGAGCTGCATTCAACCATTAGGCAATGGGTCTGAAACTCCAGTTTACATGAATGCTAAAGATTGCCAAATTCCTTCATTGAACCTATTCGGCTTAAAACAGGAACCAAACCTTTAATCCGTTTATTTCAGTTTAACACTATCATTGTTTCTCATGGGAACATATTCAACAGTACATATGTAACTCTTTGGGATCTATTCTATACTTATGAAAATTTTATAGACTACGTGTCTCTCACCCCTAGTAATTTTCATTTTATCTTAAGTGTTGTTGGTTTATAATTCTAGCCTCTACAAACTTTGTGAGTCTCTAATTGGGAGGGAACTGTCTTGCTGTCAACTTATCAAAAATCTTAACACGACTCACAACTAAAATCGGTTGTATCATAACAGGTACAGGGTAGGGAGACCTATCAAGATCTGCCTTAGTAATGTAAGGCTTATGGGAGGCTATGAACCAAATTCTGGTTCAGAGTGCTGATATTAGCAGGGAACTGAGCCAATAATCCCCTCCAACTCATATTTTAGATGACTATTCTATTTTCATTCAGCTATAGGGTGGCTGGGTGCATGGTCATATATAAATCCTAGGGAGTTGATCTAGGAACAAGCTATCACAAGATGCAATTCTTAAATCTGCATTTGCTGCCATACTGAGGCTTTAGGTGATATCACCTGGTCAGGGGTTAAATTCATTTACTTGGGATTGACACCATCACATATGGCTAATTTTCCAGCCCTGATCCTATCTATTTCTCTGAATTAGTTTCCAAACTTTCTAATCAAGGAGTATAGATGGCTTGATGCCTAAACCCACTGTCATGCTAATTTCATGCAACATTATTCCAGCATTTATCTAATCTTTGGCATCTGCATCGATTGCATATTATTTTAGGAGAAGCTTCTTATTTTGTCTGTTATTTGTGATTTTAGAAATCACATCAACAAAGCTTTGAGTTATGCTCCTGCCTAATCTTAGGGGGTAAACTTATATTTTGATCTAGCTTCTTTAAGTGAGTCTACTGTAAAATAAGTCTCCATGAGACCTAGTGAAACCTAATGACCTATCTTCTTAGAGGCATAATCATAAGATCTAGGTTGATTCCTATTCTAAATATAAGATTACAGTTATCTTAAGTCATGAGATAGGAGAAGAACCCTACCTATTGCGAACATAATGGCATTACACATGGTTTTATAGACCAGAACTACCAGGTAGATTATTAAAAGCCTGTACAATGAGATCAAGAGGCCTCTCCAGCTTAAACTTATTCAGCTAGGGTCTTGTGTTATCTATGATCTGAGATTTATAGTATTCAGGTCCCTTAACTCAGGCAACATGAGTAGGTGATTCATGTACCATTCTGTTACTCTCATCTTAATCCTGATTAATTAGTATGTATTGTACTGGTTTACTACCTGCAACCATTTTCCTAAATCGGTCCTATCATTATCCTGTCTAGGATTCTTCATATTAGCTTCTATTTTACCCAATCTTTTTCTGTAAGTACTCTAGGTCCCTGAGGCTGCTTTGTTCCTAGGCCAACAAGTTATGGCTCCTAACAAACCTGAGGACTGGTGTGGTTAAATAAGCCAAAGACTAGTAAACAATCGATGGTATTACATCTTATTTGAAAATACGGTCTTTAATAGGTTCCCACATCATTTCGGCCAACTACCCATAGAGTCACGGCATCGGGGAGCCTTTATTAATCAAAGGAAATCTATCACCAGACATATGCTCTACCTTTTCCCTAAAGTTGACTTAGAACTGGTTTATGCTTATGCTGGCCAAAGATTATCAACTTTCTGCCATTAAATCCATTTCCTAATCTAAACCATGCCTAGAGACCTTCTGGTTTCCAAATCATTACATCTTATCTTGGCTAAGCGACTCCCTTTTCTTTGAGGTCCACCTGCTAGCATATCTCATAACCACAACTTGTCTTTGTCAAGTTACCTCTATCTTATTTACGGTTCACAAACCCCTTATCATGGCAAGAGAGTCTAGTGCAACTCCAGTGTACAAATGCGATTCAAGGTCGGTATCGGGTGTAATTTAAAACCAGAGCCAATCCTTAAGGTTCTTCTGCGATATGTGAAGAAAAAGATAAGCTTTCAGGTGTCTGTTACAGACCACTGACTAGGCTTAATGTTTCAGGCCAGCTAGCTCACAGACCATTCACTCAGGGAAAGCGACTTAATTTATCTAAAATTCATGAAAACCACATGGTTTCTAGACAAATTTTGAAGGTCAGACTCAGATCATTCTACCTGAATCAGTTGAAATAGGAATTTAGCTAGCAAAGTAGAAAATTCCTAAGGGTATGCCATAGATCAGAACTCTGAACAGCTTATCAACAGCTTGTGCAACAAAGTAGAAGATTTCTAATTGTGTCTCATAACTGAAATCAGACTCAAGTTTTGAACTCAAAGATCCTATATTGGTACCAGAACAGCAGTGACATCTTCTTGAAACTCAGAATTAGTTATTGGGCACCAACTTTGTCATGCTTATGAAGAAGTTCCTGATCAGTCATATGCAAACTAAATGGGAAGTTGTTAGAGGATCGTCAATCCTATACACTTATTGATACGGGGAACGCATGCTAATCAAGGCCTATATGTCCAAACACAAATCTCGGCTCCACTCATCAAGTAACTTTGGGCTAAACACAAGTTGGCCCAAGGATTGTGGAACTATTCATGTGTGTGTCTAGAGGTTTTTGATGCACTTTTGTTTGATCCTCCAGCCATAGAACCAAACAGACAAGATGATACTTGGTTCAGGATGGGCAGGGTGATCATTGACTATTTCTCACAAGACTAAACAGCTACTCTATATTTTTTAGGCTTACACTTCTCTGGATTTGGATCTCAAACCTGGAATTTGACCAATCCAAACCAGCCTCTATGCAAACTCAACCTTAGCTTATACCAAGCCTAATCTATGATTCATCACTTTCCAGTTTGTAAAGGCAAAATACTCAATGCTTTTGCCTATATGTTGACAGACTATTAAACCTGGTAGGCCTAAACATTGATGTTGCAGAGTTTAATAAACAAACAAAGGTAGCAAATCCATTTACCACACAGTAACACATTGTTATTTGGCATGAAAATTAATTCCAAGATTTACAGCGATGAACAGTTTTCTAACATGTTTTAAGAGCTAAATCTTTTAGGTAAAAAGAGGAAATGCAATAAGTAAATACGACAAGTAATTTTCATCGTTTTTGCTCTAGAATCCTACATGAAATTTAACCAAAATTCCTGAATCAAAGCTAAAGCTAAGGATTGCAATTTCTTAGAGTTTCATTTCATAGGTTCAGTTCCTCCCTAGCCTAAATCATTCTTAAGGAGCAAAGACAGAAGATATTATGCAGATTCTGGAAATATAATTGAAATTGAGAGAATAGCAAGGATCAAGAACCTAACCTGGTAATGTAAAGTAGAAAGGATGAACAGAGTCTGAAGATTCCGACAATAAATAGCCAAGAACAAGCTGATTTCTCCTTCGCGAATGCCGCAAAGTCCGACCGAACGGAGCACAATTTCAAGAATACTCTTCAGGAATTCAAACAAACTGAGAGAAATTTGTATATGTCCAACAGAAAAGATGGAAGAAGCCTTGTCAATAACCAGCTGCTGAAGAAATGAAGGGAGCCACGAACAGAGAAGAATTTAAGGAAAATTCTTCAAAAATTCAGCAAGGGAGCCGAGAACAAAGAAGAATTTAGAGAAGATTCTTTAGAAATTCAGCAAAGTTGAGAACCAAAACCCAAATTCGAGCCACAGAGATGGGAATCCTGAAAAATCCCCAAAAAACTAAGACTAACCAAAGACTAATTTCAAAACCAACGATTGTGTTCTCTTTTTGGTGCCAAAAGTAACCACCTCTTGATTTAAATTCCTTTTATACCCCTCTTCAACCATGGTAACATTAACCCTAATCATGGTTGCTTTCTAACCCTAACCTAACTAACTATCAACTAACCTTAACTATCTCTAACTGAATTTATTTCTTTTCAACCTTTATTTTCCTCTTATTAGTTTTGTTTTTATATTTTCTTCTATTATTACTTCTTCTTCTCTTCCCTTTTTTTATTATTATTACTAATTATTAATTCTATTATTTCTTGTTATTTTTGCTACTTCTTTTATTCCTCTTTTCCTTTTTCTATCTTATTATTATTAATTATTATTTATTATTTAATATTATTTTTTTATATGTTTATTATTGATGTATTTATTTATTATTTTTTTAACTAGGCCACCCACCTATTTAGGCCCAATTATTTCTGCTTTTTTTCTTCTTTTTTATTTCTTTTCATCCTTTTTATTTAATTTACTTTTGTGATTAAAAATTTTCCAGACAGGAATTGGTATTCACATAATTATACTAATTTATATATTAATAATATAAAAATTATTATTTATCTTTAAATATAAAAAAAATCAAGAGATACTTAAGAGACACTTGAAATGTTAGCGTTATTACAATCTTTAGGAATTAAAGAGACATTAAAAGGTACTTTGTAATTATTTTGATACCAGAGAGCCTATAAATAGGCATTACATCATTATAAATTATTTACTCATACCACTAATGCTCATTAAAATAATTAATTTTATAAAATTGAAACCGCTTAACCTTTGAGATAACATATCTGCTAACAATTATTTATAAATCATAACTATTAAGAGTGGTCTCAAAGTAATATTTTCCACCATAGTCTGTTCGAAGAGACTTAATAACCATTCCTGATTCATTTTCTACTCGAGCATTAAAGCTCTTAAACGCATATAGAGCTTCTGATTTTTCGTGCAAAAAATATACCTATGTTTTCTTAGAAAAATCACCAATGAAATTAATTGAATATTTTTTACCTTCATGGAAAAATGGTTTTATTGGTCTACAAATATCCAAATGCACCAATTTTAAAAGATTTTTTCTCTCCATGACTTACCTTTAGGAAATTTATAACAATGTTGTTTGTTAACAACACATTCTTCCCAAACTTGGGAAGGAGTAATAATTTGTGAAAGACCTATTACAATATCTTTTTAATGTAAGGTTTTTAATTCACTAAAACTTAGATACCTGTATCGATAATGCCACAACCAAGAAGAATTTGTAGCTGTAGTCATCAAAATATAGATTGAATGCTTTCAATCTTCAATGAGAATAACCTGTTTGAACTTATTTTTACAATTGCAATGGCATCTTTAAGAGGATCAAGTACTTCACAAGAACCATTGTTAATGGCGATCATATATCCTTTTTCTTGTAATTAACAAGCACTTAAAGTTACTTTTCTGATCATAAACATAAAGTACATTAGAAATAGTTTTCAAAAATCCATTTTTTGTTTTAATTTTTATATCACATTTTCTCATCACTTTCACGGTAGAACAATCATCAAAACTTACAGTAGAATGGAAATCTTCATTTAGGAATGAGAAAGATAACTTACTTCCACTCATGTGATTGCTACAGCTTGTATCAACATATCAAATTTCTAGTTCATTGACTATTACATCATTAACAATCATCAACAAGGTTTCCACTTCTTTCTCCTCAGCAAAATTTGAGCTCTCCTCCTTTTCTTTGTAATTAGGAAGTTGGGTATAACAATCACAGACATAATGGCTAAACTTATGACATTTAAAGCACTCTACCTTGAACTTCTCAAGGTTCCTACCTTTGCCTTTTCCTCGTGATTGGTCATTGCTGCCTTTGAAATTTCTACTAGAACCGGTGCTACCACGACCTCTACGTGTTTTGCCTCTACCTCTACCTCTATCTTTTCCCTTAAAATTATTAGAATAAGTATAGGTAGAAAGTCTTCAAACTTGCTCTTCCATTGTTGAAGTTTTGTTCATCTTTTGTTCATGAACCAACAAGGAACTTTGAAGCTCATTTAAGGATAATTTTTATCAATGTCTTTTGGATTCCTTCAATTGCACAAATAACATAGTCAAACTTTGGTGTTAAAGACCACAATATCTTTTCCATGATCATGACATCTTGCATATTCTCTCCATGAAATTACATATTGTTTCTGATTTCCATTGTTCTAGCATAATAACTAGTGACAGATTCTTCATCCTTCATAGTTAGTGTCTTAAAACCCATTCTTAGTGCTTGAAGTTGTGCTTGCTTAACCCTTACTAAAGCTTAATATTTATTTTTCATAGAATCCCAAATATCCTCTAAAGTTTCTTTGCAAAGAATAGTTTCCAAAATTGGGCGGCTAATGGGTTGAAAAAGATAATTTTTTGCCTTCAAGTCCTTCAACCTTTTGGTTTCAAATGTTGTTGTGCCTGCTGGTGGCTCTTAAATACCAGATTCAGTAACTAACCAATACTCCCTTGATCGTAAAAAGTTCTCCATTAGCATGCTCAAATGGTCACATTGACCATCAAAGTGTGAGATAACTGCTTGCACAAAACTAGAATCAATAGTCATGTTTTTGTGTCTCGCCTTATGTGCTTTTTTCTCTCAAGGATTCTAAACAAAGCTCTTTCAATTTTATAGAATTAATCATTTTAATTAGCATTACTAGTATGAGTAAATAATTTACAATAGTATAATGTCTATTTATAAGCTCTTTGATATCAGAATAATTACAGAGTACCTTTCAGTTTCAATTGTCTCTTTAATTTCTAAAGATTGTAGTAACACTAATATGAAGTAGTATTAATCAACAAATAGCTAAACATGTTTTAAGAGTCTGCATGTGCAGAGAATATAAATCAAATGATACTAGATAAAAAATAATAATAAATATAACCTAAAAGTAAAAAAAAAAAAAAGATTACTCTCGTTTCATAAGGAATTTCTTTATTATGAGATATTCTAAGTTCTAGAACTTTATGAAAAGTCATAGAATCGATGTTCAACTACATTAAAGGCATAAAATCCCTATATCCCATGAATTGGTTTCGTGTGAGGCTTCACCCTTCAACCACAACATTATTTCTCAAGTAGATTACTTGACCATTTTGTTCTTCAAATTTTTATTTAACCGCAACACTCTTTTAGCTTACTATTTAAACCTGTAAATTTCAAAAGATTTAAGAGCAATATAAATTTCTACAATAGAAGTAGAAGGTTCCCCATCCCCTACCCTTCCCTTTCCTTATTTTTTCTCATCCTTGTTATGCATCCTCTTTCCTTCCCTTAGCTATTGCAACTGCATTGCAACTGATTTTTACACATGCAGGTATTCATGTATCAGTCATTTTAGCTTGTAGTGTGCCTATAATTTTGGTTCATGTTATTTTGTAGGTGAGTTTTGATGCCTTTGAGATTGAGGATGATACAGAAAAATTGGCTCCTCTTGTTGCCTTTAATTAAAGTGAAGGTCAATGATGTTTTTGTTACTTGTTGATATTTTTATAACATATTTGGTTTTTCTGTCATTCTTATTTATTATTTATTATTTTCATTTTATAAATGATTGTACAACATTTTTTATACAATTATAATGTCTGTTGTTAAAATAGCTTTTGTCTAACATTTTGATTAGTGAATAATCACATTACTCTTTCGAGGGTCAATGGAAAAGTATGGAGGTAGATATTCCTATTATTTTCAATATCATCTTTGTGCCAAATAATATCCTCTTTGTGCCAAATAAGCAAAGTTGTATATTGAATGAGTTTAGTCACTATTTGGATAATAAATTAAAACAACTTCAACTAGGCTTATTGTATAGGTCAATTTTAGCACCATTTGTCTTTTTCAATGGCCAAACACATAGAAAGCTATAAATGGTATAAGTTTAGGTTTATTTTCGTTGTCACTAATTAGTACCAATTTTGTTTCAAATTTGAAGTTTTGTTCTGCATTACCAATTTCTATATTTGTCTTCATTATTAACTGAATATAAAAAAGCATGTGTATAATTGGCTTAATACTGTTGAAACCTGCGTAGATTTGTTCCTTTTAGCATTATTTCAAGTCGCTCTTCAATTGGTCCACAACTTAGAGGTCCTTGAGTGCAATGTCATTGTGAGTTAATAGCACAATGGTAACAAGCCAACACACTTACAAATGCGGGAAGGTTTTTTTTATGTATGTCCAAATTGGAATGAACAACATGGATGCCAATTTTGGCGATGGGAAGACAATGACTCCCAGTCTACCCCTCCTATTGAAGTTATGACATTAGGAGAACTTAAAGCTTTGCTTGATGATGTTCTTCTGAAGGAAAAAATTATTGAACAAGTTATAATAAGAATTAAAAAAGAAAGTCATTGGTTTTTAGTGTCTTTATTGATATGCTCCATATTTGGGATTGTGTTATTGATATTATGGATATTTTGTGTTTTCAAATGCAGGTGATGTAATTAAGTACTACATTAGTGTCATTAGTGGTTTTTTGTTTAGGGCATACATTTAAATCTTTAATTAGTAATGCTTTCACTATTGACACATGTCTTTTTTGTTTGAGACATACATCGTTTAGTAAATTTACATGAGCTTCATTTGGATTCTTAGTTTGGAACTAGGTATTGCTTTCCAATAACTTCATGAATATTCCTTGAATGGAATATATGCTCTTACAAGGGCCATAATACAATAAAGGGGGCTCTTCCTCTTCATACACGAAGATTTTAAACAGTTTCTCCATTAATTTATAATTTCTATATCTTATAAAACCAATTCAAAAATATTAAAATAAAGATCAATATACACCATCCTTTGTGTAGGTTTCATCATGCTCAGCTTGCCCTCAGCAATGGAATCATTGAAATTTGAATTACCAACAAGTTAAGATCATATCAACAAAATCAAACATGAAAAAGCTTCTGCAATGCAATTATATGTATATGTTTATAATGTATGGTTTTGTAGGTTATTATTAATACTTTTTTTACGTGTAATACTTTTCTTACTTGAAAATAAAAATCCGTGTATTAGACTTGGTTCACGTGCTGCACAATGGTTACTGAGATGTGGAGTAATAATATAATGCAAAGAGAGTTTTGTTTCTTATAAATTATTGATGTTTGCCATGGGAATACTAACCACTGTTTTTTTATCCTTCAATTTCCATTATGTTAGGTTCTATGTTAAACTAATACTCTGCAGAATTGCATTTGTGGGAACTTATCTAATCATTTTAAATCTTATGGGACATTATCTTGTAAGAATCATTTGGTGTTAAGATGTCTATTATGGGAATAATCAATCAAGCCTTTCACACATTTTATGAAGTGCATTAAGCCATGTTTGTGCTCCAAATGCCATGCCAGTATAATCATACTTCTATAAAGCCTATGAATGATAGGTCACTTGGATTAAATAAAAATAAATAAATAAATAAATAATTATAATATTTATAAAGTATTAATATAAGAAAAAATTTATATATGAAAAAGAAAGAAATGCAAATCTAATCAATATACACATTTGTGTATGTGATACATATATTTAATTTTGTTGGAAGTATTTGGTGAGCTATATATGGAATGGTAATGATTATCATTATGAAGTTAAATTCTGATTTGGCATAGTCGAATGTTAAGACTTGTGAGTCTTTTATATGTATAATCACTATCTTCATGGATCCAAGACCTGTGCTACCATAAATCACATAACTTGTAGGATCTTGCTAGTGTTTGAATTTAGAAAGCAAAAGAGGGAGCAAACGAAAAGAAATAAAAAAAAAATAAAAGATTAACTTGTAGTGCATATGCACTATGACACTTTCTATTAATCCAGGCGAGGTGGTTCCATAGTGAGATAGTTGTCTTTTAGGCACTGTTGCTAATTTTACGATTGTAGTTTTCAATCATATGTTGATGTTAAGATCCAAAAAAGTGAGACCTAGTTTGCTCAGGCTATCCTTCTTGATATTGAGGTTCTTTCATCCATTCCAGATGGAAGCGAAGAAATTGGCCTTCCAATGTAATTGGCTACAATGCTGCATATTCTATCAAGCTGCAAATTAACATAGTTTTTTTCAAACAGGGGACCAATTTCCTCCACTTTCATACTCCATCATTGTCAAACACACACACATACTCTTGATCACTACAACCACCTTTTGAAGCTATGCTTTATTCTCTTTGAATTTAAAACCAAAGATAGAATCATTTACTAGATGAAAATACAAACAACAACAAAAAGAAAAACAATAATAAAGAATGTATAATTTCCTAAATTATTCATATTTTGTAACCACTATGACATCAAAGATAGTGCTATGATTTGTGAGAGAGAGTTATGGCAAATCTGAAGGTATCAATACAAAGAAAAAACATGATATATTGCTCTAATAATCAACAAAAAGATACAAAATACAATACTCCATATTACATTATATATATATATATGTATATATATATAGATATATATATATATAGAGAGAGAGAGAGAAAGAGAGGACAACCGTTAGTAATATTACATAAAACATCACTTAGATGAAGTAGTTTACAAGGTTATGGTTTTGCAAAAAAAGTTCACATACACCACACAATTCCAGTGGTACCCATTCTACAAAAAAACCTTCCTCCTTTCAAACTATGCTGAAATTTGATCATGGTCCAAATCCTGCTTCTCCATTAGTCCAACTTGTCTCTCAGACAAGGCGTTGCTGTCTTGCATAGCCTTTGCCAAAGCACTAATTCTAGAAAAATTTGAGGATAATGTTCTTCCATGAGCTCCATCAGTTGCATCTTACGTTTTGTGACTCTTGATGTTGATGTTCCTACAAATTGGCTACCTGGGCCTACTCCACCAAGAAAGTTATTAGCTAACGGGTTAAATTGAGAATCATCCATTGATTGAAACTCAGGGTCATGCATTTTCTGTTGGCCAATGGAATCATCAACATCAATGGTCTCCTTTTCTTTCTCCTACCTTTCTATCTTCTCCCTCGCAATCTCAACATTTCTCCTTGTTGCCCTATCCTTAGAATACAATTCCTTTATTATATCATAATGCTTGACAGCAACCCGCTTAAATTTGGCAGCTAGTGGCTTTGCCTAAGCATGAAAAAAAAAAAGAATCAATACAATGAAAACAATATTACATTAATCATGTAACATGTCATAAACCATATTTTAAGGAAGATCTTCTTACTTGTATCAAATCATTCTAGACTTCTTCCTCAGCATCAAATTACATGGTTTTAGGATTCCAAGCAAATCCAAAAAGACTATTAAACATGTCCAATGCTTTGTTGAAATTTTTTAAAGTGTTTTCAACCTATTTTTTAGTGCTCCTTTCTAATACATAACCTAAATGTTTGATTTATTTGGTCTGTCACAGCATTATAGGAGGCTGTGATCCATGTGCCATCAGGTTTACCCCCTATGTGTTGTTGCTCTAGTAAACCATTCACCAACAATGTATCCATTTCATCTATCTATCTCAGGTGTGACTCCATGGGGACTGTGTCTTCGTTGCGAAAAATAGGTAATTCTTTGCCTTCAATTGCAATTTTCAACTGCTTTGAATTATGAAATTATTTTTGTCATAAATATGGATAATTAAAATTATAACAATTAGTTTTTTCAACTTAGAACCATTACCAACAATTCAAATAAATAAAGCAATATGAACCATAAAAAGAAATCAATTCACATAGAAGCCTTAACAACATGAACATAAGGTCAAATTAAGGATACAATTAAAACACTCTAACTAAATTAAAGCATCATTAAAAGAACTACAAATAAACTTCAAACGTGATAGTTATTCCACATTTCATTAGCAATAATATCTCTAAGATTTGCTCCTTCTCTATAGTCCTCCATTCGAGCTTGTGTGGAAACATTATCCATATTAGCATGTTGCAATTCACAATCAACTTCCATAAGTAAACTTTCATCAAAATCAACACCAATTAAAAAGTTGTGCAGTATGCAACAAGCAACCATAATATCACACATAGTTGGAAATAAGTAATAAGGTTGAGTCATGCCACCAATAATTGGAAACCGTTTCTTAAGCATTCCAAAAGTTCTCTCAATCACATTTGAAGGGGAAGCATGTTTAAGATTGAACAACTCTTTATAATTTTAGGGGCCTCGAGTAGAATATTCCTTTAAATGGTAACGTATACCTCCATATGGTGTTAGGACCTAGCTTTAAGCATACATCCCACATTCCCAAGATAAAATTTCCTTGCAAAAGTTATTTTTAAATAGTTACTTACTACTTTAAAAACATAAAATATAAACTATATGCATACATTATTTTATTATTACCAACCTTCAGGAATTCTTAAAGGGCCTTCCCTAGACAATGCATCTTTTAAAATTCTTGAGTCAGATGTCGTTCCTTCCCATCCAAATAAAATATAAGTGAATTTCATGTCAAAACTACATGCAGCAAGTACATTTTGTGTGGGATAATCTTTCCTTCCACAAAACTTAGGTGCATCAGATCTTGAGACCTTCACTCAAATATGTGTTTCATCTATAGCTCCAATGCAATCCTTATGTTGGTAACATTGTTTAACATGTTAATCATAGGGAAATGCATAATGGATATTAATGACGACTAATTGTCTCACCTGAATGGTGAAAAAAGAAAGACAGTTCAATTTTTCATATTATGCCCTATAATGTGAAGGAATTTTGCAACTTGCTCTTCAATAGTTACCCTTCATGAATCTTTCACTATACTAGTTAATCTTATTCTATGACATATTTGCATAAAAGATGGTGGCCCTATTCGTATGATGTCTTGACATCTTTCACTTTGGACCAAATGTTTCATCAAGTGTGAACATCATGCTCTATGTTGTAATTGTTCCTACTATTTGGCATACCACACAAACTAGACATGGGGTCCAAAAGATACAATGCATGCACAATAACATGCAATAAAACAACTACATACATATGTTGTTTCTTAGTTAACTCATTAGCCAAATGAGTGAAACTAGAAAGTTGAAAACTTGGCTCAAAGGAAATCAACTTTCTAATATTAGATTCCACTTCATTGATATCATCAACTGATTCAACATGGTTCATTTGGTCAAAGTTATCCCCAATCGTATCTGTGTCCATACTAAATAATAACAAATCACTACTATTATTTTACTAATTATATAAATGAACATAGAATTAAATATGGGTATTAAAATTAAAATTTAAATGTCTAACTTACCATGATATAAATGGATCAGTGTACAATATTTGAAACTACTAATTATTTAAAACAACTAAATTTAAAATATTTTAACTAGTTAATAATAAAATTATAAAAACTATTAAGATAAAGAGAAAACTTTTATGGAGTACTTTAGTCCTACCGAATCAGTCAATGGATATTTGATTATTTACTGTTTGAGAATAAATTTTTTTAAACCATGACCATTGATTATTATTCAGAGAATAAATTATTTTTAAATTGTCTTATTCAATAAACATTTTTAAAATTTTTTAAAATCAAATTACAGAAATATCAATTAAATTTTTTAAAACCATTTTCTTTCATTATTATATTGGGAATAAATTATTTTTAAAATATCTTATACTATAAATATTTTTTAAAATTCAAAATTAAATTACAAAAATAAAAATTATTTTTTCAAAAATAATTTTATTTTATTATTATATTGAAAATAAATTATTTTTAAACTATCTTATTCTACAAATATTTTTAAATTTTAAAATCAAATTAAATAAAAATCAATGTCCTTTTTTTTAAACCATTTCTTTATTATTATATTGAGACTAAATTATTTTTAAACTATCTTATTCTACCAATATTTTTAAATTTTAAAATCAAATTAAAGAAATAAAAATTAATTTTTTGAAACCATTTCCATTTATTAGTATATTAGGAATAAATTATTTTTAAACTATCTTATTCTACAAACATTTTTTAAATTTTAAAATCAAATATCAGAAATAAAAATTAATTTTTAAAACAATTATTATTATTATTATATTAAGAATAAATTATTTTAAAACTATTTTATTATACAAATATTTTTAAATTTTAAAACCAAATTACAGAAATAACAATTAAATTTTTTATACCATTTTCTTTTATTATTATATTAATAATAAATTATTTTTAAACTATTTTATTCTACAAATATTTTTAAATTTTAAAATCAAATTACAGACATAAAAATTAAATTTTTTATACCATTTTCTTTTATTATTATATTAAGTATAAATTATTTTTAAATGTTTAACTCCAAAAGGATGTCTAGTATTTTTGTTTGGATGGAGGTAACACTTGCTTTCATTAATAACATATCATAATAATTTTTGCAATATAATATTATTAAATGTATAAAAAAAATTGAAAAAGAAGAAGAAGACTAATTCTTTATGAAAACTTCCTTCTGCAAATTGGAACATATTCCAAATATAAATGTTGGATAAAACTTGGATTTATCGGATGAGCACAACAAGATGGACATAGCAACCTAGCTTATTAATGGTTTTTTTTTCTCTTCAAAGTCACGGAAGTAAGATGGACACAACAAGCATAAAAATTAATGATTTTTTTAATGCACATTATAAGAAGCAAGCTATGCCTAGTAAGGTATAGACACAGGAAGGTATAGGCATTAATGATATTATTTAATGCATATGAACGTGTCGTTTTCTTTGGACCAACAACTTTTTTAGGGGTAAATTGGACAATGTACTTGTTAACCCTTCTCCCAATGCATTTTCACGCCCTTCTATCTAGGAAAATATTTACATGGGACCCATAACACTAATATCCTTCCCTGCACATAAGACAAATGTAACCAAACATAATCTGGAAAAGCAAATAAAAGAAATATCTTCCTTCCCTCCTTATTTCCATGATAACAAACAATGCATCAATGTATGATGGTGTAGCAAACTAGAAATTGGGAGATTTTTAGAAAGGTATGTAGATAGGGTTAGGATTGAGAAAAATGGTACATAACACAAAAGAATAGGGGATATGATTATTTTAGGCTAGGCTAGCAACCTAACTTATTAATGAATTTTTTTTTTCCTCAACAGTCATAGAAGTAAGACGGACACATACTTTTTTCTAGGGGTAAATTGGACAATGCACTTGTTAACCCTTCTCCTTTTGCATTTTCACGCCCTTCTATTTAGGAAAATATTTTAGTGGGACCCATAACACAAATATCCTTCCCTACACATAAGACAAATGTAACCAAACATAGGAAAGCCAATCCAAGAAATATCTTCCTTCCCTTCATATTTTCACGATAACAAACAATGCATCAATATATGATGGTGTAGCAAGCTAGAAATTGAGAGATTTTTAAAAGGGTAGGTAGATAGGATTAGGGTTGAGGAAATGGGTGCACAATACAAAAGAATGAGGGCTATGATTGTTTTAGGTTATGGTTAATTTCTTTAAAATTAATTACTTTTTAAGATTTTTGAATTCCTTTTGTAAAACCTAGAATAATACATGAATTTTCTTTAAGTTTTATTCATAGTATGGAACTCATTCATGGTTGAAAAGATAAAGGTAAGATCTTAAAATACTTAATTAAGTAAAAAAGATCCAAAAAATATATATGATTTCTTTATTGTTTATAATGTAAGTTCTAGATGTTACAATTTTTCTCCTTCACACTTTGTGTGAATTATAAATCCTAATTGTATTAATCTTTTTAAAATGAATTAAACTATGGAAGTTATGAATTCTAATTAATTACTTTTACATTTGTTTGAATGAAAATTTTTTAAATAAAAATAAATAATTATTAAAAAAATATGTATAAGAAGATTTATAAATAATAATTTTAAAAAATAAAAAATAAAAAATTTTAGAAATTTTCTCTAAATAAATATTATTTAAATTTTTTTCTTTAACATAAAAATTAGTTAAATAAAAATTTATATCATTTTCCTAATTCACAGAAAAGCAGTATAATACAAGCTAATAAAATTTTCAAGTCACCAACTTTAAAAATCATTTAAACAAATGCTATTTAATAGTGAATAATGGAGGATGAATTTATGGAGGTCTTACCCTCCACAAATGACCAAATCTTGAGATTAGTTATCTGTGTATACAATAAATTGCTTCAAATTAATTAATATTAATAACAATATAAAAAATTCACATATAAAAAGAGATGTAATTTTTTATCGGATTTTTAACATATATTTAATTATATATAATAAAAACTTACATATAATAATTTTATTAAAAGTTATATAATTTAAAAATATTATAATTTATTTAAAAAAAGTATTTATTAATTTTTATTATATATTTTTTTGGATATATATGTTAAAAGTTATTATTTATTTACATGTTATCTTGTCTATTTATTTACTTGTTATATGACATGAGGCTTATTTTGACTTGAAGGTCTCCTAGAAAAAAAGAAAGGGCAGAGAGAGGAGGACAGTGAGATAGAGAGAGTTCAGAGCAGAGATTGAGCGAAGAGAAAAAAGATGGAGACTCCTCCTTCGCAACCAGGCGTGGTAAAGAAGAAGGAGACGAGGGGTCGGAAACCTAAGCCAAAGGACGAGAAGAAGGAAGAACAACAACATGGGAAGACGATGAAGGAAGGGAGAAAAACGCAACAGCAACAGCAGCAGCAACAACAACAACAACCTTCTGTGGACGAGAAATACACTCAATGGAAGTCCCTCGTTCCTGTCCTCTACGACTGGCTCGCCAACCACAATCTTGTCTGGCCCTCTCTCTCTTGCCGGTCTCTCTCTTTCTCTCTCTAGGGTTTTCTCTTTTCCGTTTCCCATTCTAAAACTCCAATTCTTTATTACTAATCTCATTTCGTTTTCCTTTCATTTCATCTTAACAGGTGGGGCCCTCAGCTTGAGCAAGCTACTTACAAAAATCGCCAGCGGCTCTATCTTTCCGAGCAGGCAACTCAACATTCTTTTGCTCTTTTTTTTTTAATTACTTTTTTCTGATTTTATTAAAAAAATAAACCTTTTTAATTTGTTTTAAGTGAAGAAAATGAACCCTTGCTTAATGTTTGTATAATGTGTATGTTTTTCTGTGTTTAATTGAAACCGAGTGGAAAAATGTCCTTTTTATTTTTGAAAACTGAAATTAATTTGTTTTTTTTGTTGATAGACTGATGGCAGTGTTCCCAATACCCTGGTGATTGCAAATTGCGAGGTTGTGAAGCCTAGGGTTGCAGCTGCGGAGCACATTTCTCAGGTGGATTTTATTGCATGAATGTGAATGTTTAAATGATTTTGCTTTGATGTTTGAAATTAGAGTAAGCAGCTAGGAATTTATTCACATTTGGTCGTGTTATTTTTTTTGTCCAGTTCAATGAGGAGGCACGGTCGCCATTTGTGAAGAAGTACAAGACCATCATACATCCAGGCGAGGTATGGTTTTCTCCTATGGATAGGCTAAGAATTGGATGCATTTGAAGCATATATGAAAGTAATGGATGATAAATTTGTTCCTTAATCAGCCCTGGTTTTGGTTTCTTGTTTATTTATGGTTACTCGTTGCTGATTTATATCTTGGCTTGCATTTTCATTATGTTGATGAGTGGGCTGTGATCTGATCAGGCTTGGTTTTGTAGGTGAACAGAATTAGGGAATTGCCACAAAATTCCAAGATAGTGGCTACTCATACAGACAACCCTGATGTAAGAACTTTACAGTTTGCTTTGCTTTTGTTTTCATTCTTTGGAACTAGTTTGATTTCCTGGCTTTGTGGTTCCTATCAGGTCCTCATTTGGGATGTTGAAAATCAACCTAACCGACATGCTGTTCTTGGAGCTACAAACTCTCGTCCAGATTTGGTATGAATGGGCATTTATATTCCATAACTTCCATCTCAAAGAGTAAATCTAATTTGGAACATGAGAAAGAATGAAGCAAATGAATACTCCTATTTATTTATTTGTGAGAAATTCTTTTATCTTCCTTAGAGGTTGGATCTACTGATATTTGAGTCAGATTATGCTGCAGTTTCATTTGATTGCTTATTGAATAAAATTAGTTGTGGCTCTGTTGAACAGAAGAGTGGTGTAGCATTGTAGGGCTAGAACAGGCCTTGGGTCCAAATATCCTATGATGCATAGATATGCTATGATATAGATCCAACACAGCAATTCTTGAAAAATTGTGGGATACAACTTTTATGATGTGCATGAGTATACAGAAAGAAATTTAAAACATAATAAATATATAATTGCTATTCCAAAAATCCAAACTAAGTTATAAATTTATGATATTCTGCTTTTGCAAAAAAATTAAAAAAATAAACAGAAGTCACTCCTGCAAGTCATGCTCTGTGTCTCATGAAAGAAGAGAAGTCACTCTGATTTGGTGCATTGTAATAGGCTGGGAAGAATTGTTTCTGTCTTATTAAGGAAAACCAAAGAATTGATCCAAGGAAAAAACTTTTGAGATGAATGGTTTAAGCTGGATTTAATCTCACAAGCCATAGTCCGTATCTCAGTGTGTCCCAGCTGTATTAGATTAGTGAAATTTTAGTAAAATTGGCTTGGATATTTCTTGTATATGTATTGGTGACATCCACATGTATTGCTATCAGATACAATCCAATACCAATATGTGAAGACTGAATAGAGTGAAGCACATATCCATGCTTTGTAGGCTAAAACTTGGAAATTCAAATGAACATATGAAATTGGGCCCATCCACTTTGGATAATGTGGCCCCCATCTTTAGTTCCCTTGAACTATCCATTTTTAAAGAAACTCCTAATGTAGCACTGTTGCTCTTTCTATTTTTGATATTTTGACATGGTTGCTGCTTCTTGATATGTTCACATACAACTTCCCTTGCAGATATTGACTGGACACCAAGATAATGCAGAATTTGCTCTTGCAATGTGCCCAACTGAGCCGTATGTTCTTTCTGGAGGTTGGCATACTTACTAACTTTTCTTGAAACAATTAGGTTATTAGATTGCTGCTCAATTCTTGATGTGGTTAATCTATAGCTGAAAGAAGTAATTTACATTGCAGGAAAGGACAGAACAGTGGTGTTGTGGAGTATTGAAGACCATATAACATCTGCTGCTACAGACTCCAAATCTGGTGGGTCAATTATCAAATCAAACTCCAAATCTGGTGAAGGCAATGATAAAGCTGCTGATGGCCCTTCTGTTGGGCCGCGAGGTATCTACTGTGGGCATGAGGACACTGTTGAAGATGTGACTTTCTGCCCGTCTAGGTAATTTGCTTACTCTATACTGAATAGTTTCTTCTTGTGTGTGCTTTGAGACAAAATAGGATGGAGGATGGTGGAGAGAAAATGAGAAGAGTATACTATTTTCTGTATTTGGTTGCGAAGAGACAAATGGTAGGACCCAGAGATTTTTTTCTCCAACGGGAAGAAATTAGGAAATTATACAAATTTGTTGAAATGACTGATTTATTGATCTATCTAGTTACCCACCCATTACATTAAAAGGATATAAAAGTTATTGAACATAAATGTATTCTTTTTTCTTTCCAACCTAACAAGAGAAGGAATACTTGCATTTTCTCCTTTTCACTTCACTAAAACAATAGTAGAGAATTTTTTTCCTCATTATTTTTTTTCATCCATTTTCTTTTTTCTCTCTGCATAGGATGTCCTCTGCTCTTCATGCTTCAACTTCATGTTATTCTTTATTAATGTGCTTACACCATTTTCATATATATCTTGGAAGGAGAAGAGAGGGGGGAGGGGAGGGAGGAAGTTGCTCTATATTTGTCATTTTTTAATTTCTGCTTGAGGCATCTAGTGTATTTGTACTATAGTAGCAGCACGAACTAAATGTTATATTTTGGGAACCATATCTTCCTGACATCATTATGATCATGCTGAAGTGCACAGGAGTTCTGTAGCGTTGGAGATGATTCTTGTCTCATCTTATGGGATGCACGTGTTGGCTCTAGCCCTGTGGTTAAGGTTTGTGCTCTATACTGTAATTATGTATTTAAATTTGTTTTCGTTTATTATGTTCATACGAGTACAAATTTTAAGGCAATTTTTTTGGGTGAACAGAGCACTTTTTTTTTTACTTGCAAACTCATTGAGTAAGGAGTATGCAATAACATTGAGGTTTTATCAACTGGGAAAACATGCAACTTTTATTATATTTTAGATGCACAACCCTTTTAGTTATTGACCGTAATTTTGTAAAATGTATCATTGTATTTGTTTTTTCATATTATTCTCTCTGCTTTGAATTTGGTAACAGGTTGAAAAAGCTCATAATGCTGATCTTCATTGTGTTGACTGGAATCCCCATGATGATAATCTGATTCTTACTGGGTATGTTCTGCTGTTTATTTCTCATTGTTCTTTAATTCATTATTTTGCACTACTTTTAATTTGGATTTGTGCACTACTTTTAATCACATCATTTTGTGCTAGTTGATGAAGCATCTCATCCCTGTTTGTCTTGTCACAATACTTTGGCAGGTCGGCTGATAATTCTGTTCGCATGTTTGATCGTCGCAATCTCACCACTAATGGTGTTGGGTCACCTATCCATAAATTTGAGGGTCACAAGGCTGCTGTTCTTTGTGTTCAGGTAATTTTGGACATTCTTGTTTTCTAATAATTCTTCCTGTCTTTGGCATTATATTATTATTAGTCATGTATATATGCTAATAACTGTTTGTTTAATTCAGTGGTCTCCAGACAAATCATCTGTATTTGGAAGTTCAGCAGAAGATGGTCTCTTAAACATTTGGGACTATGAGAAGGTGCAATTTTAGTCAGTAGTGTCTTGCTGCTTTCTTGCCCCAAAAGTAATTCTGGTGTCAATGCCTTCTGCTTTTGTTCTTCAATGCAGGTTGGTAAAAAGATAGAGCGATCTGGAAAATCAATAAGTTCTCCTCCTGGGTTGTTTTTCCAACATGCAGGTCATAGGTATGAACCTTCACTTTCTCTGGTGCCCTTAATATTGTTTAGTTAGTTATTCCAACCATCTAGATCTTTAGCTGAGGGAAATTTTTTGCTTTGATTCTTTAAACTGATTTAGCCAAGCCATAAGCAATATCTTTTGAATCTGGACCTCTTTTGATTCTTATCTTACACCTTTTGGATTTTTTGTTGTTGCTTTTGTTGCCTGACTCTATTTTAAATTATTTCTTGTCATTCTTCATGGCATCTTTTGATATTGACTTCATGATGAGATTCTGATTATCAAATATAAATGCTGTAAAACATTATTGTGCCTCTAAAATTTTTTCTAGTGATTTTATATTGATCATAGCCTTGACAGATACTGTCCATTCACAGTGTAATGGTTCCAACCTTGAAATATCAATTCTTGATGAATTATGTATGTAGACAGGATTTCTTAAGATAGCACCAAACTAATTGTCTTGCATAGCATTCCTTATCAACATTGGGCTGCTTTCTTGACTGTTTCTCCCTTGTAAATTGTTCATGCCATATTTTGGGAGGCCTGTCAAATAATACTGACTTGTTCATAAGAATGAAAGTCTTGTTTCCTCAAAATATTTACTGGATACTCCATCTGCTTATTTGTTTTTACTTATGAACTTTGTATTTATATGCAGAGACAAAGTAGTTGATTTTCACTGGAATGCATATGATCCATGGACAATTGTTAGTGTGTCTGATGACTGTGAAAGTACTGGTGGAGGGGGAACATTGCAGGTGCGGAAAACATTTTTTCTTTTTCTATTTTTGAAATATAGGTTATACTGTTATAGAAAATAATTATGTCATCATCATATAATTGAAGATGCTATTTTTGGAAACAACTTATGCTCTGCATGACCAAGTTTGTTGGTGCAGTTGAGGTTAAACCAAATGATGCACTGCATCAAAATATTTTTTCACTTGATACATGACTGCAGCATGTGGTTAATGGATCTACAAATGAGCCACTGGATTAATTGAATAAAATAATATATTAACAAAAAAAGCTTAAATACGTTTTTAGTTCCTGTAAATATTACTGAATTTGGTTTTGTAGTCCTCTAAATTTTTTTATTGGTTTTGGTCTTATAATTTTATATTTTGAAAATAATTCTTATTAACACTTTGTAATGATGTAGCATGCATTTAATTGTCACATTAGCAACCATTTTGAGATGATAAGTGATGTGACATGTCTAGATGCATGTCATGTCATCATTAAATGATTGTAATCTTTTGAAGTTTTAAAATTTGGGTATCAAAACCAATAAAATATTTGAGAACTAAAATAAAATTTAGTCATATTTACAGATTAAAATTTATTTTACCCAATAAAAAATTACATACAATTACAAACAGAGATTGAACTTGCACTATGTTTAATACTGAGTAAAAGAAAACAAAACCAGATATAGCTATTTAGCCAGCTTTTTACCCGTATATGTTTGTCAAAATTTTCATGGGCCCTAAACTTTCCTGGGCCCTAAGTATGACCCATTTATTCATATTCATGAAAGCAAAACCCTATGAGCCACTAATATATTTTTTCTTCCAAGAACTGTGGTGCCCACACATTTTCTAGTCTTGTTTGTGGCATTTCTGGTTTTTTTGTTGGATGGGAGGATGTGTTTGCAATGGAGCAGCTACTGGGCTGGCATTAGGGGAATGGGTGGGATTGTAGCAAGTGTTTCCTTTTCCTTTGGCCTTGGGTGGGGCTTTGTTGATGGAGTACGCACTTGCAATCAACTTCTTTTTTTCATTTTTTTTTAAAATGTGAATGACCAAGTCATGTATACCCGCCAGGTCAAATTGCTTTATGCCAGGTCGAATGTGGATGCTGATATGAATTGTTTACTCAGACTAATTAATTGGCTGGTTCACTTGTTGAACTGGCTACTCTGGTTATTTCCAATTTAATAACTAGTAACTACAATGATTGAATATGCATCTTGGCCTGTATTCATATATTTTGCATTCAAACTCATTTGTGCAGATATGGCGCATGAGTGATTTGATCTACGGACCAGAAGAGGAGGTTTTGGCAGAGCTGGAGAAATTCAAATCTCATGTGGTGGCGTGTGCTTCAAAGCCTGAAAAATAAGTAGGCGATGAATTATTATCCTTGCTGTTGTATTTACTTAATCTATGGATTTTTTTAGCTTTTTAAACCACCCATGTATTGGGGGGGGGGGGTGAGTAGGGAAATCTTAAATTAACATTGAACAACCGAGGGTTTATGGTTAGGATTCCTTAAATTGATACAATTCTGTTTACTGTTTGGGGATCATTATGATCCTTGGTTCATGTGGCTACTCACATGCGTCTACGGTTGGCAAATTAGTATGTGCACACTGCTCAATCCTACAACCACCGAACATATGTAGGAGGCTGAAGATTGGATAATGCTTGGGTGCCTTTTTTCCAATTCTTGATCGACTCGTGTAGCTCTAGACATGCTTTCTACAGTTGGCAGATGAGATGTTTCTGGTTCTTTATGTTTTGGTCCCTCCTATGATTGGTTAGCCGTTGGATAGTAGCATGCAAATAGTAGATACTTTGAATTGATGGTGCTATTAGTGGCAGCTGTGACTCATGCTACTAGCACGGTATGATAAAATTAAAACGGAAATCACCATTGGGAGTTGGGTTTACTGGAAAATTGATCTCGGTTATTAAAACATAATTATGTTTGATTTAAAGTTGAGTAGAATTAATTTTGATTAAATTGATATTGAACTTGTGAATATTTTTTAGATGGGTTCATAAATTAATGCCATTTTTTCTTGAAATGTGTGTTTTGCCTTTGAAAAATGCAAGAACTGATTTTTAATATTAAAACAAAGACACGGATGTTTTTCACGAAGACATGAATTATGGTTCCTGTTTCTTCTGGGAGGTATATTTGATTCTGTTCAAAAATTTAAAGCGCAATTTAAATCATATACAAAGATTAAGTTATAGGCTGCAGCATGCAGAAGACAATAAAGGCTATGTATTGAGGACAACATGATTTTAAAAAGATATATAGTGTTCTCGATATTAATTAATCTGCCAGTAATCTTGAATTATGATAGAAGTGTTTAAGAATACAGACGACCACTATACATCATTATTTGTTGCTTTATTTAAATCAATGTGGTAATAGAAGTTAGTAGCAATATAAATGCATTGGAATTTCTGTGGAAGTGAGCTCTTGCACTTTGTCTCGGTTTTTTAGCATCCTTTAAAAATTATAGTATAATCTAGTTTCTTGAGTACTGTAGTCAATCATACCATTCCCAACAGCTCGATAGAAGTATACTGCAAATTTTGATAAGTAAGGCAGTGCTTATAAAATTGAGCAATCCTTGAACCTAATTGTGAATTTTCTTGTGGTAGATGAAATATTACATGAAAAGTTGATCCCAGTAAGGTGTTAATTATGTATTTTTTTTATGCCACGAGAGATACTTAGGTTTGAACGAGTTGCATAATTAATAAAATGAGCACATAAAGTAAGGATGAAGAGTTCCGAATCTTTTGGTAGTTTCAATTTATCTTCCCTGCAGTGGTATCTGTGTAATCTGTGTAATCTGTGTAACATGCTATTGGGTCTTCTCAGTCAAATTTTAATACGATATTCTTCTTAGGCAATAAAGAAACTTCTGTATTTTCATAGCAGAAAATAAAATTGCATGGTTCATGCTTTACGCTATAAACGTTCAAAAGCTTCAGCATATTTAATGGTAATAATTTTTTTGTCATTTGAGAAAGATTATAAAAGGACTTTTCCTTCTCTACAGTGACTTGTTCATATTTCAATTCTATATAAATAGTATTAATAAAAATTAAGGAATGTGTAATTTAATATATTACTACTTTATTGGAAATAGAGATTGACTTGAACGTTAAGAGTGTCATTATAGATATTCTCAACCTTCTGCTTGAAAACTTCAACAACATAACTTTCTCCATCGCTTCTTGGAACACTTTGACTTGATTCGTAAACCTTCCTAGTTTACACTATCATTTATTGGCATCGACCATGAGAATGCAAAATTTATTTTCATTCACACTTTTTTTATTTGGCAAAAATGGTGAACATTTGCCATCAATCTACTACCAATACTGGTGAGGCCAACCCCAACAGCTATGCGAATGAATGATTCACACTCCAAGAGGCTTCATCAGCCATCATCCCTAAACCTTATAGGCACAAGTAAAAGCCATCATAAACACCCTATTCTTTGAGAAGACTTTGCTAAAACTGATCCCAATGAGGAGTGTATTCACAACTCCGAAGAAAAGATCAAAGAGCTGAATAGGTCTCTACATCAGTTTGCAAATGTAGGGCCCTGAGGATCGAATGATAAAGTAGTTGAATTCTCGATGGTGCTGATCATACACCAACAACATAACTAGGGCCATTGATAGGTTCCTTTATATGACACTCGCACAACCATTCGCTCCTAAAGATGTAGTTATTGTTAATCATCCCTTCACTAATGAGATTGCCAATTTTGAAATTCCTTAAAACCTCAAAATTCTAGCACAATACTTGCCAATCTAATTAGATAGAGGTAGATTCCTAAGAGAACCTTGCTATTTCACCATGCACATGGTGCATGTGCATGGCGAAACATTTCCTTGCCATAATAAGAGGAGAATTCCTCAGGTGGTTTACTTTTGTCGCTCTGTGGGAAAGTGGAAAGAGTTGGGTTCCTAGTTTTCTCGTCACTTCATCACCTGCAGAGAGGCCATATGGAACACTCATTCCCTTTTTAGGATTAGGAAAGGTAAAGAAAAAAATCTCATAAATTTTGACTCATTTTTATGAGGAAGCAGCACTAGTCCCTAATATGATCAAGAGTATCCAAATGCATATCGTAGTTGAAGTAATAAGGAAGGGCATTCCTTTTTCTATATCACTAGCCAAATTTGAAACCAGCAGCATGGTTGATTTCAAGACGAAGGATGCCTAGTAAGTGGAAATGGATGACAACTCAGAAAGGATGAATAAGGAGAATTAGTCCACATGCCTACCCAAAACAACTAATAAGGCAACTAAAAGAATGGAAGAAATGGTGGAATGAGAAAGAACAAGAGAATTGGGAATAAGATCAACATATTTACTGATAGGAGAAAGAAGCCCAGAAGCCATTTTGAGAATTATACCCCCTCAACATTTCACCTAGTAGGATCTACGAAGAGGTGATGACCATAAAGTTTGTGAATATGGAGAGGCCATCTCCGATGAAAAAAAAGCATGATGTAAGAAGTTATTACACCTTCCATGATGATGCAGGGCTTGCCACTAAAGAATGCATCCAGATGAGGGATACATTTAAGCAATTGCTCCGACGAGGGAACCTTAAATGATATGTGCAGAGAGGTCATGAAGGTGGATATCCCTGCCAAACAACCATAAAAGGGTTCGTACAATATGAAAGAAGAATATCCTTAAAGACGCAGAAAATGTCTCCCAAGGAAGAAAGGCAACAGATGCCAACACCAAATATAGGTGAGCCCATAAGGTATAGAATTAGTATAAATATGATTGCCAGAGGATTTGCTGGAGGATGTGATATTAACAATTCCAAGAAAAGAGACTTTAAGGTAGTAAGGATTCATGGAGGGGGAATCATGGAGATGTAATGAGAATTGAAAAGAGTAGTTGTGTCCAAACTACCTAGTGGATAATAGGAGTTATCATAACTTTTTTATGAATATTATGGTTCGACTATCCCATTCCATAATGATCCTATCGTCATTAGAGCTACGATTACCAATGTTGATGTTGGAAGGGTGTTTGTTGATCAGGGTGTTTGTTGATCAGGGAAATTTTGCAGACATTCTGTTTTAAGTTTTCAATTAGATGCAGGTATATGAGCAAAATATTATTTTTTACTGATGATGGCATTTACTCAAAATGGTATTTTTTTTTTTTTCTTATCATGATTGGTAAGAAAGTATCAAAGTTATTAAAAAGGAACTTAATTCCTACTATAACCTGTCCTAAATTAAAACAAATTAATAATAAACACAAATAACAAATATTAAAAAAATTCTAATTAAATTGTAAATTTGTAACACCCTTATTATTAACCATGTAAAATGGTTACACGTATTATTGATACAAAAACATACCGTTATCATTTTAATATCTATTTATCATATAATCATCCATAAATTTATGTCTCTCAATCACAATGGAAAATACCACATTTTTTATAAAACAAGTATAATAAGTATTAATAACACACACAAATACATATATACATGCGCGCACACACACATATATATATATATATATACAAACTTATTATTTAAATTCTATAAAATAAAAGATTGTTTTTCTTCTTGAAAATTCTCTGATCATCAACATGGATCTACCTAAGGATGGGATGATAGTCAAGTCATGTTCCTCAGTATGAGCAACTGCTACATAAAATGAAATTGTAGCAACAAAACAAATAAAGGGAATGAGAATTCTTAAAATTTCATGTGTATGAATAGTAAAATATAAGGTTAGAATATCTACATCCACATCGACGTAAGTGTTTATTCTAATGCCGTCAAAAGTAGAGTTAATTTAATAATTAGCATATATAAGGATTAATGCAATGTTTATATTATGCATGAATGCGTATGACCTTTATGTTTACATAGAACTCAAGTTCATAGAAACTATCATTGAATTTTCTTAAACCTTTAGTCTATCTTAAACTCAAAATGTCATGAATGTGTGGTCCCGTGTCTAATATCTGGGAAGTTTCCAAGAACCTTGAAAGTCTCTCACTGCAATTCATCAAATTTATTGGATTTCTTCTTAGACCAAAGGTTAACGTCCCTTTGGCAAATCAATAGAAAATTGATTGTGACCATGATAATTCTCGAGAAAAGTTAGGATGACCAAGTTTGCAAAACGTGACGATCTCGACACTGGAGTGCTACCTCAAGTTCCTTACAAGTCATCACACTTAACTACTAACCCTCTAGGCTCTTAAATAGCTAACCCCTATGATTTCTTGGCATAAACAACTATGACTTTCCATCTTTATTACATTTAATATGCATGATTCATGCTAACAAAAAATTCATTACATCCACTAAATACGTCCCAACTTTATTCACATCCCAACTTTATTCTTGACATGCAAGTCAATTTCCTTCAATAGTTCCTAGAGAAATTATAGTAGATCTCCGTTTGTACTTGGACACTTTTTTGTCTCTTATACGATATCATATCATCACAGGAACCATTGAAGAAAATTCCATGTAAATAATCATGTCTTATAGATTTCACACCATAGTAAAGATACAAGTACATATTAAATAATACATTCATCTGTCACATAAATTCTCTACTAACTAAGGACATAACTAGCACTATGTATTTGGATCCTTAGTTATAAAAAATTTGGATCCTTATATATAATATTTCCATTCAAAAGATTATCAATTTCACCGGTGATCTCTTATCCTAATATCTATGGCCTAACTAGGCTTTATGTAGCCAAACATGCAATACCTCGATTCAGATTCATCAAGAAAATAATTTTTTATATAATTCAGCATCCTCAAAAATTTAAAATAATTCAATAGACAAGATTTAATACACTCCAAAAATTAGATTTACTCCAAATTGATCTCAACAAGCAATTTTCAGTCAATTACAACACATAGAGTTAAATATATTAATTATGCATAATCTTGATAAATTATCAACAAAATTAATATCCTTAGAACCCTTTCAAAACTAATTATTATAAAATTTCTCAATCCAAAGGATAGACAAACTATTCTCATAAACCAATTTTGGCTAAAGTTGAACTCTTAATGCTAAATACCTTTATTTTACTTAATTCTTCTAGCTCATAATCAATTGCATCATTATCAAGAACTATCATAGCATAATTAATTTAACAATTAAATGCTAAAATTAAAAAGGATGACCAAATTTCACTCCCAAAGTACCTTCTCCTAAGATTTTAGCCAATTTTAACCGAATAAACCTAAATTGATTTAGTAAAACTCAAATTCTACCTTTAAATTTCACAAGTGCATGAATAAATTCTCCCTCCCCTTACTTTTCTCACTGAGTCGAGGTAATCTTGAGGTGTGGAGAGGGAGAAATCCAAAAATATTACTTCCAAGAGTGCTTCATAAACAAATAATAGCAAGAATAACTAACCTAGGTTAGTATTGAATCAATTAGAGTCAAGAATCAGAGGAAAAACAAACTTTTTCCCTCCATACATGACTCGGATCCATTAAGAAGAGAAAGAAAAAAAAATGAAATTTTCAAGAAAAATTGGTGCCTAAATGTTTCCTACAATTAAGGAAGTAAATCCTACATCAAATTTGAAAACGACCAGACGGATTGGAAGTAATTTGAGTTTGAAAAAATGGTGGAGGTGGGTTTTCTATGAAATGGAGTGTCGATTCTATGTAGAAGACCATCCTTTGTCCTTTATCTTTTTCTCTCTCTCTCTCTCTCTCACACACACACATATATATATATATATATATATATATATATAAAAGAATATATTTATATTATTTTATTATTATTTAAAATTATTTAGATTTGGTTCTACCAAGTTCGTATGTTTGAGAGACTAGAAAGTTTTAGATCACTTTTTTATAGTGTCAAATAAATATTTAGTATAGATAATTTTCATAAAATTTATTTGGAAATCAATGTTGAAGAGAAAACAAATTCTACTTGTATTTCGGATCCAATTAAACCTCTTATTTTTGGAAATTTTGAGAAAAATTTTAGAAAAAATATTTTATGCAATATAAAATTATTTCTATTCTATATGAATTTTTCTAGAATTTATATAGCACCTTTTCTATAAAATCTCCATCAGCACTTATAAGTTCTAATTGGCTCTGAATCGATAATTTTTGAGGGTTTTTTTTTCTTCTAAAAATAAAATTTATAAATATTAATATAAGTAATTTTTTCAAAAGGATCTACCTCAAATTCCTTATTCTTCTATTTATAAAAATATCACCTTTCTTTTGCACTAGACATACATGAAATCGTCAAACAAGTAGCTTTTGGAGATTTTTTTCTTGGATTAAAATTTATAAGATTTTTTATGAAAATATATTAATTAAATTGGTATATTTTTGTTCCTCTATCAATTTCTAAAACTTCTTATTTGTCATTTGAAAAATGATAAATAACTCTAACTTTGAGTTCTCAATTAAAAAATTATAAGGAGCCAAATTTGAGGGTATTACAAAATTAATCTAAAATCTTAATTTGATTTAAAAATAATTAAATAAATCACTTTTAAATTAATATAAAATTCTAATTTATAGAAAATCAATCACAAATTTTAATTGGATTTTATATATAATAAATTTAAATATTTGGCTATAAAGGTTTGATCATGATAAATATTTATGTTAAACTCACATCCTCAATCTTCAATTATTTTAACTTACATAAATAACATCAAAATATTGTTTGTCTCTTCTTAAATTTTACTTTCTTTAATCCAAATTGCATACAAAGAGTTTTTAGGTAGGCTAATTGCATATAAGAGCCTGGTTTTTTATATCACCTTTTCTTTTTTTCAAATTGAACACTTTTTACAATGATAATAAAAAAAAAAGAAAAAAAGATGGATAACACTTGATTTTTAGGAGCTTAAGATCTAATACCAACTGATATGATTTACTCATCGCAGAATAAATCGGAATGTAGAAACGTTACTTTTGGAACGTCTTGAAAATCAAAATAGTAAAGAAACTCAACATAAATCGCGACTCTCCGAAGAGCACCAAAGTTATCAAAAAGGAACATAACCTTTACCGTGGCTTGCCGAAAGAACCAACGTTATCAAAGGATAATTCATTGCCTAAGAACTAAGGAAAGCTTGACGTAAACTACAATCTCTTAGAGAGCGTCAATGTTATCAAGGAGGAACGTGACCCTTATTTTGACTTGTTAGAAGAACCAACATTATTAGAGGTAATTCTTTGACCAAGAACCAAAGGAAATCTGAACAAATCACAACTATCTAGAGAGTACTGAAGTTATCAAAGGGGAAGTGACCTTTATCACGAGCTGCTGGAAGAACAATGTTGTCAAGTATAGTTTTTTTTTTCCTAAGAACTAAGGGAATCAACTCATAAGAAGATGAAAAATTTTATTATTCATTAAATTATGTTTACACTGAGTTACTAAATCCTATTATATAGAAAACTTAATTATTCTAAATTAAAATATAATCTAATAAATAAATACAAATAACAAATCTTAAAGAAATCCTAATTAAATTATAAATCAATTTAAAATCTTAATTTGATTTGAAAATAATTAAATAAAGCACTTATAAATTAATATCAAATCCTAATATAATTTACAGTAAATTAATTACAAAATTTAATTAAATTTGGAAATAATAAAATCAAATCTTTGACTATAAAAATTTGATCACAACAACTCTTCATACTAAACTCTCATCTTGGATCTTTAATTATTTAAACTTGCACAAGTAACATCAAGATTTTGTTTGTGTTTTCTTAGATTTTACATATTTTACTTTTTTCTTATCAAAATTACATACAATTTTTTTAAGTAGTCTAATTAGATCTCTATCACTTAGTCTTGACCATTTCTGAGGAGATCCAACGGAATTTATCTAAAGGTTCACCCTTAAGTGGACGCTAATAAAAAAAATTAGGCCTAATGAAAGGATCCTCTTTTGGAACAGTTCTCAACATGAGGTGAATCACACCTCAATCCTCAACTTGAATTGCTTCATGAAAAATAATGTCTTATCGGCGATCCATCTTTATCCTTATCCATCCTAACTACAACTTTAAAAGTTGTATGAGAGTTAACTTTGATAACAATGACTCCTAAAAAAGAAATCCTAAGTCAAAATGAAAAAGGAAAAGATAAAAAAAAAATCCTAGGATTATAACTTTCTAACTTCCTCGTTGAAGATTAATAAAAGGGAAGGACATTCCTTATGATATCCATTTAAAAACGGGGGAGGGGGGGAGGATGGGATTCTGTGGTACCATGCACGCTACTACCTGCTATGCAAAGTCACCACACACATACCTACCACTTATATATAAAAGGAAATAGAATGAATTGGAGCAATTCATTTCAAAATCAACAACTGATCTTTCCTTGAATTGGAGAAGCATAAGACACAAAGAGTCATAGTGGAAGCGTGGAAAACTTGTCGAAAAATTAAAGAATTACACTGGTCTTCAATTCTAGGTAAGGAGAGGAAACTCAAATAGAGCATATGAGTATTTCTAGAGCTTATATTCTGTAGAATGAAATTTATTAATTATTTGATAAATTTAAAATTTGGGTTGAATTATATCTGAGTTTAATTTTGGATGAAATTTAATTGTTTATAGGAATAGTTCTAGAACTCCTTTGCTTTAGAATAAAATTTTACTAATTGTGTGATAGTTTAAAATTTTTATTTGATTATATTAGAATTTAAATTTGGATTGATTAGGAATTAAATTGATAAATTATATAAATTAATGTGAAATAGTATATAAAAAAATAGTATACTAAAACTGTTAATTTTATCTATGTGATTCTCAGTTATAAGTGAGATTATGGAACTTATAAAGAAGATGATAGAATAATCTCATTTGTACATTGTATAAGATGATTGTGTTTTGATAGTTCATTGAGGAAGTCAAAGAACTTATTAGTTCTTTATGTTAAAGTATAATCTAATGCACTACTCCTATCCTTACTTTTACTTTAGTGAAATGTGTCACTCCTCTTTGTTATATTCCATATGTGTAATTACGATTTCTTAATGAGCCTGCAACATAGATCACCCACCTTTCAACTTTGAGGTGATTGTCGACGTAGAGAACAGAAAAAGAATTTCTCACTTCGTGATCAGAGGCAAAGACTACAAGGTAGGAGTACCAGTTTGAAGAATGGAAGTGGATCCTGTAGTCTTTAGTTTAAGTATAATAACTTAATTTTGTATGCATCTATCCTGTCATCTCATTCATAGTACTCTATATTACTTATATTATGAAATTATGGAAATGATGTAACTTGGATGAAGATGTATATATGTCTACCAGAAGTTTGTTTATTCAGATATATGTATGATTTGAGGAATCAGGTACATCGTGAACATACAATTATTCCACAACTAATACATATATGTAAGGAATAATATGCGAGTAATGTTAAGAGAATATAGGTAATCTGGGGGGCTGTGATATTAATGGTATTCGAGCATTTTTCCTAAGATCAAGGACATTGGACTCAAGATAGTAGAATTGTTTGATAGATTTATGTGAAGTGAATTTTGATCTCATTCTTTTAGAATGACTTTAGACCTCTTTTGGTTGACTTATTGCCTAAGTAGTTTGTTATGTCTTGTAGGAGATAGGCAATGATAAATAAACTTACTCTAAAATGGCTGCTGCTCTGCAAAGGTTGGATGACATATTGGAGAGGAATGAAAGTCAAAATCAAGATGGTGGATATTTTTAAGGATTGGATTGATTCTTGAAAAGAAATCCATCTCAATCCAAAGGAGGTTATCAGCCCAATGAAGCTTATTTGTGGATTCCAGAGTTAGAACAAACCTTTGGGGCCTTAAGGTGCACTGATGCACAGAAAGTTGAGTTTACGATATACTTACCTGTGGAGGAGGCTGAAAATTGGTGGAGATACACTAAACTAAGACTCGAACTAAAGGAAGAGAAATAACCTGGGAGATGTTTAGAGCAAAATTTCTAGAGAAGTATTTTTCTACCAATGTGAGAAACCGAAAGGAGATAGAATTTCTGAAACTAAAGAAGAAAGGTATGTCTGTTGGAGAATATACCTCAAGGTTTGAAGAATTAACACTTTTCTACCCACCTTACCAACTTGCACCTAATGAAGAGTCAAAATGCATGAAGTATGAGAATGACTTAAGGCCGAAGATCAAGGAGGCAATTGGACATCAAGAGATCCGTGACTTTCCCACCTTGGTGAACAAGTATCGTATATTTTAAGAGAATTACCAAGCTCAAATCTCCCAAACTAGGAACTATGGGCTGCAACGAATTCAAAAGAGAGATTCAAATCAAGGGAGACCATACTTCAACAACTCTCACTTCCAACAAGGATCATCTTCAATTAGAGGACAACGACAACAATTTAATTCTAATAGTTCTCGTTTCCAAAACTCCATCCACCATGAGGTGTTTTCATTGTGGAGGACCTCATCGAATCAGTGATTTCCTCGTCGAGCAATCGTCTACTACAATTATGGAAGGGAAGGAGACATCAGCAAAGACTGTAATGAACGAAGGCAAGAGGGGAACAATGAAGGTTACCAAAACAACAACAATAATAATAAAAGAAAAGGCAACTCTCAAAACAATGGCAACTATAATGGTAATGACAATAACAACATTTGCAACAACAACAACAATAATCGCTAAGGCTAACCCTTTGGTCGTGAGAATAGCTACATGTAGACACTCAATTATGTCCGAGGCCTCATTTTTAAAATTAATTAGTGAACAAATCATGATTTAAGTAAATATTAAGATTAATAAACAGAAAACAAACACAAGGCAGAAAAACAAATAAATAGAGAACAATAAAAATGAAATAAAGTGATAGGAAAATTAAAAATAAAATTGAAATACAAAGAAATAATAATAATAATAATAAATAAACAAAAAATGAACATAGCAAAGTTGGAAAAAATAGAAAAATAAATAAAAAAAAAACAAAACAAATAAAATCTAAAAAAATTGAAATATACAAAAATTAATAATAAAAATGAAGAAAAAACAACAAATTGAAAAATGAAAATAAAAAAAATAAAATAATAGAAAAAAAGTTAATTTTTTTTTTGAGATATAACAAATAAAAACTAGAAAATGAATAAAAAATGAGTAAATAATAAATAAAGAAAATTTGAAAAGTATAATTTTAAATAAAAAAAGAATAATAATAATAATAAAAACGAAAATGGGCTAAAAGAAAAGGAATATAAAGATAAATATGAAATTTAAGAAAAAGAGGGAATAAAATAATAAAATAAGTACAAAAAAAGAAGAAGAAAAAACGGAAAACAAGAAAAACAAAATATAACTAACTAACTAAAAGAGAAGGAAGGGGAAAAAGACGAAAAGGAAGGAGAAGAACGAAAAGAAAAGAATAAAAAGAAAAAGGGGGAGCGAGAGCATCAGGAGGCTCCAAGAAAACTCTTCTATTCTAGTCCAAGGGGAAGAACATGGCGATGATCTGGCAGGTCGAATCTCAGAGGCAGTAGCAGGCATTCCAAAGAAATTTCACCATGCACCTTCCCTGACTTCACAGCCTCCAGAATAGGTTGCATAGATTCACTTGATGCTACACGCTTTAGTAGAACCTCCAGGTAAGCTCACCATTTTCTCTTACAACTAGTTGTTGAAATTCGATGGTTGAGTAGAGATAATTACATGAAATCATGGTTTGTTTTTTATCATATCTTGCGTCGTTAATCTTGTCATTCCCGTTTCTAGTGAGAACCTTAAGTGTGAGTAAGACTGAAAATGCACGCATTCCTTACAAATATCATAACTATTACATGCTTATGGTATCTCCTGGGCACTGAGCATGGTATAAGGAACCCATTGAGAGGTAAAAGCTTAAGCTGTTCTCATCCTATACCAGCTACCTTTCGACGTTCAAAATTCCTGGATATGTAGGAACCCTACTTGCAGGGTAGTCCTATCTAAAGAGGATACATTCTGTGCAAATATTAATGTTAAACTAGCTTTGGATTACGTTGAAACTGTTTGGAGACCGAACCCACTTAAGCAAATGTGGACTATAGTGGGTCCATTATTGATGTCTTAATGAGATGAAGCACGTCATAGTTGCTATTCTTTCCCAAGGCCTTGCTTGGACTCCTCTAATAATAAGAAATGCAATGGTTCAAGAGGTTACTTCCAGGAACGGTTCACTTGAACCCACCTCAGATTTGCTCAAATGTCGATCTTGGTGCAGTTTGGGGTTCTACTATTAGGGAACTTACTAAGGTACTCGATCGATTCCATTCCGTGCTTCCCTCATTGCATCATGTACCAATGGGGGACCATAGCGTTACTCATGGACCTTGTGAGATACTACAAGGAAATGATGAGGTGCTGCTTCTCGAAATAGTTGTGCGCTCAACTCCAAGAGATAGGGCATTAGTTAGTTCTGTTTATAGCTAGTCATGTGGGCTGATGGACATGAAGACCTTTGGAGGATGGTATGCCAAACTGCACAAGGCAGCAGGACTACATGGGTTTCATAGATTGTGTTTGGTGTAAGGAGGATCGACGTCTACCCTTCCAAGATTTTATCATAGCTACGGTTCATATTGTTTGAAAAGAAGCATGGTCTTGGTGGAGGAGGCTAAGGTCGAGCACTAATAACATCAGACCAATAAGAAGCCTAGTAGAATTTCTTCATCCATTACATACACTTGTTCTTGAACCTACAAGCCTCCATACGTTCAGCGCACACGCACATATGATGGCTCAAAGTCAGGGCATGGTTCTCCGACTAGGTGCAGGAGTTGTCGTGAGCGGAAAAGAAGCTGCCACCATTGCGAATCAGGTTCCTGGAGGCAATGCACCGGTTCCAGTAAGAAGGGGCCATGCAAATCGCTTTTGTGAAATACGAGGACCATGGTTTGGCTCGGACAGCACTTGTTTGGCTCAAAATTTGCGATACAGTGGCAAATATATACTCGAAGCCTCGTGATTATGTACGCGATAGCTGATTAGCAGGGTGGAATAAAACCAACAGCAATGACCACATGCACTAAGAAACCAATCAGGTATCGTCATGAACTAGGCCTGGTGCATCCAGAGAAGACTTTCGAATTTCTACAACGAGCTCCATGCTTTCGGGTTTCATGTGGAGTAGATGGGACTAAGGCTGCCAAAAGGATTGAGGATCCTTGCATCTTGCTTGCACATCGTGGTTATGGGAAGCTTTCCATTGATTATTAGGGAGTTGAGATGTGTTTGGAAAAGCCTTGAAAGTAAGGGGAGCATGCACGTAGACCCTAACAAAGACATGCAAAAAAAAAGGGATGAATCAAAATGAGAGTGGGGCCCATTAATAAATTTTGTGCAGAATGAAGGAATAGGCCCGATTTCCATGCATCATTAACTTTGAGTTACAAAACTTATGTCAAAAGCTAAGTAGACCAGATGGTTGAGCGCGCTGTACATAACCCCATGTTACAAGTTCGATTCCCGCTCCTTTCACTTCTCTTTTAATATCAGTTTACTTGTTGACCACGCCTTAGCATTAATCCAACGTAGTTGGGCTACACCTCCGAAGGTCAAGACTTCAAATTAGAACTACGTAAGCCTTGAGTTCCCCAGTGCGGGATCAAATAAATCACACACTCAGTTTAAGGGTACTATTCTTCAAAACGGGCGGGTGGGGTGCCTAACACCTTCCCCCACTTGTAACCGACTCCGAACCTAAATCTCATCCTCGAGTTAGGGTTTTTCCAAATCTTTTTTCCTTAAATAAAAATTTGGTGGTGACTCCACTTGATCAAAGTAAATTCATTTTCAAATTTTAGCGAGTTCGTTGCCTCGTCGGAATTACGGTTGCGACACTACAACAACAACAATTCTCAAACAAGAAGACCACAAGCTCAAGGAAGAGTGTTTACCATGGTACTAAAGCTGTTCAAGCCAATAATTTTATACAAGGTAAGGGATTTATACATGAAATTCCTTTGCCTGTATTGTATGATTTGGGTGAAATGCACTCATTTATTTATGATGAATGTGTGAAGATGATAGGACTGAATATGAATACATTACCATTCAATTTGTCTATTTCAACCCCTACCAATAATCTTGTGAGAACCTCCTAAGCTTGTTTAAATTGTCTGATAAATATTGAAGGTATGAATTTTAATGTAAATTTAATATGCCTACCTTTAATGTGTCTTGAGGTGATTCTAGGTATGGACTGGTTATACACAAACCATGTTATTTTGGATTGTCATGATAAAACTATTATGTTTAGGTCTAATAACAATCCTGATCTAAATGAGTTGAGATTTATTTCTGCCAACCAAATTCACGCTTTTTTAAAAGAAGAAGCTCAATTATACATGATTCTTTTTTCCTTGGATGGAAAGAAAAATGTTAATATTGAAAACTTGCCTGTTATTTATGAATATCCTGAAATATTTCCTCATTATATTTTTGGTTAACCTCTAGAAAGAGAAGTGGAATTCTCTATAGACCTGATCCCAGGAATTGGGCTTACCTCGATAGCTCCTTATAAGATGTCTCCTTTAGAACTTGCCGAATTGATGAAACAAGCAGAGGAGCTAATGGAAAAGTAATGGATTTTTCCAAGTGTATCTTTGTGGGGTGTTCCCTGTCTGTTGGTGAAGAAGAAAGATGGTAGCATGAGATTATGTATAGACTATCGAAAATTCAACAGGGTAATCATTAATAATAAGTACCCATTGCCTAGGATATACGATTTAATGGATGAATTAAGGGGAGCAGTAGTGTTTTCTAAAATAAATATGAAGTCAGGATATCATCAAATACAAGTTAGACCTCAAGATATCCCTAAGACTACTTTTTGAACATGTTATGGACACTATGAGTATTTGGTCATACCTTTTGGTGTGACCAATGCCTTTTGGATGACAATGTATATATGTCTACCAGAAGTTTGTTTATTTAGATGTATATATATATATATATATATATATATATATATATATATATATATATATATATATATATATATATGTATGTATATATATATATGTATGATTTGAGAAATTAGGTATATCATGAACATACAATTATTCCACAACTAGTACATATATGTAAGAAATAATGTGCGAGTAATGTTAAGAGAATATAGGTAATCTAGAAAGATATGACATCCCGTAAATACCATCAAAGGCTTCTTGCATCTCATTCCATAGGAAGGTGAAATCTTCATTCCTCTTTTATGTATTATAACAATGAAGAAAAATTCCAGCAAAATCAAAATATATTTTTCCACTATTTTCCCTTTTTCTCCTGATAATTTCCTGGCCATTGACATTTCTAAAATTACTTATAAATAATAATACAATGGACTTTCAAGAAGATTTGTAGAAAAGGTAATGTAGTAGATGAAAGCATAAAAAGTAATGGAAGAAAATAGAAAAGAATATTTCTTAAATTGAAGTTAGAAGCTTTGGTGAAGAAAAAAAAACCATGTAGTAGGGAAAGATGAAGGTGACGGGTAAAACATGAGTTGATGCCCACATAAGATGAAAAATAGTAAGTTTCTCAAGGAAGATGATAAATGGAAGACAAAACATGCTCACACAGAAAAGGTAAAAAAGAAATTTTCAGTGAATATAATTGTTGTGTGCAAATTGTGTGTCAAGTTTTACTTATGGGTAAATGCACTTGCTAGTATAGAAAGATGGCATTTAAAACCCTAGTATCCTTCACATAAGAACTATTTTAATAATCCTTAAAACAAGGTTTGGTTCCCAAATTTTGAGCTTACTAACGAAAAAAGTTTTTTTGAAATGTATTTTTAAAATTGAAGAGTATAAAAGCAAGATTGAATAAAAACAAGAGTGATTAACAATAGTTTTTTTAGACAGTGATACAATATTCTATCCCTCAACTTAGAAATTAACAAGAGTGATCAATTCACATCAATTAATTAAGCACAACAAAACAAATACAATTGAATAAAACACATAATCATTCATAAAGGATAATGGGGATTCAAATGGTTACATCATAAGTTTCACTAAGCTCTATTGTTTGGGGTTAGTTATACATAATGGATAAGAACAAATTAAAGCATTCTATCCAAATAAAACAATCCATAATCCCCATCCTTAGAGAAGGATGACAAAATCGTAGTGCAAATAGGGCTGATTATAAGGCATCGCAACTTGCACTGTGAAAGGGGGATTCTACCTCTAAGATCCCACAGGAAGATGCTAGAACAATAAATAGAAATGGAAAGGAAAGGGAAATGATGTGTAAGGTGTATCAAGGTGTATTCAACTGTGTAGTTGAGCATATCTTCTTCGGAGGTCTAGCCTCTTTTTTAATAACCTGAGTTGAGTTTTCACCACTATGAACCATATTTAACTAAGTTACCTTATATTCTATTAGGGTTTCTTTGAGTCATTTACCATGCCGTTAGGGATGACTTGGACCATCTTTTGCATCATTTATGGTTGACATGATTGTGCCTAGGTTTGCATGACTATGTTGTAAAAGAGAAGACACTACAAGGTCAGGCTTCAGGTTGACACAGTCATGCTCAGGTCTACATGACCGTGTCAGAATTATACACATGCTATAATGGACAGGCCTAACTCCAACATAATTGTGCATGCTTTCTCCAGGGGTATTTTAGTCATTCCAATGCTCCATCATCCTTTTTATGCCAGATTTCCCTTTTCAGCTTAAAATACGTCTAGTTTTTTATTCTCTACTTATGTGACTATTCTTGTAAATAAATTAATAAGGATAGTGGTTTATTAGTATATATAGTCAGGGAAATAGCTTCTTTTTACCAAATCAACTAATAAAGATTATCATGTTCTGTAACAACACATTAGAAAGAAAGAAATGTGTTGGCAAAATTATGCCATGTGTCTAAAAAACACCACTAGTTACAAACTTTAAGTCAATAGTCTCCTCAACAATAAGTTATAAAAGAAACTCCTATAATAAATTTAAGGGCCAACATAGAATAAAATACCCTCAGATTTAACAATTTTATCAGATAGAATATGCCTTAGCCTTAACTTGTGAATCATAAACAACATCCATCTTAAGCACAATTTAGAGGAATCTTCTCAATCTTAATATACATACCAACCATTGGACAAGTTATTTCTAATGCAATCATACAAGAACTTCTTATAGTTTGGAAAATTTCCCAAAGCTCAATATACCAAGCTAGGGGATCCTATCCTAGGTCCATAATCCACTTGGTCAAGTTAGTCTATGTTTGCAGACAGGGGTACTTACCCACCTTGTGCACCACGCCATTGGTTCTCCTCAAGCAAAGCACAATATGGCATTCCTAAGAAACAAAAGGAATCTCCTTCACCTTCATAGTAAAGAATTAAATTGGATGACTTATGTCATCAACATCCGAAAGCCCTATAATAATTAATGGTTGTGTTAGAACCTAAAAACATATGAGGTTCTTATGCCATAAAAATTTTGAGGGTAAAATATATTTTTTAGTTCTAAAATTTTGATTTTAATCTTTTCTTTTTTAACTGATAGATTTTGGTCCTTTAAGTTTCAAAATAGTCTACTTTTAGTTCTTAAAGTAGCCAATATTTGATACCTGACCTATACCAATATTTAATATGTCAATGATAAAAATTTAAAAGTAGTTTATTTTGAAAAATGAGGGACCATAACCTATCATTTTCAAAACGAAACACTAAATCCAAAATTTTAGAATTTTCAAAAGATTAAAAACATATTTAACCCAAATTTTAATGATAACAAAAACTCTAATTAAATGTATATAGTTTTTATATAGTTATCTATTTACTTAGCTCTCAGATTTATGAAGTTTCAAACTGTTGAACAAGTGTATGAAACAGTTTCTTGAATAATAGCTTAAGATCAACAAGCATATATTATTGAAGTCTTGAACATTTTTGAAGAAGAATGTTCTATAAGTCCTATCATTTGAAGTTTGACCTATAGTAGGTTTAACATCTACTATCTGACGTAGTGTAGCTTCAACTGCAACACCTTTTTTGGAAGCAAACATGCCTAAGTCAAAGCAACATGACAACTAAGGATTTACCCTTTGCAGAAATTGGTTCATACAAAAGGAAACTTTCAGAGTTCCTACGAATGCATGCTTGCACAAAAAAATGTCTCTATTGCAAAGTATGAAGTATAAGGTATAGTAGTATTCAAAGTACAAAAAGATTTTAAAAATAGTACTGTATGCTCTAAGATTAAGATTATGCATTTAATGAAGGTAAAATAAAATATAAACTCTAAAGTCTATCTCTTAGAAACTCTCTTTATCTTTCCAATATGTGAAGTCATTGAATAATAAGAAATATTACTTAATATTCATTATTTATAAAAAAATAAAAATATTTTTATATTATTCTTTTATTCATTTTGTATATACATTGAACTCTTGGTTCAGTTACAAAGAAAGACTTCCATGTATTGTTTCTTTGGTGTAAGCCGTAAGAGGCTTGTTGAAAAGAATACTTGGATTTGAACTTGGAGATACTTGTACAATAATACTAGGGCAAGTGATTGGTGGTTGCATAAGAAGTTTTCCTGTAGTGAAACACTTGTTACATTGTGAGCAAGGGGTAAACATAGGTCTTGATTTGTGAGAGTGAATCAATACACATCATTGTGTGTAACCATTAAAGAACAAGATAATAAGAAGCATTATTCTGTATGCATTTTGTTCTTTTCTCCCTTTGGTCATAACCTCTTTCCTATTTAACTAATGTAAGTGATTGTGATTTATTCTCTTTGAAAATTTCTTTTTCAAATTATTTTTAGTTGTTTGAAGTTGTTCAAATCCTTCTTAAAGATGAAGGTTTACTTTAGTCTTTGTGAAAATGATTTTTAAGCTAAAGGTTTTGTGAAATTTCTAATACATAATTTAACCTTTTTCTTGTGTGTTTCTTGTATTCTTTAAGTTGTAACACCCTTTTCACATGATAAAGGTCACAAAAGGACATCCCTCTCATCACTGTAGTGACTTTCCTGCATCTAACCTCTATTTAAAGAGTATCATGACAATCCAAGGTACGTATAATTTAAAATATTATTAGTCTATTGAAATAAAGTTTGATTTTGAGTGTTGGATTATCATTCCAAGTCTCTCCAACCTTCTTCTCAAGAACACTGATGATGTAGCAACTTTCTCTGCCATTTATTGTAATACTTTTACATAGTTTGTGAACTTTCATAGATTATACCATATTAAATATTTTGAAAATTTAACTAATTATTAGATTAATAAAGATATTAATTTATGATTTATTGATTTGATTGTAATTAAATTGTAGTTAAATTAGTAATAATTTGACACATGCAGTATCTATAAGTTTATAAATACATATATATGTTGCAACCGTAATTACAACGAGACGACGAACTCGCTAAAAATTTAGAATGAATTTAATGGATTATGTGGAGCCACCATCAAATTTTATTTAAGGGAAAAGATTTGGAAAAACCCTAACTTGAGGAAGAATCTAGGTTCGGGAGTCGGTTACGAGTAGGGAAGGTGTTAGGCACCCTACTCGCCCGTTCCAAGGAACGGTTCCCTTAAACCGAGTGTGCGATTTTAATATTTTGGAAATTGTTCGATCCCTTTAGTTTAGAATACAAATAAATAGGTTTGTATGAAAATAGCCTAACAGGACTTGATCATGCTCCTATGTATTCTCTGGTGCAATGAGAAACTCAAAGCTATGTAGTTTTGGTTGTGAAGACTTGATCTTTGGAAAAAGAGATTGATAGACGATTTTAAAAGAAATTTTGATATTTTTGAATAATTCTTAACTCATATGTACAGGATCCAAGACAACTACGACTGCATTGGGACCCACCTGAATCTCTAAATATCGAACAGCAGAAAAAGGTACCAGTTCGTATCTGGAGCTCAATGCGTGAGACTTAGAATTATTAAAACGGTGTTTTCTAGAATATTTTCATTTAAAAGGAATTCTTAGTCAACATATGCACAGGGTCCAAGACAACTGAGGCTGCACTGGGACCCATATGAATCTCTAAACATTGAACAACAGAAAAAGCTACCAGTTTGTATCTAGAGCTCATTACATGAGACTTAGAATTATTCGAACGGTGTTTTTAAAATATTTTCGTTTAAAATGAATTCTTAGTCCACATATGCACAAGGTCCAAGACAACTGAGGCTGCACTGGGACCCATATGAATCTCTAAACATCGAACAACAGAAAAAGCTACCAGTTCATATTTAGAGGTCATTGCGTGAGACTTAGAATTATATAAAAAATGATTTCCTTCATAAAATAACAAAATAAATGGAGATTGTGATTGACCCAAAATTAAAGGAAACTTGATTTCAAAAGGAGAAAAAGAAAATTAAAAAATGGGCTAAACCTATATCAAGACTTAATTTCAAAAAATAAAAGAAAGAAATTGGGTTTGGACTAATAATAAAAGGAAAGAATTGGGCTTGACCCTATCTCAAGAAGAATTTAATTTAATTTTAAAATTTAGAAAAGGTTAGGTTTGACCTTATTTAAAATAGATTTGAAATTAAAAGATTGGGAAAATTAAGAAGAAACAAATTTGATTTTGATTTAAATTATATATATATTATTTGAAAATTTTTCCTTGATTTCAGAATAGCTAGTTGGAAGGTGTCCAAATTAAGGAGATGGCTAGGTCTAATGGAACAATCTTTGCGGATGGGCCCATTTTGGGCCATTTACCATGGCCTGATTAATTTGTAGCATGGAGTTAGCAGCAAGGCCTGTTGTGCTGATTTTGGCACCTGGTTCATTAGTGTACGCATGCCAGCGTGGCCCAATGTGGAAGTGGGCAATTTGTTGAGGATTAATTTGTAGCATGGAGGGCAATTTGTTGAGAAATTAAAAGAAAAGGCCCTAGGCAGGATTCGAACACTAGACGGGTAGTGGTACGAGGTGCATTAACCCCCAAGCCATGCTTTCAGCTTGGGTCCATTACCCTTGGTAATTAATTTAATTGAACTGATGGTTCTAAAGGCTTCTTGCATGGTCAACCTGATGCGAAACTTAATGTTAATTATCATTGGCTTTCTGCAAATTGCTGTGGCAAATGAATGCCTAAGCTTTTTGACATGTGTCTATAGCATAACCTGCTTAACCTCGTTAATCTGTGATGCAGAACTGGTAAGAATTGAGTCATCATTATTGCCTATGAATTCATACGAGCCCACTTTGGCAGTGTTCACTTCAAGAGCTTGGTTCTATTTTTTGCCAAACATTTTCTGCCAAGTATACCCAAGACGCACAAAAGATCAAAGAATGCATGTGATGACCCTTCATAATGACACATTGCAGTTAAAGTAATTGTAGCTTTCGCTTTACGATTCTTTTGGATCAGATTTCACAAGTCTTAGTGAAGTTCCCTGCCAGATGTCACAGATCTTCATTGCCCAAATGTTCCTTGCACTTTGGCACAAGATTACTCTTACATATTGGTAGTAGAAGCACCAGTACACTCATCTCAAATTATGAGACTTGGGCTTATGGCAAGAAACTCGATCTTGATTAATCGGCTAGTGAAAGGCTCTCGTCTCAGTTGACCTCCTTTCTAAACGAATAATGACTCAATAAGAGCTCAAGGTCCTTATGGTTAACAGCTTTACTATGCCATGATCTGTGAGTGATGATTTTTGATTGAATTGCACCTTTTATAACCATGCTGTTTGGCTATTGTTACACAAGATTCAACAAGTTTATCATGTTGAACACCCTGAGTAGGCAATCCTTTCCTTAGAACTGCTAAAAGTTGTGAAGTCACACTATCTAGGTTGTCCCATATACTATTCGGGGTCTGGTTTGCTGCATTGACACTCAAGTAAAGCCTTAAAACTCAATGAAGACAATCCAAAGCCATGAAACGATGATTCTTATCCCTATGGAGTTTGTAGAATTGTTCCATGTGAGGACTTAAGTTGTTCTGAAATAGTTGAGGATCACCAAGACATAGAAGAAGAGTTACCAACGGCTATCCAAATGCAACGTGTTTGCTATGTTTATCCATCCAATGCATGAGCTGACCTCTTATGTGTTCAACAGCTTCATACCACAAAGTAAGTGCTGGCTCTACACCAGAACGAGGCCAATGACTTTTCCCACCATCTGTAAGAGGAGCTAGGATGTTTGAAAGCTTATTTCATAGAGCATGGTGAAGCTCACTTTAGCGTTTATGAGGAGCACGATTCAAAGGGTTTGCTTTTGCAATAAACAAAGCAGATGCATTTAATCCACCCTCAGTTTTAACCCCAAGCTTCAGGTAGCGCATCCCATTAATGATACTATTTCACTTCTAGCAGTACTAGTGTCAATTCAACAGGTGTTGAGTTCTATGAAAAGTCACTCTATAACAGAATTAAACCTGATGCAGAACAAAACACCTAAGAGCCATGCGACTAAGTCTAGAAAAAGCCCCCCCAGATCAACCAGTGAGGGATATTCAACCTGGCTAACTACCTTGTTAGAGTTTATTAACCAGTAAAAAAAAAAGAGAATGCATACCACAACTTCTCAGTAAGCCTTTCTTGTGGACAACATTCCACAAAGAGAATGCATGCTGAGCAAAAAAAAGCACTCCACAGCAAGCTAAACTTGCTTTGAAATGTAGACACATCATTGGCACATTTTGAGATTCATTCTCTCTCCATCTCAACAAGGCTTCCAACAGAGGAATGGGTGTGTGACGTGCAACCATTGAGAGGGAATCGAGCACTTGCTCGAAGGCTGGATCAGATGGTCGCAGGTACTGCCCATCCTAAGCTTGAGCTGTTTTAATATGACCCCATGCGAGAGGGAGGAAGCGCTGAACCCTTCAATCGGAACTGAAACTCTTCCCTTAACCAACTTGTCTATGGCTTCTTGCATGGTGCGCAAATCAAACTTAAATGATATGTCAATGTACGTTTTGGGATCCATGCAGATGCTAGAGATGTTGAACACTGCATCCTGCTTACACTCCATGAAGGAGACCACCAACGTTGATGATGAAGTGTGTTGCAGCCGTAATTACGATGAGACGACGGGCTCACTATAATTTTAAAAAGAATTTGATTTGATAAGTGGAGCCGCCACCAAATTTTTATTTAAGGGAAAATATTTGGAAAAACCCTAACTTGAGGATGAGATTCTAAGTTTGGGAGTTAGTTACGAGTAGGGAAGGTGTCAGGCACCCTACTCACCTGTTCCGATGAACGATACCCTTAAACTGAGTGTGTGATTTTGATATTTTTGAAAATTTTTTGATCCCTTAAATTTAGAATGAAAATAAATAGGTTGGTGGAAGATAGCCTGGCAGGACTTGATCCTGCTCCTACGTATTCCCTGTTGCAATGGGAAACTCAAGGCTTACGTAATTCTGTTTTGAAGGCTTGACTTTCAGAGTGAAAAGGAAGATGATTTTGAAAGTATTTTCGATATTTTGGCATAATTCTTAATCCACATATGTACAAGGTCCAAGACAATTATGGCTGCACTGGGACCTATATGAATCTCTAAGCATCGAACATCAGGAAAAGCTACCAGTTTGTACTTTGAGCTCATCGCGTGAGACTTTAAGAATTACAAAATGAGTTTTTATTTTGTTTAAAAAAGGAATTCTCAGTCCACATATGCACAGGATCCAAGACAATTGCGGCTGCACTGGGACCCATATAAATCTCTAAACATCGAACAACAGAAAAAGCTACCAGTTCGTGCTTAGGGCTTATCGTGTGAGACCAAGAATTGCAAAACGAGTTTTTATTTTGTTTAAAAAGGGCATTCTTAATCCATATATGCACAGGGTCCAAGACAACTACAGCTGCACTGGGACCCATATGAATCTCTAAACATCGAACAACAGAAAAAGCTACCAGTTCGTGCTTAGGGCTCATCACGTGAGACCAAGAATTTCAAAACCAGTTTTTATTTTGTTTAAAAAGGCCCTTCTCAATCCACATATGCACAAGGTCCAAGACAACTACAGCTGCACTAGGATCCCTATGAATCTCTAAAAATCGAACAACAGAAAAAGCTACCAATTCGTGCTTAGAGCTCATTGTGCGAGACCAAGAAATTTTAGATAAAACAAGCTTAATGAAAAAAAGAACTAGAAAATAATTGGGGTTTAATTTAAATTAAGCAAATGAATTCAATTTCAAAAGAATTGGGTTTGTCAACAAAAGTAAAAAAGGAACTTGGTTTCATAAAAAAGAATTAGACTCTCTTTTAGGAAAATTGAAACAAAGGATTTCCCTATATAAAAAGAATTTGATTTTGATTTAAAAGATTTATAAAATTTTTATATTAATTGTTTAATAATAATAATAATAATAATAATAATAATAATAATAATAATAATAATAATAATAATAATAATAATAATAATAATAATAATAATAATAATAATAATAATAATAAATGGATTTAGGCCTCTTAGCAAGACCCACTTAATTGAAAAGGCGGCTGTTTGGAAATTTCGAGTGTGATGCTTAATTCTAGAGTTTTTTTTTTGAATTAGAGACACTTACATTAATTTTGAGGGTATAAAAGTCTATCGGCGCTCTAGATTTCATAGGGGTTAGACTAAACTCCTGGGGTCTCCTCGTTAAGCTTATCCCATCTACTACCTTTTGTTATAATTAATTGAATCAACAGGTCTCCCTCTTTTGCAACCGATTGATGACGAAAGCCACCCCACCCATGATATCAAATGCTCCTTACACTTGGCTAAGAGGGGTGTCACGAGACCTACCAGGTTTGCCTAGGGAACGTGCATGCATGGGCCTCATGTTTTTTCACGTTAACTTCTAACCAATTTCTGCTTGCTATCTTTCCTTAGGAAACACTAGAGCTTGACTCATTATCGGCACCCTGAAGTTGAATTCCTTGCAAATTTGAATCCTTAACAGAAGATATAACCCTTTTGTTTACGTGATTTTCGTCTTTAGGCATAAGACTTTCTGATCCCAAAGTTGAATTCCTTGAACTCATAAGACTTCCGATCCCAAAAACTAATCGAACACTCTTAGATTGATGCTGAATAGATTTATAATTGAGACACGTTTTAACTCGGTACTTATGCCATTTCTGATATAATATGGATTGAGTATGGAAGAATAGGCACCGAAATTAGTTTGGGATTTAGCCTTTGAACACCAGAGTTACATATATACGACATCAGTCCCCTGCTCCCAGATTTGATTAATTGGTTACCAGCCTCAACGTGTCTCTTGGCAGAAATTTCTCTGTCTTAGTACTTAAAGGGATAATGACCAGGCGTGTTCATACAACTGGATAAAGGGAGAGAGGCCATGCTTGAACTTATCGAATCAACATAAACACGATGACCTTTGCTGGATATAAATGTCATAATTCCAGTAACAAGAGTCAAGTCGTAGGCAAGACGTCATGAAATCTGTTTAAGGGCAAGGATGTGTTAGAAAATAAATAAGTTGAAAAGGTATAACTCAAGGGATAGAAAAGTGGAGAATGTGTTAAAACTAAATTGCATCCATAATTGTGAAACATGAGAGTTTAAATAGAGGAAAAATAATGATCTTTTCCTATCTAAGTGCCACTCTCAAGGTGGTTAAAACTACCACTAAGCCACTAAGCCACTATGCCACTAAGTCACTAAGCACCACTTTCAAAAGTGGTTAAAACTGAATGCAAAAATAAAACTACCACTAAGCCATTAATGGCTAACTTTAAGCAACTACATTTGACTTCAAAAACAGAAAAATGGATTGGAATTAAAATGCCAATTAATCTAACACTCCTCCTTGGCATTTAGGTGACAAACACCAATTTTTTGTCTCAAATCTTCAAATCTTTCCTTTGGTGTTGACTTGGTAAAAATGTCAGCTAGCTGGTTCTCAGATGAGCAATGAACAAGCAACACTTCATTAGATTGTTGAACTTCTCTAATAAAATGAAACTTGATCTTGATGTGTTTGGTTCGTCCATGAAACACTGGATTTCTTGAGATTGAAATAGCAGAAATGTTATCACACATTATCCTGGTAGCTTCTATTTGTTCATGCCCCAAGTCCTTTAGCATCTTCCTTAGCCATATTGCATGATTCACAGCAGAGGAAGCAACAATATACTCAGCTTTTGCGGTTGATTGAGCTGTAGTTTCTTGTTTCTTAGAGCTCCAACTAAAAAAACTCGTTCCCAAGGAAAATAAGTATCCAGAAGTGCTTTTGGAATCATCAATACAGCCTCCCCAATCACTATCAAAGTAGCCCACCAGTTTCATGGTTTTTTCTGCAGATTTTGCAAAGAAAATTCCAAGTATGTTGGTTCCTTTAATATATCTTAACACTCTGTTAGCAGCCGCAAAGTGTGTTTCTCTAGGTGAATGCATAAACCTAGAGAGGAAACTTACAGCAAATAGAATGTCAGGCCTACTTGTAGTGAGGTATAGGAGACTGCCAACCAAGCTTCTGTACATACTTTCATCTACTTTTTCAGAATTCTCATCCTTGCCAAGCTTCAAACTAGTGGTAATTGGAGTGCTTACCGATTTGCAATCTTGCATTTTGAACTTTTTTAGGATATCAGAAATATATTTCTTTTGACATATAAAGATGCCATCATTGGACTGCATTATTTCCATGCCAAGGAAGTACTTCATGACTCCAAGATCAGTCATTTCAAAGACTTTCTCCATTTCATCCTTGAACTTTTGGATTAGTTCAATTTTGCTTCCTGTTACAAGGATGTCATCTACATAAATTGAAACAATTAAAGACTCACCACCAGTGACTTTCACATATAAAGTGACTTCATTTTGGCTTCGGTCGAAACCAAGTTGGATGAGATGATTGTCCATTCTTTCATACCATGCTCTCGGGGCTTGTTTTAGTCCATACAAGGCTTTCTTTAAAAGATAGACTTTATGTTCTTTACCAGGGGAGTTGAGAAACCATCATTTGCTCTACATAGATCTCTTCAGCAAGCAACCCATTTAGGAAAGCTGATTTGACGTCAAGTTGATGGATTTGCCATGAATTGTGAGCTGCAAAGGCAAGAAGAAGCTTGATTGTGTCATACCTTGCTACCGGCGCAAATGTTTCTTGGTAGTCTATACCATACTGTTGTGCATAACCTTTCACCACTAGTCTAGCTTTGTGTTTGCAAATTGATCCATCGGGATTAAGTTTTGTTTTGAAAACCCATTTTACACCTATCACCTTGTGATTCGTGGGTCTATCAACAAGCAGCCAAGTTCCATTTTTATTAATCATGTCTAATTCATCTTGCATAGCTCCCCTCCAAGCTTTAAAGTCTTGTGCTTCAGCATAGCATGTTGGTTCAGAGATGACCAAGCTACACCTTTGATAAACATCTTCCAAAGTTCTTGTGCCCTCACCTGCAGTAGGTCATCCACTAGCTCATTTATGTCAAGTTGAGGTTGTTTATTTGGAAACAAGTCAAAATGAGCATTCCTTTGATTTTGCCAATCCCAAACAGTTTCCTCATCAAATTTTACTTCTCTGCTCAAAATTATTTTTTCTGTTCTTAAACAGAAAATTCTGTAGCCCTTGGTTGATGAACCGTAGCCCATGAAAATTCCTTTGTGAGCCCTGCTGTCCAGCTTACTTCTTTTAGGTTCTGGCACTTGGTAATAGCATATACACCCAAAGATTCTAAGATGGTGCATTGAAGGTTTGTTATCGCTCCAAGCTTCATACGGAGTCTTATCCTGTAAGGCTTTTGTGGGAAGCCTATTCAGCAAATAAACAGAGGTATTGACTGCCTCTGCCCAAAACAGATTTGGCATCTGTTTTTCAATCAAAAGACACCTAGCCATCTCCATTATTGTTCGGTTCTTCCTTTCAGATACACCATTTTGTTGTGGTGTATATGGTAAGGTCAGTTTATGTTCAATGCCTGCACTATTACAAAATTCTACAAATTGAGCAGAGGTATATTCTCCACCATTATCAGATCTCAAAGCTTTAATTTTCAAATTACATTGATTTTCCACAAAAGCTTTAAATTGTTTAAAAATATTAAAGACTTCACTCTTGAGTTTAATGAAATAAACCCAACACATTCTGGTGTAGTCATCAATGAAGAGGAGAAAATACTTGTTACCATTTAAGGATTCAGTTTTCATTGGGCCACACACATTAGTGTGGATAAGCTGAAGTTTCTGCTTAGCTCTCCATGCTTGATTTGCTTGAAAAGGTAGTCTTGATTGCTTACCTTGCTGACAAGTCCCACAAACTTGAGCATCATATGAGATTTCAGGCATATTTACCACCAACTCCTTTTTGTTCATTTCTGGCATGTTTCTATGATTGAGATAACCGAGCCTTTTGTGCCACAAATTTGTAATCGTCTCTGAAGCACTGATATAGGCTTGTTCGACTACTTTCCCCAAGTCTACTGTAAACATTCTTTTGTTCATCTTGATGCAGAATAATTCTACACCAGAGGGATCAAAAACAATACACTTGCAATCCTTAAAGTGCATTGAGTAATTCTTTTCAAGCATTTGTCCAACACTCAATAGATTTTGGCTAATATCAGGTATGTATAGAACATCAGGAATAGTTTTAATACCTGAGATTGTTGAAACAGCCACTGATCCTCTACCTTTGACTTCTAAAAATTCTCCATTTCCCACCTTTACTCTAGACTTGTAAGTACCATCAAGGAAACTAAACATCTTGGCATCATTACACAGGTGGTGTGTGCAACCGCTATCAAGAAGCCAAGCATCAGATAAGTCATTTGTTGAGAAGCAAGAAACTGCAAAAAGTTGCTCCTCCTGTGCATCAGTCGCTTCTGCTAGTTGTGCTTGTAATTGTAAAGGCTTTGAGAATTTGTTTTTAGATTTGCAAACCTTGGTTACGTGCCCCAATTGTTTGCATTTTCCACATAGAGCATCAGGCCTCCACCAACAGTATTTCTCCATATGTGTTGTCTTTTTACAATGCTTACAAGGAGGAAACGACCTTTGTTTTGAATCACTACTACTTCCACCATCATGCTTACCATTATTCTTCTGGTTAAGGTGTTGTTTTCCTTTACCAGAATGTTGTTTTTGAACAGAAAAGGCTCCTTCAGTGAACCTGCTCTCTCTTAAGGTCCTTCTTTGCTCTTGTGCTTGTAGAGCACTCATTAGTTCACCTAATGAGATTTTGCTAAGGTCCTTGGATTCTTCAAGAGAGGAAATTTTGGATTCAAACCTCTCAGGAAGAGTTACTAGAACTTTCTCCACAATCCTTTTGTCTCGCAGTCTTCACCAAGTAATCTAATATTATTAACAATTAAGGAGATTCGATCAAAGATACTTACCAATCGTTCCATCTCATGCATATGCAGAGATTCGATTCACGTTTCAGGTTCAGCACTTGCATTCGACGTGTTCTATCGCGCCTTCATATTCTTCTTTCAATCTGTCCCAAGCCTCCTTTGCTATTTTACAGGCCATGATCCTATAAAACACACAATCTGCCACAGAATTTTGTATAAGGGACTTGGCCTTGAATTTCTTTGCTTTTTCTTCACTGTGAGATTTTATCTGAGCCAAGGTAGGATTTGTTGGTTGGGAAGGTAATGGGATATCTTCAAGCGCTGTTTCCCAGAGGTTATAAGATCTTAGAAAATCTTCCATCTTCACTGACCAAATGTGATAATTTTCACCAGTGAAGGTAAAGGGTGGGTTCAAAGGAAGGTTGTTATAAGCCATTGGTTTGTGGGTTGAAAAGAAAGGAAAATGTGGATCCCGTAAGATCAACTATGGCTCTTGATACCACTGTTAGAAAATAAATAAGTTGAAAAAGGTATAACTCAAGGGATAGAAAAGTGGAGAATGGGTTAAAACTAAATTGCATTCATAATTGTGAAACATGAGAGTTTAAATAGAGGAAAAATAATGATCTTTTCCTATCTAAGTGCCACTCTCAAGGTGGTTAAAACTACCACTAAGCCACTAAGCCACTAAGCCACTATGCCACTAAGTCACTAAGCACCACTTTCAAAAGTGGTTAAAACTGAATGCAAAAATAAAACTACCACTAAGCCATTAATGGCTAACTTTAAGCAACTACATTTGACTTCAAAAACAGAAAAATGGATTGGAATTAAAATGCCAATTAATCTAACAGGATGGATAGACCATGAGCCAACGGTTCTGTTTTCTGATATGAATCGTGATTTCTGTTGACAATGGAGAATTTGGGTGCCATAGTTGATTGACTCAATACGACAGGATGACCAGAAACGCCCCCCAAAATTATGTTCAAATACCAAGATGCAAAGCACAATTGCACCATGATCTCTAGAGACTAAGCTTTTTGGAGCCAAAGCATATGAAGGTGCCACGTCCCACAAGGAAAATTTTCGTGGCTGGTTGCATATTGTGGGAGCAGAAAAATACCCGAACGCACCTATTGCCAGGTAGTGGACACCCAGAGTTGTTTTCTCAAGAGGGAATGATATCATTTCTTGCGAATCCCTTGTGTACCAGTCCTACTAGTGCTTTGGGCCAATGGTGTTTTGCACGTATTGCTTATTTTACAGTGACTATGGAACCAAGTCATCTCCTAGCGTTGTTTGGAAATTCAAGCACTGGAACCTTCCGGGTGTAGCTGAAGAAAAATATCTTCCAAACCATATTCGAGTGCTCATGGAAGTATGTTGTAACAGTATTAAGGAGACAGTTTTCAATTCCTTAGCAGTCCGAAGTGGATGAAGCCTCAGAACTCCCTAAGACCTCTCGCAACTGGAAAGTCATACTCATGCATATCACGTCGTATAGTTGCCATGTAGGGAAATTTTTAGGATGAATCCTAAGGTGCTAAATACCTCATGCAAGATTAGATGAAAAATTGCCTTTGCAGAGGGTGTAGAACGTTTGTCTGGTGCCATGGAACACAATCTTGCAGTCACTATTGGGCACAGCACGACAGCTTCATACCTCCAATATGTGAAGGATTAATCCTCATAAAGTTCAACATTCTTCATATTACTACCATGATTAATCTATATGGTTTGATGTGAAGTGCTAAATATCACCCACAACATTCTACACATGGGCATTACGACCGATTTTCCCAGAAAACTCCTCGTTCACATATCTTTCTTTTCATGAATCTTAATACAATCAGTTTCCGCGTCACGATCTTAAGCAATGGCCATAGATTGTTTGCTGGAACTTGGGAGTCTACTTGTTCAATCATAGCCCAACAAAGGTTCATGCAGAATGATCATGTAAACAAAGTCAAATCGACTCTGTTTTGATCAGGATCGCTATCCTTCGTATTGACAAAGTCATCCTACGGTCGCACCTGCTTCTTTTCGAAATTTCAGTGAACCCTTGGATCTTCACCTACCACGACATATCATCCTGATCTTCTGATATTGGAACTTCCATATGAGTTCCCCTGTTTCCAGCGTCAACCCCATAATTTCAACGTCCATAGTAGCCAAATTTATTATGAAATTCACTCCACTACCACCAACGGTACCCCTTTTACGTCTCCTCCCATAAGTAGTCTCTCAGAAATCCTCAATAAAAATGCTAATCTCTTGCATTTGTTTTTACGAAGATCTCTGTTTTACGTTTCATCCTTGCAGCTAAGCGACCCATGGGACTTATAATAATCACAAACACCATGCACGCTAAGTTTTATTGCATAAAAAGAGAAATCCAAACCTTACCATGAACTAGTCGAAGCTAATCTATTAGGAGTTATTCTCGATCAACTAAGGATAAAAAGAAAAAGATGCTTATACACAATCTTTAAGAAATTTTGATGCAAGATTCTTGATTCAGATAGAAACCAACACATTCTTGTAAAATTTCTTGGTGCGAAGATAGAGAACTAACCTGTTATAGGATCAATGAAGAGCTCACACTCGTATACCGCGATCAGTGAAATTAAGCCTTCCTTCTTGCTCACGACGGAACCGATCGAAATTTTCAGATCCTCCCCCAGCCAAGCACACCGCGGAAAGTCTAGAGAAACCTTCCGTCGTTCGAAAAAAAATCGTATGAAGGCAAGTGCACCTTATCGTTTTACAGAGTAAAAAGTGAGTAAGAGTATCGTCTCCACAAGGATTTGGTTCAAGTACCGAATTCCTACTAGTCCACTAATTGAACTCAATTATGGGAGTGCGTAGGCAACGCAAATTAAGGCACGTAGGCAACGCTAACAGAAAATAACAATAGTTGCAGATTCTATCACTGGGCTGGAATTCTGTTCCAGTATGTATAAAACACTTCTAAATGAATTCAAAATTGTCTAATACTCAATAATCAATATGAATGTGTAAGAAATCAATGAATGGAAGGTGTTAGGGTTGGATTTCACCAAAACCTCCCCTATGTAACAGTGAATCATTACATGTATTCAAGATAAAATGTAATTGAAGATCGAATTCACAAATATTGATTGAAGGTCAATCCCTTGACTCATCAATTCTTCACTCAAATTAGGAATTCTAATCCCTTAGTAATTTCTAATTTGAAGTGAGCCTTACGTTCAAGAATTCAAAAGATCTCACAATCGCGAACCTCTATCCCTAGAGCCTTCACAATAATGTTATTCAATCCCAGTTTCAATTCAAAAACCAATTTCCCAATTATGAAGAAGAATTTCGGTTCAATCTATAAGTGGCCAAGTTATAGAAGCATTAAGAAAAGAGATGAATAATCAATATTAATGGAAAATAGTCTTGAATACATGCAGCGTATCAAGATTACATAAGTTTAGATATGGCTTCGTCCTTCCCTAACTGAAATTTAATTACACATAATAATACAGAACGAAAACAGGGGAGAGGGAGAAATTCATGAGCATGAAGACACGCTGCAGTTGCACTTTTTCCTCAACCCTAGGGTTCCTCCTTCACCCAGAATAAAACCCGCGTCTGGGAAAACGGCAGCTCTATTCCCTACGTTGCGTTCTGGAGATAGATCAGTGGGTAGAGTGATTAATGCCCTGTTTTCGTTCTGTTCTGGGCTTTCTATAGCTACTGGTCTGTAGCGTCGCGTTTCCAACACGACCCGACTGTGTTGCCAATATGGAACCCTGTAACAAATTATAGAAATTAAAACACATCAGATTTATGAGAATTTATCACCCAAAAGGCTCTAAAACTGTATTTTCCAGATTGTGCATAGGTTATTCACTTTTATGTCATTTTCTCATGTTTTAATGGTGTTTTATGCTTCAATTACTTGCAATTACATTGAATTATGTTCCAAATAAGTGTCTTATTGGACACTTATCACTCACGACGGAACCGATCGAAATTTTCAGATCCTCCCCAAAGCCAAGCACACCGCGGAAGTCCAGAGAAACCTTTCGCCATTCGAAAAAAAAATATTCAACGTCCTTCACGAAGCCTCTTAAGAGAGAGATCGCAGCTAATTCACGATTTCTCCTCCTGCCAATTGTCTCGAAAAAAAAACTCCTTCAAAAATCCCTTCAAAAACATTTTTCCTTCTTTTATATTTCTATTTTTTGTCTCCTCTGATCTCCCCCGTTAAACCCCCCTTTTTTATTTTTTAACAAACTAACGGCCTCTAAACAGAATTAACCACTTTTCCCTCTTTTTTATTTATTTACTTATTTTTATTATTATTATTATATTTTTTTTATTTTTTCACTTTTGGTTTAATAATAATAATTTTTCAAATTTAATTTTCTCTTTTCTCTTTCTTTTTTTTTCTTCCTTTTCCCCTTTTATTTTTCTATGCTCAACTTGTTTATTCATTTTATTTTTGTTGTTTGTTTTCTTTGATTTGTTACCATTTTTGTCTTTCCTAATCAAATTTTAAAAATGGGCCCTCGGACATAATTAGGTGTTTACAAAGTGTTCAACATTCCATGAGAGTAGGGTACCTAACACCTTCCCTACTCGTAACCGATTCCCGAACCTATATTCTTCCTCAAGTTAGGGTTTTTCCAAATCTTTTCCCTTAAATAAAATTTGGTGGCAGCTCTACATAATCCATTAAATTCTTTCTAAATTTTTAGTGAGTTTGTCATCTCGTTGTAATTATGATTGCGAATATATATATATATATATATATATATATATATATATGTATGTATATATATATGTATATATATATATATATGTATGTATATATATATACATACCATGAAAAGGAATATCTACGAATCAATTTCATTTGCCTTCACGTTGTAAAAGTATCACACATTCCAACTTTGAATTCCAAATTCAATTTTGGAAATTATATTTCTCCTTTCATTTGAATCATTTGGTTTTCTTTTCCTTCCTTGCTCTTGACAATTTTTCTTTGGTCTTGGTATGGTGATGGCTTGAGAAATTAAAATAATATCAAGAATACATATGGAAATGAATCATGCTATTCGATAGGGGCATAAGACTTGACTTGTTTAATAAATAGATAGTCTCAGACTTGTTAACGAGTCTTTTTAGATAAACAAGTCAGGTTTAAACTTGTAAAAAAGTCTATTTAACCTATTCAAGAGTCTATTTATCTTTATATATATTATATATATTTATATCTATATAATATTTATTTTAACATATTATGTTTATATAATGTTATAATATTAATATATTTATATAATTTATTAAAAATTATTTTTTCTAATTTCAAACAAATTAAATTCTCATTAGCTTTCTCCATGTGCCTAAAATAAAACTCTAGACGCTTGTTTAAATAATTTACATGTATGTATATAGGCTTTAGGCATATTTCATGACCTTTTATCTTGTAGGCTTTAAGTTTGCAGGTATTTTTAATCAATCATTGATATAGACTTTAAGATTATTTATTAAATTTTCTTATATTGTAGGCTTTAAAATAGACAAATCTTGATAACCAAAAAAACCATGACAGGTAACAAGTCAAACTAAGGTCTCAAAATTTTTAAATAGGCTAGATTTGAACACTCAAATCCTAGTTTGATTCGACTTATTTCCATCCCTACTCTAGAATTTAGTAGTAGTTCATCTTGAAAATATTCTAGTCACCATACTTGGAACATATTAACATTGGAGTGGAAGGTTACAACTTACTTGGAAGAGTTTAGAAAAATAAGTCAACATCAAATTTCAATTGCAGGGTAGGAAATGAGAGTTATGTAGAGCGTAGGAGTAGTTTTAGAGCTTCGTTGACTCTATAATAAAATTGTATTCATTAGTTGAAAACATAGAAATTGTATTTAATTATATTCGAATTTAATTTGTCTGGTTGCTAATTGACAATTGAATTACTTAGAGACAGAGGTATGATAGTGATATTAAGTTAAGAAATTATTTAAATTGATATGAAATAGTATAATGAGAAAATAGTATACCGAAATTCTAAATTTAATTCATGTGGTTCTCAGTCATAAGTGAGATTCAAATATAAAGGTTCTTGACAATGTGTATTTGTAAACTACGTTTACAAATTTTCACAGGCATTAAAAATTTGTTCAATTTTATATAAATTTTGTAAATTATGACCCTTAAATTTAGAGTTGTTAGAAAAATTTCAAAAAGCAATATCATTTAATATTTTTAAATAATACAAATATATTTTTTTATAGTAAGTATAAGGAAGCATTCAATTAAAAATTTTGTTAAAATGATAAATTATTTTCTATTTTATTAAAATATATTACTCTATAAAAGGTTATCTCTCTTTCCTTCCAATATTTTCATCTTGTTTAAAAAACATATTTGGCTTTTAATTGACCTATTTTAAATATAGATATTCGTATATTTGAACCTTGATATTTGATGATAAATTATAAAAAGTTGGAATGATGTTATATTAATATTTATTTTTTAAAATTTTTATGTTTATTTGCCAAGTTGTCCTTTAACTTGATAACATATGATAAATTAATTTTTATTCTCCTTAAATAATTTTCTAAAAAAATTATAAAATAATAATTTGATTCTAAAATTTTAAAATATATTTTATACAAAATTTTGGTCTAGATCTCAATAACTATAATATATAAGTTATTGAATGACAAAAAGTCTAACATTCTAATCATGGTGTGTTGAACTTAAGCACAATCTTGCCCAAATTAAGTATGGTCGTGCTAAAGCTAAAATCTAATAAACTTTTGGGGTTAGTACTTTGAATACAACTATGCACATTTTAAATACAGTTATTCCAAATGATGAAGATGAAGACGAGTAAGATGAAGATTTGTAAGACCAAAAAGCTTGAGCATGCAAAGCAAGAAGAACATAATCGTTTCAAGGAATCAACACATATGACAAAATAGGACTACCCAATCGTGCAGAAAACCAAGCAGCCATGCAACGTTACGTTAGCATGGTCGTGGGAGATATTGAGCATGACCATCCAACTTATTTAATAAGTGAATATTGTGTATGCTTGTATTGAATGGATTAGAAGTGAAAAGTACTAACATTGTGTATTTTTATTAGATGGAAGTGTATTGATGAATGAAAATTTGGAACTTTAGTTGATATATAGAGATTATTATCAAAATGATAAGTGTTTTTGAGTTAAACCCAAAAAGTAAGTAGAAGAGGATAATGAGATAAGTATGAAGAATGAGAAATATGCTTAATAATTAATTGACATGCATCCTATGCATAAAATATTATTGTAAAAATCTTCAATAGAAGGATAATCTTAGAGCCCTTTTTGTGAAAGGGATTTGGGACATCTAGTGGTTGACTCATGATGAAAATAGACCAAAATTCATGAGAATGAAATTTTTTTAGCATAGGGGATACGTGAGATAGGTTTAAGTCTTCCAATGGTTTGAGGTTACTCCTTGTAGCCAAAACAATTCTATTCAGACTTATTTTCCTTGATGATACCCTGATGATTATCATTATTGATCGATCAATTTCGTTGTCTTTTAGACAAGATTAGGATGATGATGTTAGTGTTTTCAAGGATGCACTATTGTTGGCGATTGGATCCCCTACCCCTAATTGTTTTGATGAAAGGATGATTATTTGGGTTTATATGCATATGTGTATGATAGAGATGACTAACTTTAGATTAGTAAGGATTATTTTCATATAAATGTAGTAAACCCTAGCCATCCTAAGTCTGTCATCATAGATACTCGGGGAGAAAATGGTGAAATAGTTCATGTGCATTTAATACATCCATTTTACCCTTGGACTAGGTATATGTCTACTTACGATGTTTATATGTAGGATGTTAAGAGATGTGTATAAATTTACTATTTTTTAAAGATTGTACTTGAATTGAAATTTCTCACTCCCCTTTATCATATTTCTTTGTATGTAACTACGGTTTCCATAGTGGACCTGGGATATGGATTGTTGTCATTAGATGTGGTGGGGGATGTTGATGTGAAGAATGTAGGAGAGTCTGACATTCCAATACATGCAAGGGATTTGGGAAAAATTTACGGTATGAGTTATAAGAAGTTATGAAGTTCGTAGTTGTTATTGTTGGTAAATGGATAACAAGTGACAATAATTTGTTCTACATCATTATGTGTCTGTTAGCCATAATTTTAATTGGCCTTTATTTTCTAGCCATTGTATCATTATTATTTGACCGTTGGATGATTTATATTTGGCTATTGTGTACTTATTAACTATCAATTAATTATTTTCTAGTCATTGTGTAATGAACTTTTGAATATTGTATTATGTTTTGTACTTATTAGCTATTAAGTAATTATTTTCTAGTCACTTTTGAATGTTGTATTATTTTATGATCGGATGCATCTTTTCCTCTGTGCTCTATATAACACATGTCTCTAAGCATTGAAGATAATATATCTTAACTCTTCTACTCAGGTTTTGCTTTCCTTCTAATTCTATGAAATCTTGTGTGAGATTTTAGCAGGTTCTGAGTGTATGATTTCTTGCATGCTACTGTATTAACCTTGTGGAGCCATATCGAAATTAGGTTGCACCAGAGGTCTGTTGAAATTTTTCTTTGAAGAAAATGGTTCTTCCACGCACAACGACTACCTTATCCAAACAATTTGAAAGTAACATTAAAAAAAAGTACACCTTTCTTCATAAGGCTCTCTTGTAATTATAAAAGGAAACATGAAAATAAATTAAGGGCCTCTAATTAAATAAATTTTAAGAATAATTCAATTATTGATATTGCTTGTAAAAAATATGGATTTTTGGTGAACTTTATTACATGCTGATTTAAAGAATTGATGATTATAATTTAAAGAATTTATATATGAAGGAAAGTTTAAATTTGCAGTTTAATTTATTTGAGATTATTGATTATGTGACTTTTTTCTTCAGTTTGAGCTGCAACCCATTTGAAAGAAATCATCATAGATAATAGCAAGAGAATATAAAGAAGTAAAATTCAAATTTTTTAAATAAAAATAAAAATTGTAAGTACATGATTTTTATTAAAAAAAAATAATGTTGGATGTTATAAGACTAGTATGTTAAAAAGTGCATATGGGACCATGATATTGCTATCTGTGATGACTTTCCCTTAGTATTAAAATGTAAAAAAAAAATTATATTGGCCTTATGATGAAATTCATGATTCTTCAATTGATATTATTTGCAATAAATTTTTTTTATGATTAATCATAATCACATAAATGATTAAATATGATGTTTGGTATATATTCTTATTAATGGTGTTTCCATCTTTCTTGGAGGACTTGAAAATAAAATTTATTTTGACATTGAAAAGAATTGAATTTGGATAAACATATATGAAAAAATTGAAAAACGTAATTAAATAGGTGTTTCTATACTAATATTAGGTAAGTAATTGAAAATATATATATATATATATATATATAATTAAATAAGAATGTGATTAAAAAGGTGAAAAAATAAAGGAAAAGAAAAACTTACTAATCCTTTTACTAAAGGATTAAATAAGAAAGTGGTTTTGGATTTCAAGGAGGATGAGTCTTAAGCCTTGAATATGAGGAAAGTATGGTGGATACCCAATTGTTGGTCAAACTAAGCCATATGATTACTTTTTTGTATTATGATTCCATCCCTATGACGTGAAATAATGCTCCTTTGAAAGAGATACATAACCCTTAATGGTACTGCTTTTGAGATGCACTTGATGTATCTACGATATAGTGCTTTGTGAAAGATACTTTTGAGATGAACTCAATGCTTGTGAAATAACTTAAACTATGTGAATGAATATGTGAGTGAGAAGGTAAAAGCCGTCATATATGAAAGACTAGAAAATATTTCTAAAACACTTCTATGAGTCCTAAGGTGATTTGAGAATGTCTTTAAAATTTATTACGAAGTCTATACTTCAATGCTACGGTAAGTCTAGCGGGGGTATTCAACTTAGTTCAACTAAGTTCAAGAGTAATTCACTTTTCTAGACAAAGTTCTTATCTAATTTCGTTGTGTATTAATTCAATCTTGAACACATTAATACTTAAGCACAGAAGTAACCTTATTTGCCTAGAACTTTCCTATCACCTGCAAAGCCATTAATAAGGATTGTAGGTAAATGGCTAGTGAATGACAATAATTTTATTTACATCACTATATGACCGTAAGATGTAATTTTAATTAACCTTATTTTCTAGTCATAGCGTCTTTATTATTTGACTATTAGATGATTGATATTTGGTTGTTGTGTACTTATTCGTCAAGTAGTTATTTTCTAGCCGGTGTGTATTGAACTTCTGAATATTGTATTATTTTCAGGTCAGATGCAACTTCCCTTCTATGCTATATATAGCACATGTCTTTAAGCATCCAAAAGAACATCTCTTAACTTTTCTACTTACTTTCTGCTTTCCTTCTAACTCTAGGCAATCTTGTGTGAGACTTTAGCACACGTAGGTTCTAAGTTCACGATCCTTTAAGTTGTAACATCCTAAAAATGAAGTCTATTTTTATACTTATTCCTACACACGGTTCCATTATTAGATTGTTACTTTACGATGTGGAATCTTTAAAAAATTACTATTAGTAAAAATACGGTAAATTTTTTTAAGAAAACACCTTAGTATAAAATGCAAGCCTTATCGAGAATAACTATCGTATCAAAAAATAATCAAGCAGACATCCTCGTTCATGTTTAATTAATATATTATCCATGTTGCTTTTACTATTCTATACTCTTCTAATGAGCAGAAATATAACTTACCACAATTACAGACATGGTATAAGTCATGCAAACTTTATAATTATACAATCCATATTAATACATACTTAGTTTGGATAAGTTAAGTTAGGAAAAAGGCATCTATGCCTTCACACTCCTAATTACATGTACAATTTTTATTACTACATATATACATCAGATATACCATAATACAAAACTACATATTACATAGTTAAAGTATAGTCATCCAACTATATACAAAATATACATTATTAGTATGGCATTCAATCTTCTTCTGTAGAAACGACCATGCAAACGCTTCAGATATGGGGGTCACGACGCTGCAACCATAAGCTTTCATCCAAGGCAACAAACTTTCCATTTGGAAATTCCTGAAAAGATTGGAAGGGATATGGTCTAGGATAAGATGAACAACCCTGTGACGACCAGACACGAGAAGTACTGTAATAGTGGGATGGTGTCTAGGGATTTCTTTCCCCTTTCAACAAGGAGGAATCTACAGATGGTGCAGCAGGGAGTGCTTAATGGCGACGTGGTGGTGGAAACATCCCATTAGGATGAAAAGCTTCCATAGGAATGGCAGACTTTGTAGTTGAGAAATCTGGGCCCATAACAACAGATACAAATAAGTGACCCAAAGAAAAATAAACCCACACATTGGTCTAAGCGGTACTGACCGGTCCACGGGCGTTTGGTGACCAATTAATGTTATTGAGCTCCATAAAGACCAATACAATTTCGAACGATATTGGGAGAGTCTGGGAAGAAAATGGTGGGAAAGGGGGTGAGAAACTAAGTTCTCAGTAGGATTCTACCCTAGGGTTAGTGACATCACTTTCATCCCAATCATTTCAGTTTATTGAAAAATATGTCATGCATATAAGTTTATTTTTAATCTTTAGAAAACTTTAGCTGAAGTGGATTTCTTTTACATAAAGAAAAACTAGTTTCTCATTAAGCATAAAAGTTACATAGTCTAAATTACATAAGTTTAATATATCTTTGGAATCATATCATATATATCATTTGACTATCATTCATTTATGCCTTAACATAATTCTTTTCATTTATCTATCACTCTCTTAGTGATAATCTAAGACATAAGCATATAATATTACTTAGTCAAACAATATCTTTTTACTGACTTTACTACTCTACCTTATATTCTTAGGACATGAGTTCATTCCTTAATGGTCGTCACCATCATAAACGTTGAAGATCTTACACTTCATAATAGAAGTATTTTTGGAGAACCCTTTTGTCTCCACCATAAAAGGACCTTTCACCTTCTAAATATGCACATGACACATTAAGAGTAGTATTAACTTTTTACATAAATTCTTTCTTTAGTCATCCCTTAGTTAATTAGGCTTCTTTTAAAAGCTTCCAAATAACATGCATGCTCAAACAATCCAACTAATATGCCATGCATATTTAGTCAGTAAAAGGAAAGATGATTTTACCTTCATTTTGTTTGTTAGGGTTCAACTAATTGTAAGAAAATTCATGCACCATGTGAACATCAAATTATGTCCAAAATCTTATTTTCAATATTAATTAGTAAATGAACAGTACTTACTTAGATTTCATTTAAAAAAAGGAAAAAGAATAAAAAATAAAAATAATAATAAAAAAAGAAGAAGAGAGAGAGTAAAAAGTAAAAATGAAAGAAAATTTGTTACAAGTTAGTTAGGAGTTAGTTAGGTTAGTTATCTAAGTTAGTTAGGTTCTAAAAAAATTGGTGGAAAAAAGAAGAAAAAAAAGGGATTGGGATACCCGCAAAAATTTAAAATTCAAAAAAGTAGGGAGGCAAGGGTATAAATAGAAAAGGAAAAAAGAAATAGGCACTTTTTGGAATTTTGGGAGGGAGTTTGTGCAAAGAGAGATCAGAAGGACTGAAACTCTTATCCTCTTTGGCACCGGAAACCGCAAAGGTTCAGGAAACGTTTAGTGCCAAACAGAATTGACATCGAAGCTCCTTGTGAATTCATCATATCATAAGCTAAAGACAGGGGAGGTGGGAGATTTTTTGGAGGAAAGAAAGCAATTTTACAATTAGCCTTTATTCTTTCTCTGAAAATGAAAGAACAAATCATAGAGACTTAAGAGAAGTGTTCAGCAACAGAATTTCCAGGTAAAATTTTGAGTACTTCAATCTACTTCTAAATGTGATTAAAATATAATTTTTTAATTCTTGAACCATGGTGTGGATTCTGCATACATTTATTCTTATTGGTTCGTACATCTCTACTCTTGATTAGAGTTTAGGATTCACTACAATAGCATGAATCAAGATGATTCTTGAATTATGAATGATTTCTGTTCGCATGTGATCCATGTGTTCGTATGTAAGATTAAAGTTCAAAATTTATAAAAATAGATTTGAAGCCTCTGAAGCAATGATGACAAGGTCATTGCAACTACCTCCTATTATAATCAAAGTCTTTGTAGATCATTAATAAGCATTACATGAATTTCCGAAATCATATTGACCATAAGAGCCAAGATGTCGCTCACTAGCTCTTGTGAAATATGGAGCAGAATGCCTAACTTCGTTGATAGCTATGAAGAAATGAGGTTATGGTCTGAGAGATGTAGGCTTGAAGCATTACAACCTGTAGCCAAATCTAAGATTGATTGCTAGTATCACCATTGTAAAGCCCAGTAGGTTCCACAAGGATTCTGATGTGAACATGGGTACCACGATAAGGAAAAGAGATAATCTAAAAGATTATCTTCAAGGAATGGAAGGTCCTATGACGAGAAACAGGACCAAACGTATGGAACAAGCACTTGAAGGTCTCATCAAGGAAGTTCAAGAAAAAGACTACATGGATCCAAACCCAATTCCAACATGGGTTAATTTATGTAGTCATATCATTGAAGATCTTAAGTGATAAAGTTTATGATTTGCTATAGATCGCATTAGGATTTGATATTTATTTACGAGTTAGTTGTTTTAAATCGATTGTAATTCAAATTGCAATCTAATTAGGATTTTATCATATTTGTTATCTTTTTTTTATTAGATTATCTATATAATAGGAGTTAGGGATTCAGTGAAGGATATCTTATTGATGAATAATAGTATTTTCTCTTTGAGAGTTTTTCATCTCTATATGAATTGATTCCCTTGGTTCTTCGGCAAAGAACTACCCTTGATAATGTTGATTCTTCCGAGAGGTTGCGGTAAGGGTCACGTTCCTTTTGATAACTTCGGTGCTCTCCGGCTAGTCGCAGTTTGTGTTGGATTCCTTTATCTTATCTTATCCTATCTTTTTTTATTTTATCCTGATTCTCGAGATGTTCCATTATTGTTTTCACATTGTAATTCATTCGGTAGGGTGAATTATATCAGATTCGGACCATGCAATAGTAAAAATTGAGAGTAATAATGTTAGTCTTAGGAGAAGGAGTCTAATAGCTTTATTCCTGCTGCTTCTGCACAATAACATGAAAAAGGTAACAACACTATTGAATTCTAGAAATTAGAACACAAAACCTTCATTAAGGACAACTATATCAAAACTTTTTATGGTTATGCTATTACCCTACAACCCCATATAAATAAAAACAACAGTTTCTCTCAGAGCTGGGGGCATCACCGATGCTGTTTCCTATAACTGCTACCACATGGCCATTTTGTTTCAAGAATTGTACTAACCGAAGCTTGTCTTAGGAGGTAGCTTTAGCCATCACGTAGATGTTATCAACTTTCTATATTCTTTCTATTGTTGAGTTCCGAAATTCCAATGCTTCAATCACTTGTTCATTATTGAATTCTTCATCACAAGGAAGGATGCTGCATCAATGCCCGAATCCTTGGGACCCATACCTTTGAGAAAGAACCCAATTACCTTATGTCACCTAGGTCCAATTACCTCTTGACGACGATGAAAACAACGCTCGTCGCTACGACGATGGCCACCCTGACGTCAATGGCTTCGGCTACGCCAACGGTAAGGTCCAGATCATACAGCAAATCAACCATGATGGTGAAGTTAACATGGCTCGTTGTATGCCTCAGAACCCTCTCATTATTGCTTTTAAGATTGAGTCCATGCTATCACGTTTGAAACGCAAGATGGGCCTTTTAGGCTTGTTAAAGTCCGCACCATGGTTCAAGGCCATTGGGTTCAATGGTATTTATTCAATATTAAGGATACGAATTGATTATCCTAAAACTAAATAAGCTGCTCAGTGGGCCCAAGTGAATGGACGTTAAATGTAAGGTGGATTAAATCATATCGGCTTGCCTTGGGAGAACGATTTTGTCTTTTTATGGTCTACAAATTACAAATTATCCAATCCCAAACATTGTCGATCCAAATAATTTAGGAAAATTTGGAAAATAATAATTATAAATAAGGTAGGTCCCTTAGCCTTTAATAGTCTCGATACAAAGTTTTTAAATATTCTTTTAATCAAAGGAAAAGTTAAGGCAACTTAACACAAATTCTTTTAATCTTTGGAGTGTGCACAAATTTGGTGAATATATTAATGGGCCACCAAGTAAGCGTCATTTGGGCTTAATAAAAATTTAAGGCTTATGCCACAACATCTACAGAAATTAATTATAATAAAACATGAATTCTTGGAAATTATAAAAATTGCTAAGTAACATGGCTTGTATTTGATAACAAGAAAATTATATTTAATTCAAATAAAATTCCTCTAAACATTTTAATATTAGAAATTTTTAATATTTTGAAATTCATGTAACGAGTTCTAATACGAGCGGGTAGCATTCCTTACCGTTTCATATTTTAATTCGTGCGAATTCAAGCACGGCTTACGTTGATTTGGATTATGTGAATACGTGATTTTAGAAAAATATTGTTTTAACTAATTAAGTTCAAAAAACGTCTATTTTTGAATTTTCTGAATTTCGTGTAAGAAGTTCTAATATGAGTGGGTAGCGTTTTCTACCGTTTCATATTTTAATTTGTGCAGATTCAAGCATGACTTACGTCGGTTTGGATTCTGCGAACACGTGATTTTAGAAAATTGTTTTTTTAACTAATTTCGTTCAAAAACGTTTGTTTTTAGATTTTTTTGAAATTCGTGTAGCAGGTTCTAATATGAATAGGTAGCGTTCTCTACTGTTTCATGTTTTAATTCATGTAGCTTCAAGCACAGTTTACGTTGGTTTGGATTATACGAACACATGGTTTTAAAAAAATCGATGTTTTACAAATTTCATTCAAAAACATCTATTTTCAAAATTTCTGAAATCCATGTAACGAGTTCTAATACGAGTAGGTAGCGTTCCCTACCATTTCATATTTTAATTCATGCAGATTCAAGCGCAAGTTACGTTGGTTTGGATTCTGCGAACACATGGTTTTAGAAAATCGTTGTTTTAACTAATTTCGTTAAAAAAAATGTTTGTTTCTGAATTTTCTGAAATTTGAGTAACGGGTTCTAATACGAATAGGTAGCATTCTCTACTGTTCTATATTTTAATTAGTGCAGATTCAAGCGTGACTTACATCAGTTTGGATTCTGCGAACACGTGGTTTTAGAAGATCGCTGTTTTAACAAATTTCATTCAAAAACGTCTGTTTTCGAATTTTCTGAAATTTGTGTAACGAGTTCTAATACAAACGGGTAACATTCTCTACCATTTTGTATTTTAATTTGTGGAAATTTAAGCACGACTTATATCGGTTTGGATTCTGTGAACATGTGGGTTTTATAAAATCACTGTTCTAACAAATTTCGTTCAAAAATGTTTGTTTTCAAATTTTCTTAAATTCGTGTAACGAGTTCTAATACAAGGGAGTAGCATTCTCTACCATTTCATATTTTAATTTGTGCAGATTCAAGTGTAGCTTTCGTTGGTTTGGACTCTACAAACATGTGGTTTTGTAAAATCATTTTTTTAACTAATTTTGTTCAGAAACGTTTGTTTTCGGATTTTCTGAAATTCGTGTAACAGGTTCTAATACGAACAAGTAGTATTCTCTACTATTCTGTATTTTAATTCATGCAGATTCAAGCACTGCTTACATTGATTTGGATTCTGCAAACACGTGGTTTTAGAAAATTGTTGTTTTAACAAGTTTCGTTCAAAAACGTCTGTTTTTTATTTTTCTGAAATTCGTGTAATGAGTTCTACTACGAACGAGTAGCGTTCTCTACCATTCCATATTTTATTTCTTGCAGATTCAAGCGCGGCTTACGTCAATTTGGATTCTGCGAATACGTGATTTTAGAAAATCATTTTTTAATTAATTTTGTCCAAAAATATCTGTTTTCAAATTTTCTGAAATTCGTGTGACGAGTTCTAAAACGAGCAAGTAGCATTCTCTACTGTTTCATATTTTAATTCGTGTAGGTTCAAGCGCGACTTACGCCGGTTTAGATTCTGTGAACATGTGGATTTTAGGAAATCGTTGTTTTAATTAATGTCATAAGAAAATGTCCATTTTTTAAATTTTTCGAAATTCACGTAACGAGTTCTAATAGTAGCATTCTCTACTATTCGGTATTTTAATTCGTGCAGATATAAGTGTGGCTTACATCAGTTTGGATTCTGTGAACTCGTAAATTTTGAAAATATAATTAAATTAATTCTTCCCAAAATCATTTACGCTTTTCTTACAAAACTCTTCTACTTTTCAAGAGATCAGGTCTCTTAACCAGAACTACATAGCCTTGAATTTCCCATTGCACTAAGGAATACTAGTAGGATCAAGTCCTGTTAAGATATTTTCCACAAACCTATTTATTTTCTATTCTATTTAAAAGGATCAAATAGTTTTCAAAAATATCAAAATCACACACTCAGTTTAAGGTACCGTTCTTCGGATTAGGCAAGTAGGGTGCCTAATATCTTCCCTACTCGTAACCGACTCTTGAACTTAAAACTCTTTCTCAAGTTAGGGTTTTTCCAAATATTTTCTTTTAAAAATAAAATTTGGTGGTGACTCCACGATCTAATTAATTCTTTCTAAAATTTTTAGCGAGTTCGTCATTTCGTTGTAATTACAACACCATTGAATCTTCTTTCTTAGGTTCAAGATTAATCCTGAGGGCTTGATTCAGGTACAAAACTTTAGGGTTCTTTGTCTCTCGTATTTTATCCATGTAAATTTTACGCAACACATGTGTTTTTTCTTTATTTATCCACTTAATCAAAGTCCAAAATAAAGCTTTTTTTGGAAAATCAAGCTAAGGTTTATTCTTAGTTGCTTAATTTGATGCTTTTATACTATTTTTTATGTTTTGTTTGTTATGCTTAGCTGATTTATGTCAAGAGATATCTTTTCAATTCCTAATTGGTTGATAATTTCTCAAACATTGCACAAAGGATCCATCACTCCTCGCTTCGCTGCGCCAAACACCTTGTTCTTCTCATTGGTATGAAAAATGCACACCACCTGTTTGATCATTCTTCTCTTCCAAATACTACCTTTGTTTTAATTAATTTTTTATTCAAATAAAAATGTAGTTGATGGTTTTTATACTCACAACTTTTTTGAGCCAGTTGTAGAAGGAAATTACCAAACATTATTTTTAAGGAGCAAAATTGAAACACAGGGTCGCTGGGGTATCTCATGCTACGCCTCCCACAAAGTCAAGTGGACACCTTGTAAAAATTGATGGGTTCTATGAAGATCCTAGTGCAATTAAAAAATGTTGGTTTGGTAGGCTTTATTTGTTCCTTTAGTGTCTTTTTATTTGTGTGTACTAAAATAATGGTTTGGGTTCCTTACAGATTGGAAGGCTAATCTTGTTGAATTTGGATTATACATTCTGCTTGAGTAGCATGACTTTTCTTCTTATTTTTTATCATACTTTTCAATTTTCATTTACAAATTTCTTTAAATTTTATCCTTGGTTAATATTTATGCCTAAAGTTTGTTTCAAGAAATTTTCCATCTTTATCTTCGCACTAGCATGAGCTTGTGCTTTAGCTTGAGCAGGACTTTCTTCAACAATGGCTCCTAGGTAACATTCATTTTGTTAGCAAACAAATCACCATCCATCAAGTTTATTATCACACATGAGGCCTTAGTTTCTAGCAGCACTTTGATTGTGTTTACTTCCTGTTTTCTTTCTCAGTTATTGAGAGATTTTGTTGTGGTGAACTCATTTGTAGGCCTTTTACAACCTCTTCATGCAATGTATGAAATTCATCGAACATGACTCAATTGATACCTAATATTTTAATGTCATCCTACTCAATATTTTGATCATTATTTCTGCATTAAACTTTAATCCAAGCACATCCAAGATCTTGTTGAAATGCATGAGCTTGCTCACCATGTAGTTTTAATACAACAAAGAATCTATCTTTTAGTCATCATACTTAAGACACATTAATAATTTTTCTTTGTTAAAAAATATATACTTACTAATTACTAAAATATATAAAATTAAAATTAAAACATATATTTAATTATATATGATTTGGGTTGATAGTATCTACAAAACCATTATATAATAAGCATATTTATGTGTGAAAAATAATTTTCATTCATTTCAAAATAGAGAAAAAAGATCAATTTAAAAATATGCTAATCTAAAGTCTATATCATATACATTAGCAAGAAGACATGAAAGTAAAGAGAAACCTACACAATTTGGAACTTTCCTATCTTAACACATAATAATGATATTCTTAGAATAATTGACTTGTATCCTCTGGATAAACTAGTTTATCTTATTTGAAGTTTTACTATTTTATTTTTTTTGACTTTGTGGTTCGCTAAACTTGTTTTTTAATTCTTATTTTACTTTTCAGAATTTGAAGTGGACACAAAAGGAAAGCAATGCGGTAGGTTAAATAGGTTTTGTCCAAAATTTTTAATCATTTTCATGGGCTTGATTTTTTGTGTTATAAGCTAGTTAGTTAATACTAATATATCTACTTTGTTGGTATAAATGTATTTTCTGTAAAACATTTGATGATGAAAGTCAAAATATGTTGTAATACATGTCTTCCAAGGTTGTATGATATTCTTTAATAAGATGAGTTAGTTATAAATGTTGTTAATTTAGCTTGTCCTTTTATTTAATTAATTATTTTTTTTACAATATATTAAGGGAGTAAAATTAATATACTTATATTTTAGCTGTCCTCTATATGTTATCATATTATTAATTACTATGAAAGGGAGTAACACCTTTATAAAAAAGAAAAGAAAAAATATACTAAATTAATTTCTAAAAATATAAGTATAAGTTAAATTAGTTTTCAAAATTATAAGATATTATTTGACTCCTTAAAATTATCAAAGATGATTATTTTAATTTTTAAAATTATAAATTAATAATGACACTAATCCGTAAAATCACTATCACTCAAAACTAAAATGACACTCATGACTTTAGAGATTAATTTAATGTATTACATTTTGTTTTAAAAAAAATGATTTTAAAGAATTATGATGTAAGGATAGTATGAATACAAATTGGACCAAATGTAGGAGATTTATATTTTTGTTAAATATTTTAGTTAATAAAATTTAATTTTGTTCTCAACAATTATATAATTTAAATTTAAACCTAAAAATGAATTACTGACAAGTAGTCAATCTAACATTGGAATGATAAGTCTCTTCTTACATGTTGTTTTTGTGAAATTATTTTATAATATATACTATGAATAAAAAATTTTAAAAAAATAATAAATCGTAAAATTGTATATGCTTTGAAAAACATATATGCTTACCTAACATGAATTCTCATTCATATGTAAATAGAGCATAATTTTTTGCTTTTGTTTTTTCAAGTGAAAATTATCATACGTAAACAAAGGATACTTTTTTGCTTTTGTTTTTCTAAGTGAAAATTTATATAGTGTCCAATTGAGTGAGAACAAAAAGTTTGCAATGAATTTTGGTTAAAGAATCGAATAGACAACAGGATTTAAGACAAATCTAATGAAGAAATCAAATTTAACCAATTAGGTTAATTATATTAAAAAGTAAGTGTAAATATTGTGACAATTTTCAACCGCCAGTAGTTTTATTCATTATATCTAGCGGTTTTTCTAGCAGTTAAGAGAAGAAAAGAACGCTAGGCTCCATTTGTGATACCCGTGAAATTAGCGTTTTTTAAAAATTCTGGTATTAATGTTTGTGGCAGTCTTAAACTGCCAAAACTTACATTTTAAACCATTAGAAATGAACTTTTTTCTTTTAAGTGTTTGATGTTATTTTCTTGGATAGCATGTAAGTTTCCTCCAATAACTTGTCCATTTTGCATTATTCATAAGATTTATGATTAATCTCTCATAGGATCCTAGTTCACTCATCTTTCTTAGTTGCCTCTCAATCTTTTGTTTTTTTAAATATTAAGTACTTCTTAAAGTTTTAGTGAAGGTTATGAAATATTGAATTTATAATCTTAATTGGTCGAATGGCCAATTTGATTGCTTATTCTTTGTGTTTATTAATGTGAATGTTTATGCACAACTTAATTAATTCAAGTTTAAATGTGAGGAGCTTTATGTTTTTTGGCTTATAACTTGGCTGATTAAGCTTGATTTACTACCTACTTGCTCTCTTCCTTTGCCTATTACTTACCTAAGTGGTCGAACCTACATCCCTTAGTCCTAAGGTATTATGGTTCAATTTTTCTTCTCTTAGAAGGTGATTTAAACTAGTTAGGACTTAAGCTATTAATTCACTCAACCTTAGAATTGTAGCCTTTCTTCCTTGTCTAATGAATATAGCTAAATTTCTCATCATCCTCTCTACATCCTATGATTAATATCTAATCACCACCTTAAGTATGTTTAGGTTCGTTTCATAAGTTCTAACAAGGTTTTAACATATTTTTACCTATTTTAACTAATATGACTAAATGGTTACTCCACCATTTCATAGTCTCTTCCAAATTTATAATTCCTTTCTTATACTTGATTAGACTCCTCTTTACATCTTAATTAAAATTTTAAACTCATGTTCCCTTATTTATGCATAAGATGGACGAATGCTCTAGGTGACCAAATCAAGAGTCTTTTTCTCTATTTCTTCCCACGTAACCTTTGTTTTATAGATTTTAGCACTTGGTACATCACATGTCCTTAGATCCATCATGATTTGTCTTTATTCCATAGCTTTGGTCATGGTCATGGAAGATTTTAAGTGACTTGTTCAACTTTTGATCCAAAATTTCACCTTTTCCCTTAATAGTTTTTAAGTCTAAGTCCAAGTTATGTTTATAGATTTTATGACATCAATTTTCTTGGTCTTCTAAGATATTTAACATATGAGTCCAGATGTGGACTTTTATCAAAGTCAAACTTCAAGATTAAATCTTTTAAGAAAAGGTATACACAAGCTTTCAACTATGAACATAAAGATCTTAAAGAAAACATTTTCCAAGGAAAACAAGTATACATCTACTAGATCTACTACAAGATCCATCTATCCCTTACTTTGATCACTTCAAAGCATCAAAAATTAGTTTTAAAAAATTTTAACCAAATAAATTGCTTCAAAGGTTGCTAGAAGCACTTTACTCCATCAAAATTTTCCTTTAACTTCCAAAAATCACTAAAACTTTTGTGATGCTCATATTTAACCATCAAGGGTAGCTTTGAGCTCCAACAAGTTCTAACAAAGGGGATCTATAGATCTCAGAGAGAGATCCACCAAAAAGAAGAAAATAAAACCATAATACAAGATTAAAAGCTTAGAAAAATATATGGTAAAGACCCAACTTGGCAAATAAGGTTGATCTCCTTCTTCCTTAATGGTCCATACAAGATCTTCTAGTAATGGTGGTGGGGCTTGATGAGTTTGATTTTGTTTTAACCTATACTTCAAAGATGAAGGTTTATCCTTAGAGTGAATTTTGGTGTTTTGAGAGTAATTTGAGTTTAGAGAGACTTTAGAGAATTTTTTTCAATCTTTAGAAGGTGTAAGATGAAGTAAATGATCCCTCCAAGGCCTAAGATACCATTCGGCCACTTAACAATAATTTAGAAATTAATTTTTCACTTAAGGGTATTTTGGTACATATACATGTAATTTCTATTTTCTTAAATAAATATAGGAATTATCCTTTTATAATTAGTTTAATGCTAATTATTTTGAATTTTTCACTAATCAAGATCAACTTATCCTAAGCATGATTATTTTTAATTAATTAATGTTAATTTACTTTAATTATGGTTAGTTTTATCCCTTCTATTTAATATTTTTGTCTTATATGATATTAATAAAGTGATGACTTATATGATGAGTCACCACCTCATTTTCCACATGTTAATTTCCGTGCTAAAGAGATGGGGCTCGCTTCCTAGCTTTTGCTTCGTATTTTTTTACACTACCGGCTTTCTAGGAGCATTATGGTAATTTTTTTGAGAGTTTTCAAAGAGGTTCCCAAATTTTTCTTATGATATTTATAAAACTTATAAGTTCGTTGTTGGATCATTCTTAAGTTATTTTCCAATTTTCCAAGAACTGTTTAGCTCGTATGGAAGATAGATCTTTCTACGAGTATTTTGGGCATTTTCAGAGTTTTTTGATGGCTTTTGCATTCTCTCTTTGTTTCTATTCTTTTATTATGAATTTATAACCATCATTGGTAGATTCTAATTATTTTAACTTTTGATTTCAGTTTCTTGCACATTTATTTGTGTTTTCCTAGTACAAAGACATTTTCATCATTTGCTAAAAATTATCTAATTTCTTTGACTTTTGTTCTTATTTATGCTTTATTTATTACTATAGGATATTTGTAGCCTATGAAAACCATTATTAGAAATTTTTGAGTGTTACATGTGTATCATTGTGTTAACCTTGAGGAGCAAGATCAAAATTAGGTTGCACTAGAGATCTGACGTTTTCAATACAATGGTTCCTCTACGATGCAACACTTACCTTTTCCCAATAACTATCCTCCTATGTGTAGTATCATATTTTTTAGGTAACTCTGTATTTCTATCTTAGTAACATGCATCTAAATCATCAACATCTTTAATGGATTAAAACCTATGCAAGTGATTTAGAAGGTTATTACAACATATATTTTTAATACCTCGTCTAGCTCAATATTTCTATTTTCCCAAAAATCTAAGTCTATTTTTAACTTTGATTTGTTTAAATATTTTACTAGAACTTTAGTGCTTGAATTTTTAGTTTTTGAAAATTTATCTTTAACGTTTAATATAATGCAAATTATTCCTTCATTTTTAAAAATCATGAAAATTATTCTTTTCACATACTTAAAGTAAATTAGTTTCTCATCAATTAAGGACAAATTTAAAAGACAATAGTAAATGAAGAATTAACAAAAAAATTTCTTAAATTAAAGACTAATTAACAAAAACTAAATAAATTAGAAATTAAAATGCTAATATACTCTAATTTAAATAAATGAGTCAATTTAAAATATTATATTTATTTTACAAGCCAAACTTGAGTTTCAAGTACTTAAGAACTAATGATTTATGAAATTATCAATTGATGGTTTTTGAAATCAAAATTAAACCACCCAAAAATATTAGGCATAAGGTAAAGTTACCAAAAAAAAAAAAAGGTAATAACCAAAGGCTTAAGATCTTTCCCTGCACCATCAATTTATCTAATCTAACTTTGATTACAAATATTAATAAAATTTATTTTATTATTAATTTGAGACACTCAAGTAATTATAATATTAAGCCTAAATTTTATTATTATGTTTTCTTTATTGCTTTAATAGTAATAATAAGCTTTAGTTTATATTATGCAAATTATTTAACCCTTTAATTGCTTGCCCAACCTTATGTTTTATTATTGTGTTTTATTTGATAAAATTTATGTATATGTAAGTTACATAAATTTTATTAATTGAAGTAATTTTTTAACTTTCAAAAATTATTTATATATTATTTAAAAATATCTAATTGGATGAATGGAAAATCTTTTCATCCACACAATTAAATGGAGATGAATATGATTTTTTTTAGTTACCTAATTTCTTGTGTTTAGTTCCTTTCATTAAGCCAAGTCTCAAACATGAGAATGATCAATTCATTCACATAATGAGATGAAATTGAAATTGGCCAATCATTCAATTTCTTATATTTAACGATAAACTATTTCATGTTTGTTTGGTTTAAAATTAAGTAAAATTATGAATTACTGAGACTTGCACACTTATAAATCATCATCTAACTCCCATAAACTAAGAAAGAGAAAAAAAATCATAAAATAATTTCTCACTTCTACCTTATTTCTTTCGTTGGTTTGGAACATTTTTTTTTTAAGTATTAGGATACCATGATTTGAAATAGATTTATTTTTTCATGGATAGTTCAATTCAAGGATATGGGTTGATTCCTTGATTTTATCAAAATTTGATTAAGTCAAATTAGATGTTATCAACTTTTTTACATATTTGATTGATTGAGTCAACCGAGCTAGTTATTTGACTAATTCAACAAGCCTTTAGTGAAATTTACTGATCTAGTCAAGGTTTAACATCATTGTCCATGGAAGCCATACATGTAAGTTTGATTTTCTTTTTCTTTCATCGAACTCTTATCAAAATAATACTTGTAAGTTTGATACTATTTTTTTGTTGAGGTCCTCTATAAATTAGATTTTATTTTTGAGACATTGCAAAAACTAATCTCATTGTTTAATGTTCCTATGTTATTATTCGTCAATAATTGTCATAAGTAACCTTCCACATGATGGTCTATTTTTGTTGAGGATCATTCTAATTATTTATGTCTTCTTTTTTTTAAGTAAGGATAAACTTTCTTTCTTAAATTGTAATTTATATGCCTCCTTTAAATGAGAGGAAGTAGCTCAATATCACACTTGTACTTTGACTATTATAAGAAATCTCTCGTACCTACAAATTTTACCGACAACTACACATTTGTTGGTTTTTCTAATGCCCTAAATCGATGGTGAAGGAAAATCCCGATGACATAAAATTTGTGTTCTTAATCTATTAGTCATTCGCAATATAATATTCATCAAAATTTTATCAACTAAGAATTATATTAATATTAAAAATATTATTATCATCAACTTTATATTAAATTTAATATTATTTTATTGTTATTATAGAACTCTACTCTTATTTATTAACTTTAAGGATAATTACCTTCTAAAAGATGTCGCAACCGTAAGTCCGATGAGACGAAGAACTCGCTAAAATTTAAAAAGAATTTTTTTTGTAACGTGGAGTCGCCACCAAATTTTTATTCAAGGGAAAATATTTGGAAAAAACCCTGACTCAAGGAAGAGATTTAGGTTCGGGAGTCGGTTACGAGTGGGAAAGGTGTTAGGCACCCACTTCGCCCGTTCCGAAGAACGGTACCCTTAAACTGAGTGTGTGATTTTTGAAGATGTTTGATCCCTTAATTAATGTGAAAATAAATAACTTGATGGTGGTTAGCCTGACAGGACTTGATCCTGCTCCTATGTATTCCCCGGTGCAATGGGACACTCAAGGCTTACGTAGTTCTGGTTTGTTTGAAGGCTTGACCTTCAGAGATGCTTAAAAGAGAGATGACATTTTGAAGAGGGTTTTTTATTTTTTGGAAGGACCTTAGTCCACTCATGCACAAGGCCCGAGGCAGCTACGGCAGCACGGGGGCCTGTACAAACTACTAAATGTTGGACAGCAGGTGAACCGCCAGCCCTCCATTTAGAGCCCATTGTGTGAGACTAAGGATCCCAAAATATTTAAAAAAAGAGTTTTTGTTTTTGACAGGACCTTTAGTCCACTCATGCACAAGGCCCGAGGCGGCTACAGGAGCATGGGGGTCTATACAGACAACTAAACGTTGGACAGCAGGTGAACCACCATTCCCCCATTTAGAGCCCATTGCGTGAGACCAAGGATCCCCAAAATATTAAAAAAAGTTTTTTATTTTAATGAAGAAAGAATAATCTACCCGCATCAGAGAGTGCTTTTGAGAAGGAAGCAATTTTATTTGAATCTTGGGGACTCATTAGTAATTTGAGGAATTTTTGGGAATTTTTAGAGATTATTAGCAATTATGGAGTTTTTTGGGAGTTTAATTGACAATTATGGGATGATTGGGAAATTATTAGCAATTATGGAATTTTAGGGAATTAATTGACGATTATGGAATTTTTGGGAATTTATTGACAATTATGGAATTTTTGGGAGTTTAATTGACAATTTGAAAAAGAGTCATTTGAGAGGTAAGGGACAATTCTGGAATTTTGGGAAAAGGCAGGGGCAATATGGTCATTTTACGTGGTAGGGACAATTTTGTGATTTCGGGAAAAGGCAATTTGGTCATTTTGAGTGGTGGCTTAGAACATTGGAGGAGCAAAATGTCGCCCCCAAGGCTCGAAGCAGAGGGGCCTTACCACCTATGGGATTCGAAGAGGGGCCCTTGAATTTACACATAGCATGTCAACCATCATGCCAACGTTTGACTGGTGTTTTTTAAGGCTCCACATTATGTTTAAGGAAATGCCTTTTTTGGGGTACTCGATTAGTATGCAAGTTGCATGGGGTACATTCAAAGCGTTGAATAACTCCGCATCCAGCGTTCGAATCATGTACGCCACACTTGTGGCATTTCTTTTTTTTTACACAGGCCCACAGGTGTGGTTCAAATTTAGTCGAAGAGCCTTAAACCACAACCAAGAGACTTGGCTCAGTGGCCACAGGCGCTGCTTGCCATTTATAAGACCAGGGTTCGAAACCTCCTGGGACTAATTTTGAATTTTAATTGCATTAAGGTCCCAAGGTGCAGAATACCTAAAATGCCCCTGATCATTCCCCTTAATTCCCATTCTGCCCCAAGACAAAATTACCAAACTGCCCCCTCAAATTCTCAAAATTACAATCAAGCCCCTACTCTTTCTAAAATCATAATTAAAACCCAAAAAAAAATTTCAAAATAAATCCTTCTTCCCCAAATTCATGAATAAAATCTTTTTCTTCAAAATTCAAATTAAATTCTTTTATTCTTTCCTTCGGAATAAAAATAAAATCAAATTCAAGTTTAATCCTCTTTCCCTCAAGTTTTCAAACTCATTCCAAAACTAATTCCTTTTCCAAATCAAGCCGTTTCTTTCCTTTATTCAAATCAAATTCATTTTAAAATATTTTGGTTCTAGGTCTCATGCAATGGATCCTAGGGACGAACTGGTAGCTTTTTATGTTGTTCGCTTCCTAGGAATTCATATGGTCCCAAGTGCAGCCATAGTTGTCTTGGACCCTGTGCATATGTGCACTAAGGATTCTACCTAAAATATTTTCAAAACAATCAAGCCATTTTCAAATGTTACTTTCCAAGTAGCTCCGAAGGTTAAGCCTTCAAGCACTTTTCAAATATTATTTTAAACACTTTCGAAGGTCTAGCCTTCAAATAAACCAGAACTATGTAAGCCTTGAGTTTCCCATTGCACCGGGGAATACATAGGAGCAGGATCAAGTCCTGTTAGGCTAACCTCCATTAAACCATTTATTTTCACTCTAATTAAAGGGATCAAACAATTTTCAAAAAGCACACACTCAGTTTAAGGGTACCGTTCTTTGGAACGGGCGAGTGGGGCGCCTAACACCTTCCCCACTCGTAACCAACTCCCAAACCTAAATCTCTCCTTCGAGTCAGGGTTTCTCCAAATCTTTTTCCCTTAAATAAAATTTGGTGGCGACTCCACACATAACAATAAAATCCATTTCAAATTTTAGCGAGTTCATCGTCTCGTCGGAATTACGGTTGCGACAATGCCAACATTATACCCACTCAATACAGATGCAACAATAGGTTCTGTTTGTGCAAAACCCCTCTTGGTCATCTTCAGGTCTGGATACGTGATCACACTTAAATTGCTTCTTTGGGAGAGTCTGAGCAAATGACTTGAAGCTCATTATCAAAAGACAACTCGAAATTGACAACAGGTGCCGGCCCGTTTGCTTTTAGCATCTTCTGATGCTTCTTTGATAATGTGTCATAAGGATTACCTAACCTGTGCTTGATCCCTTAAGCGGTTGATAGGATGGTTATTTGAGGCCTTGCAACAATCGGTGTTTTTGTACTCTGAAACAAATGGTAAGGCAAGCCAACTAATAGCAAATCGTGAGAAAACAACTTGGCCCTGATGCTGACACATTAATCCGACATGTCATAAGTGATGTTCATCCTGCATCCACTGTTGATTGGTACAGGGAGGTCAAAAATCTTATTTTTGTATTTCTTTCTCTGATTTTGGCTCCAATTCAACATTTGGTAACAGTGTCTTATGATTGTGAAATTCCTTTGGTTATCATTCTGATGAAAACCTCAAACGAGATATCCACAGCCAACCTCTTTCATATCTTGAAGTACACCCGAGACTGCCTTCAACTTTGCCCAGTATTGAGAGCGTTTTATGTGGCTCATATTGCCCCTCGTTGAACATTCGATCTCCAAAGAATTTGATGCTTTGATAGGTTCTGCCTTGTGTTAGCCATCCTAGTAGATAGGGTCCATGATACACGATTTTGGCTAAGGCTAGACCACAAAAGATATTCATTGGAGCACACAAAGCATCCCCTTGCAATGCTCGAACGCGCTCGCTCTGCACAGATATTTGGAAGAGCTACCATTGATCAAAACAGGGAAGCCACTCACTATCTCTCGTCTGGTCTCTTGGTATTACGAAGAAAGAAACTCGAGAGCACCAACTATTTCATCTCTGTCAAGAACATCATCGGTGCCCATCAACTCTTGTGAACCAGCCAATGAATCCTTCATTATTGCATATGTTAACCGAAGTGCCAAATTGTACTTACTATTCATAACACTTTCCATCTCGTCAGGGGACACACGTTTACATCTATGTGTCCAAATCGCAGAAAATTCTCATAATATTTGACACCGAATGGCAAAACCATGTTCCTGCTTATATGAATTGAGCATGATGCATTTATTATGGAGGTGATTTAAGCCTATCCAAACGCAGAATCTTGCATTCTATACCAATATTAAGTATGCAGCCCAGCCTTACCACGCAAGAAACCACACAATCACTATAATAAATGCGATCACCATTCACTCATGATTCATTCAGCCAATTTTGTCTTCGTCAGCAGATTCTAAATCTTGGTGTGGAGAAGAAATTAGGTGAACTTATAGAGAGATGCAATCAGAATCAATCATCACTTAGAGCGAGAGCATACTAGAATTCTACGTCAAAATATTATTCAAGAAATTCAAATCTTATCAAAGAATCTTTATAGGTTTTTTCGGAAAATACACGAATCGGCTTCAATTTTGTAAATCCAGAGTGCATGATCATTATTTGGTTATGATTCCAGGTATCATCTTTCTTGAATAACCTTCTTTTCTTACGACCAAAGACTCGAAAGACGTAGAATAATACTATAGAGCATGCAGATATGCCTAACCATGATTCAGATCTACAGAATGCATAAATTGAATTGTTCTTGAGTTCACCTGGAAATAAAGATCGAACTTCTTCTCCTTTGTCAAGGTGCAATCTCAAGAGCTTTGTCTGATCCTTCTGCCTGGTTTCTTTTCCTTCCGAGTCAATTGCTGAATTTTGATCAAGTGTTCCTTTCTCTTCCAAGAACCAGAAAGAAAGAACCTCGATCATCCGATTTCTCCTCTGATCCAGAGAGCTTCCAATTGGAGAGGATTCGTTCAGTTCCTTTTCTTCTACTTTTTAATTCTGTTTTTCTTCCCCAATTCTAAAAGGAAGCCCCCTATTCATGCACACCTTCCTCCTTTTTATACCCCCTTTTCTTTTTTCTTGTTTTACTCCGATTTCTGGTTTTCTATTATTTTTTTTTATTATTCTTCTATTATCTTTTGTTTTTTATTTATATTTTCTTTTCATCTTTTTATTGTTTTTTTTGAATTTTTTATTTTTTTTAATTTTTAATTCCAGATTCTGTTTTTATGTATTTATTATTATTTTTATTTCTATTTTTTCAATTTGTTTTCTTTCTTCTCTTTTTTTATTATCTTTTTATTATTACTTTTGATTTTGCCATTTCCTTATATATATTTTTTCATATTTTATTTCCTTTTTATTTATTTTTTGATTTCTGTTTTTTTTCTTTTCTTTTTTGATTTTCTTATTTTTCCCTTTTTTTATTTTTAATTATTTTCCATATTTCTAGCTTTTGAATTTTTTATTATTACTTCAGATTCTGAATTTTTATTATTACTTCAATTTTTATTTTTATTTTGATTTTTCAGATTTTTCCTTTTACTTTTCAGATTTTTATTTTTCTTTCTTATTCCAGATTTTTATTTTTTCTTTTTCTTTAATTTTTCCACATTTTTATTTTCTTTTTAACTTTCTGGATTTTAATTTTCTTAATCCCAGGTTTTAATTTTATTTCTTTGTTTATTCATTTTGACTTTTTCTTCTATTTTCCATTTTAACTTTTTATCTTGTTTCATTCCCTTTTTCTCTTTTCTTTATTCCTTTTTCTTTTATTAATTTATTATTTTAACTAATTAATTTTGAGAGAGGGGCTTCGGACATAATTGGGTGTTTACAATTTTCCCCTCTTTACTCATTTTCCTACCAGATAATGAGAGAAACGATTCTCTAAATTATTGTAGTAGGTAATGAGTAAAGACGTGGACACATTATGTCTGAGGCGAGCCTTGAAGAAAGCCCGAGGGTGACACTAGAAGCTTTGAGCTTATAGTGAACCCTATGGATGCCTAGAGAACGGTGGTTGAATGACCTTACCGGCTTCGTGCGCCGATAGGGTTTAAATATACGAGTCTTGAGGGTATAGCCTAATTAGGCTAAGTGAAATGAATAAAGACTTGTTAGGGAAGACGTGGAATGTCGTGGGGTTGCTTGTTAGGACAGGCAAAGATGAAATGAAAACGGCCTGTTGAAACAGGCAAAACAGAAGAGAATGGCCCATTACGACGGGCTTGGTAGAGCGGAAACGACCAATTTAATGCAAGAACTAAAATGTAAGGTATGTACAGGGTGGCCTTACAACATAGGCCGAGGTATGGAAATCTAACCATGCTTAAGGCCTGACATCATAGGCCCAGATGCAGAAAAGTAAATTTGATGATGCAGAAGAGAAACTTGAATGTGTTAGAAAGGAAAACTTGAACGGGTAGAAAGGGAAAACTTGAATATGCTGGCGGCCTGACACTATAGGCCGAGATGCAGAAAGCTAAACTTGATGAGGCTTGACACTATAGGCCATGATGCAAAAAGGTAAACTTGATGGCGGCCAGACAACATAGGCCATGATGCAGAAAATAAAACTTGATGGCGGTCTGACAACATAGGCCATCATTAAATGTTTTTTTCATAATTTTAGAAATTATCTAAATCTCATTATTCCTATTATTCTATCATCTAATATTATAAAATTAAAATATATAATAATAATAATAATATTATTATTATTATTATAATTATTATTATTATTATTATTTATTTTATTTTATGTTTTTTATTCCTCATTATCATTCTATGAAACCCCTAACATTCCCTTTTTTTTCCAAAACAAAAGCCCTGCATGCATTCATCTCTCTTACACACACACATAACCATAGGTGTGTTTCTCTCTCTTCAATTTTTATTTGCCAATATTTTTCCAATTTTCCTTCAAAGACAAGTATAAATATACCATTTCAATAATTTTAATCCCATCTTCACTTCTACAATTTTAGATTTTCAAAACGATACTATTTTCATCTTAATTTTTACGCATGACATCATGATCCCTTGTCGTTACTCGACATCGGATTGTCTTTCTTTTTCACACGCAAAGACAATGTTGAGCTTCCCATTGAGAGATCTTTCCAACGATGTGCCCGGAGTTTGGTTCTGATGTTGTTTTCTCATTTATTTTAGTTTCTATTAGTAAGTATTTTAACGTTTGATTGAAACTCATAATTTGTATGTTCAATAATTATTTATGTTAAAAAAATTGATCTTTTTTTACATTATTCATATTCTAGGAAGTTAAGGAAATGTAAAGAGTTTGAAATTTGACCCTATGTCTTCCAAATAAAAGGTAAGGAGAAGGAGACTTTTCTATTTAATTTGGACATAGAATAAGTGTAGGACTTCTCTTGATCCTATGATTGTGTGATAGGTTATATATTTAGATATAAAATATTATTATACTACGTGTGGTTATTGATTTGATGATTAGATTGGTTGGAAATGAAAGTATGATAGTGTGATTGAATTAAAGAACCATTTAAATTAACGTCAAAAAAATATATTAAAATTATAATGAAATCCTGGATTTACTTTATCTAGTTCTTTCTTGTAGATGAGACTTTGGATGTGAAATTTGATGTCCATATTGAGATTATGTCCATAAATCTTCATTGATATTATAAATTTATATAATTTTATATAAATTTTAGAAGTTACAATTCTTGAATTTAAAGTTATTTGAAGAATTTCCTAAAAGAGAATATTATCTAATAGTTTTTAAATTATACAAAAATATTTTTGTGGAGTAGGTATAAGAAAATATTTACTTGAAAAATTTGATGAGAAACTGAACTATTTTTTATTTTATAAAAATATTTTAAATCTATTATTAAAAAAAAATAATTCTTCATTTCTTTTATTTGTTAGAGTTTTAAAAAAAATAAGTTGATATTTAATTGACCTAAAAATTTATATTTAAACCTAGACATAAGTGCATATAATGTAAAAAAGTTAGAGTAATTTTTGTATTAATATTAATTTTATACATTTTTAATAAGTTAGCTTATCAAATTCATTCCATTATGACATAACTCAAAAAATTAAATTTTTATCTCCTTAAATGATTTTCTAAAAATTCAAAAAAGTGGTAGTTTTATTTTAGGCTCTTAAAGGATAATTTTTGTAAAGTTTGGTTTTATTCACAAATAGTTTATCATGTGCATTGGATTTTTGGATTTTTGAACTATGTTGATAATTTAATAGTAAATTTTGAAATTTTGAAATATAGAGAAAATTTTATATTTATTTCTAATATATATTAATTAATTTTTTTATAATAATCAATTGAAAATAAAAATATTTTAGTGATGGAACATAGCATGCAAGGTAGATAATCTCAAATATTATTATGTTATTTGAGGAAAGTTAGTTATATGCTATTACTAGAAATTTTGATATGATCATAGAAATGAAAAATGAATTTCTATTAATAAAAGTGCTTTATGTTAGTTACATGATCTGAAAAGATTAATTCTCCAAAATATGGATGAAAGGATGGTACTAGATATAGTTTTGATGACTAGATAGAAATGTCTGAAAATAAATAATTAAGAAGTAAAATTTTTATTATGTATCATACCTCATATGTATCTTGATACAAAATGATATTAACAGCATTTGACGCAACCGCTTACGATACTTGATGTGACCACCTTATCATACTTGATATGTTAGTTATAATAATTTTAACGACACTTAATATGAACGCTTGTGATACTTGATGTGACCATTTTGCCATAGTTGATGTGTTGCTTATGATGATTTTGATGACATTTAACGTGACCACTTATGGTACTTGATGTGACTACTTTACTATGTTGGTTATTATAATATTAACGATATTTGATGTGACCATCTTAACACTTGATATGATCATATTTACTGCAATTGATATATTCGAATGGGGAATTTTGATATAGAAATTTGGTCCACATGCATGGCATATCATATGAAGATGATAGAGTTAAAATTGACAAAATATAATGTGGTATGAGATGCATTAGGTTTTAATACAATCATGAATCAATCATCACGCAAAGAATGTTCTATTGAATTTATAATTGATCTTGTATACATATACTGTATGATCTTATATCACTATTTATTGGTTATGGTTGAATTCTATTGAGTACTATGAGTTATGAATGATATAATCATGCTTAATTTTAATTTCTTGCATTGCATTATTAAATGAAAGTTAAGTCTTACTCCTTCTATTTGTACTGTTGTGTATGTATATTCGTTGTGTAGTTCATTCGCATTTCATTATCTAAAATAGACTATGAAATGGTCTATCTCCTTCCATATTTTCATTATTGAAGATGAATAACTAAAGAGAAAAGATCTTTTTATAATTATATTTTATAAACTCTAAACTAATGTATGTATGGTTTTATCACTTTATATTAGGTGAAATGTTTGTTTTTATGACTACATGATAGATTATGAATATATATATATATATATATATATATATATATATATATATATATATATATATATATATATATATATATATATATATACTAATTATCATATATATTAAATATATACATAAATGTATAAACGGTTTATTAGATGCGATCTCTTTAATTGATAATGAGATTTTATATTTTATATTTATAGAAGAGTTGCTATAAAAAATTTACCTCTCTTATTAAAATTTTATGCATTATATAATTTAATTAAAAAAATAAATTTTAAAATTAGAATCCAACACACAATAATAATATTCTTTACCAAATTACCAACAACTAATCCTTCAATATTTTAAAAAAATTCATTATCAACAACAACTTGTAACAACTTGTACCATTATAAACATGAGTTTGAGTCTTGAGAGAACAACAATTTCTAATTTCCAATAATAGATCATTTGTAAGAATATTTCTAATTCGAATAATATTTGAGTTTTCTTATATCCTCTTTTTGTATGTTCTTTCTTCATCACAAAAGAGGGTTTTAATAAAATCTTTTAATTTATATTTATCAAAATCATTTTAAGTATTTATAAATATTTTAAATATTTTTATATTATAAAATGTTTAACTAAGATTGTTAAAATTATTTTTAAATTTTAATTGTTTTAAAATTAAAGCTTTAATTTAATACTATAAGTCATATTATATTTAAAATAGACTTTTATTAGTTGGTAACAATTAGGATTGAATTTGTCGTTTAATTAGGTTATGATTGTTAGGATTTAATTAGGTTTTAATTAGGTTTTGATTTTAGAATTAGGTTATGTTATTATTATTAGTTATTTTTATTTCTTTGAGTGAGGTATCTTGACTTTTTCAAGACTTCAACCTTTGATTTCATAGTTAACCTTTCTAAATATTTTAAAGGTAAAAGATATGGACTAAACTCCAGAAGTTTCTCATCATCAGATTCATATAGATTTTAGCATATTGTGAAATATGTTTGGTTTCACTCCATCTTTCACATTTAGTATTTCTACTACATCATATTTTATCATATTAGATATAAAATTATCATATATATTTTTTTATAGATTATTGTAAAAAAATATGATGAAAATTATATATTTTAATAATATAACAGATAATGTAATAGAGAAACTAGATGGAGACCAATTATCTTTCTGACATGTTCATTATAGAATAGTGGAAAATGTCTATTTTGTATTGGTGAGTTTGTTTAAATGCCTGCAACAACACTAGGAGTCGAAGGACTTCAAGAGATGCTCAAAGAAACTATTTCAAGAGTGAGAATTCATTCTATTCTACTCATCCATATTAAATTAGTTAAAAAAATAAAATAATAAATAAGAACATGATCATTATTTTAAAGTTTAAGTATTATAAATTTTAATATTTTATTATTTAAATTAAATTATTATATTACAAATAAGGATAATATTTTTAATTTATTTATATATATATATATATATATTAAATAATTATATAAATAAATTTATAGTTATTTTGATAATTATATATTATAAAAAATTAAATTAAGCAAAATTTTAAATTAATATATAAGGATCATACTGTATTCTATAAGATAAAAATTATAATAAATAGTTAAAAATAAAAATTCCTATAATTATCTCATATATGAATTTTTATTTATTTTTAAAAATTTTAAATTATTCAAAATTAAGAAAAAAAGTTTAAAAAACCAGTTCGAATCAGTTCAATGGCATGGCATCGATTCACACCGGTTTAATTTCGGTCAGTTTTAGCTAATTCTTGATTGATTTAATTGATCTTTTACTCTACTGATTTTCAGACTAATGAGAGTAATAATGAAAATTTTGGAAATCATTAATATTACGCTCTCTTTATTTCTTTCAGATATTAATGCATTACCCACCCTTTTTGTTAAGAAAAACATCAACACACAATGACATAATCTTGTTGAGATCACTTTACGGGTTAATTTTCTTGCAGGAATCCTAAGAAAGTAACTAATTATTGTATGAACACGACACTGAGAATATTTCTGCGAAGCTACTTAAGGATCTAATGCTTAGCAGAAGGTTAACAAGTAGACATAGAATAATATGAATTTGTGGCTGTGTCTAAACATTCATTAGACAAAATCTCAGGTGATATATACATCCACTGGCTTTTATATTTCCACCCAAAAAATCCCATATGCCAACTTTATAAAGTAGCAGATACTACGCCACCTTCCTTAATTACCCCTCAACAAATCAAAGTTAGAAGATAATGAAATAGGAGAAAAGAAGAGTTTTAGGGTCAATTTAATATCAGTTTCCATTTTAAAATACAAGTCCTTGTCACAAAGAATCAGATTAAGACACTAATCAAATTTCATAATCCACTCCTCTCCACCTCAATCAAACAAAATCTTTAATCTTGTTAAGTCTTTGTCATGTACTATTTTTTTCACATGCTTTTATTGGAACCTAGACATCTTAGTTGACCAGCTAGGCTGTCCAAAATTGTAAACTTCAAGCTGCTAGGATCAGAAAAGAAAGTAAAACAAGGTACTGATTAAAATGAAGTATATATGATATTCATATATTTTGTATATAGTACTTTCACATCTTTAATTTCTTATTTTATTTGTCTTATCTCCCTTTATTTATGATATCATATCAACTATCATATCTTGTACTTTTCTTTCTTTTCTTTTTATTGATCGCTAAGTATATACTTAATGAGTGTATGAATATTATTTTTTGATTAAAAGAACAAAATAATAAGAAAACAGTTATGTGTAAAAGCTGTTACCAAGTAAAATTAAAGAGGCAGGTAATAATTATAATGAATTGTAGACAGTGTAAAACAAGTATTTCAGACACAACATTGATATCTGAACCTCTTCTCAGGTGATAAATATCCTACTGTCATTTTCTTAATTATTTTCCCGAAGATCACATTAGACCAATTAATCAGGGGATTAGTGAATCCTTTACCCTCAAAGTTTACTTCCTTTTTATTATAACCCTGTGTTTGGAGTTTAGTTAAACAATTGAAAGAACCCCACCATTTAATAGGATTCAAACAATAGATATAGCTCATCACACCCCCTCCATTTCAACAAAATAAAAAAAGGAACTTTAGTTTGTAATCTTTTTTATTTATTTCAAATTAAAAACGTTAATAGCTAGTTGTTTAGCATTGTTTAGTCTATTTCTTGTCAAAAGAACATATTCAAGGAGGACTGTCCTTCTCATGTCATGGACATGTCCAGCTAAAATATTATGCTTTGCTAGCTTTGCTTCAATCATCATGAAAGAGAATGTGAGCAAAAGATAGTAAATAGTTGGATCGACCACTTCAATTGAGATACCAATATCAGAAAGAAGAAAAATAATTATTATATTCTCACTAGTTTTATATACTTAGTGAAAGATAGAAAGAAAAAGAAAGAAATTAAAGAGAAGATATGATATGATACAATAAGAGAGAAAAAAAATGGTAAAAAAAATAAAAATACCATACAGGTGGTATATGAATATCATTGTTACAAAAAGAATTCGGGAAACCTCAAAACAAACCTATTGGCTAGCCTATGCCTAGGACTACACCTCAAAGATTCCATTCTCAAGATTTAAGTGGCCTACTTCTTGATCTTTCTTTATATACTATTAACAAAAGGGTCTACCCCTATCACTACCTAGGTCTTGCTAAAGAAAAATCCAGATCCCCAATGTGATAACTTATTTAAATCTGTCATCTTCCTCTTTGTCATCATTGGCTCTCTAGGAATGAAAAAACGTTATTCTCATTTAGAAAGAATAAAGAGATAGAGACCTCTTAATCATCTATCATTAAACTTTTAATCTAAGATTTGCATAAAAGGAAAAGCAGGATCATTATGATAAAGAAGTTGAACACGTAAAGTTAAAGAAATGTTTGTCCAAAGGTGAATATGATGGTAGGAATCATAATTTTTATGAAAGAGAATGATTAAAGTACATCCAACTGAATAAACAGAAAAGCAAGAAGCAATGGAGTTGAGTGGTACGTATATTATATCAACACTTCTACAACATCCACTGCTTAAAGGAGAAAAGTAAGACTCAGGATGTGATTTGCATTCTAAGTCCATTAATTTTATATTGTTTGATTCCAATTGGTGAATAAATCAGTTCCCATGCTATGCTTAGTTCATGATAGGATTAGGGGTCAAATAATGACAGATAATTGTCTAACCTTATGTTAAATTTAGGCTCAATGAGAGGGAAATTTTGTGAGCTAGAGCACATTACAGTCAACTTGCATTGAAGAATCAAACGATCCTGTTACACCATCAAAAAGTAAGGTGTAGCTCCTTGCCATAAAATCTTTCCAATTTGCACGTATAGTCAATTCAATGGTCCTACTCAAGTTCAACCAAATCAAGGGGCAACCCTAAACCTAGAGTACTATTATGTGGCATTGGCTATTCTTAAATTGAAAGATTATCATATTAATTTCAATAAATATTCAGGATTTAACCAGATAATTGAGATATCAACTTGATCATAGCAAAATAGACCTAAGATATTGTGGGCAATCACATATTGTGATGAGCATGGAATATGCTAATGGAGGTGCGTGACCATAATGATAATTGGAGGCAAAGAGGGTCAAGTTTTGGTAATTAACATGTTGGATTAGCAGGTGAGAGGGTAGAGGAATGTAGATTCTCATTTGTTGGTTAATGAATCAGACAAGGACTAGATGACAGATTGGTCTGTGATATGCAATCATCAAAGGGTGATTGAAGCCCACAAGAGGCAAAAAGAGAGAGCAAGTGGGCCATTTCAGTGTTTTTTCCTTTTCTTTTTCCTTATTTATTCTTTTAAAAGGAGTAAGAGGGTGGAGTTAAAAACTTGAAATGGGGAACGGGGAGGGCCTTGGGAAATCTTACAATAATAGAGTCACTTTACATTGCACTTGATTTGACCACACGGTCACCAAACAGATATTCTTAGATAATCTGTTAGCATGTATCAAGCAAATGGACGAAGCCATTGGCAGAATTTTAGTGACCCCAAAACAGGTTGTTATTCCATGTGACGTTTGTTCAGTGTTTTATTACCAAAAGAGTCTTGCTAATCATTATCCTAAGAAAACTAAGACAATATTAATATTTTCCATTATTTAAAAAATAAAAATAAACACTTTAGATTGTTCTCCAACAAATTTACATCCGGCCATTATTTTGCAAAAATCTTAACCGTTGAATTGGTGATTGCACAGTAACTAAAAAGGAAAAAAAAAATATGGTTGCTATTTTGACTGCAGAGAAATCATAACTGAAGAGGTAGGAGAGGATTAAACTCAAACAAAAATTGATTAATTTTTATATCTATGATGTAACAACAAATAATTTTTTTAATAAAAACTTTGTAATAAAGAAAGGAAGGGGAGAAGAAATAGGTGAATAACCCAATGATTAACTTATGTGGGACCATGGTATAAACCATCAAATTGGTTTATTCTTTGCATGACAAGATATTGATCAAAGGGATGAGATTAAGCATAGGAAATAAAACATGGCATTGAGACATTATGACAGAAGAATCATTGTAACATGGGGGGAGGGGGTTGTGGACAGTCTTTTAATCTGTCAAAGCAGGCAAAAATGAAGCAAAGCCCCAGGAAGTAAACAAGTATGGTGGATTTGGTTGCTTTGAATAACAAATGGTAGGTAGAGAGGGGATTTTGTTACTTGGAGCAAAGTGGTCTACATATATGTATGTCTGTCCTATTGCCTATATACGTACTACTAGGCAGTGGAATGGGACCAGTCGTTTTCATGAATCCTGACCAAGCGAGCTTCTGCACAAAAGATCACTGCAATCAGATGGCTATAAGCATCTACAATTCTGTCTCATTGTTAAAGGACATTTTGGTTATTGGTCTGATCGACCGCAACTGGTCATGGGGGCAGCAAGGGTGCATAATGGGACCCTACCATTGGTGCCTCTATCCATTTTCATGTGAATCATATACAGTTTTAGCCAGCTCATTTATTGTCCCAAGTTCTAATATCACTCAAACAAATCAATGCTTTTGGACTTTCCTGTTACCCTTTGTTTGGAATCAAGGTTTATCAGCATTGGTTTTATGTAGTATGGTTTTACATTTATATGAACAAATATACATACATACATAAATACAAGTCCACTTTGCCTTACACTGAAATAAATTAAACTTGGTTATGTAGTAGAATGGAACTAACAAGGATGAACTGAAATATCCTTACCACTTAATTACAGAAGCTCTATATCACATCAAGGACCAATTCTCATAAAGGTAGCATCAAAGTTTTGAGTAGAGTTGATACATGACAAGAACACATAGGCCTGAGCAGCTGACAAGCCATATTTCATTTTATAGAACTAATGAGGAGATTCCAAGCTGGAAAGAGCCGGGTTTGGCGGATCCTGTCCTTTGAGGGAAGCCAGAGAACACACATAGCATATATATCTCTGATGAAGCTTTTCTAGTGCTAAATTCAGATTCTGAATGTCAATCAAAAATCTCTTCTAGTTGTGTTTTGAAGATTAACAAAGATTAAAGGAAAATAAACTACACTCGTAAATGAAGAGAAAGAAATATTGGGGAAAAATTACTTCAAGTAGTACATCTAAAATGTCCCCATCTCACTACTATTCATCTTGCCCCCTACTAATATTTGATTTTTCCCAATCACTGGCTACTTTCCTTAAAGAGAAACGAAGACGTTTGAAATGAAAATGGGAATAATATCATAGAGATTAATGTTCAAAAATTTTAAAAGAGGGGAAAAAAGGGAAGGAAACAAAAAAAAAAAATACTAGTTGTTATAAATCCCAACACAATGATAATGTTGAAGAAGCCTATTAGCTTCTCTAAGACCACTGAAGTAAGCTCCATGAGTTGTAGAATAATGAGTTCTGTGAGTTGCTTCCCCTGCAAACAATATTTGAAGTGGAGATGAGGCAGAAGGCTGACAACTGCTATCATTTGGCAATGGCTCTGCCATTGTATCTAAATCATCACCACTTGATCCTACTGCAACATAACTGTATGAGCCTAAAAATAATGGATCAGTACCCCATTTGGTCTTCAAGACTTTACTGAACTTCACTTCATTTTGGTGATTAGATCTATTCTCAGAATTCACATTCCCGTTGCACAATTTATGTGAACTGGAGCCCTTTTGCCACTGAGAATTTGGTAGTAAGCATGACACTGTGGATGACACTCCATTGATGATCTCTTCATCTTTGAGTGACTCAAGTGCCAGGGCTTCTTCCCCAGCAAACCAAGACAAGAGAACACTAGAGTTGTTGTAGATAGGGAAAAGGGTAGCTGTCCTCCTCATCCACCGGGGTATTTTCTTGTGCCTCAACTCAGATTGAGGTGAATGAAAAACCATTTGCAAATAAGGAAACCCTTTGGAGTGATGGTGTTCGTTTTCATGTTCATGTTTCCCTCCTCCACGTGTTGTTGTTGGACTCAATTGCATAAACAACTTATTAACAACACCAAAACCAAGCCTTGAAATTGCCTCGGTCTTGGAAGGGGGAAGAGGAGGACAGAACATTAACATACCTGAATCATCACGAATGGAAGCTTTTAACACTCCCAGTGAAACTGTGACAATGACATGATCAGCAGACATAACAGAACCATCACAGAAATGCAGTTTAACAGGCCTAGAACTAGAACAAGAACCATTCTCCATACTCTTCCTCTCATCATCATCAGGTTGCCACTCAATCCTTGTGACTTTCCTACCTAACTGAACCAAACCAGGTGGTAACACAGAAGCCAAGTACTCAATTATGCTCAAGTACCCTTTAGCAATTGTGGTTTCTTCACCTGGGAACATTATGTACTCACTCTCTGCCCTATAATCTAGACTCAAAAGGTCACCAGCCGAAGTATAAGTCCTCTGAGTGTTCTCATGCATTGCAAAGATTGCTTCTTCAAGTAACTTCCTGCTCCAGTTCCCATACCCTTTAACCTCCTCTTGCTCCTCCTTCACTGAAGAAACCCAGTATGTATCAAGGCCTTGCCTGAGGAAAGAACCAATACTAAGGTTGTTGCTGTTGGAAGCAGCTTTAGCAGCCAGTTGATGAAACCTGGTGGCAAGTTCACTTTTTTGAGTAGTGAACTTGCCCTGAGAGTAGTTCATGAGGTTGTTGAAGAGGTTTGTGATGGGGTGAACAATGGAAGGGTGAAGGCGGAAACCACCTTCAGCAATGGTAATGGGGTCATCAGTGTTGTTTCCATCCATGCACTCCCAAGGTTGGTCAGAGTGGAGAGAGTGAGTTTCTTGAGCAATTTTGTGAATTGGACTACCACCAATTCCATGGATCCAAGTAGCACCCATCTCAATACGGTCACCACCAAACTCTGAGGTGTTGATTCTGCCACCAATCCTGCTTCCAGCTTCCACAACACACAGCTCAAACAAGTCCTTTGAAGCGGTAGCAGTGTAGAGCTTGTTGGCAGCTGTGAGACCTGCCATTCCTGCTCCAATTATCACAATCCGTGGCTTCTTCACCACCATTGTTGAGATTAGATTAGCTTTGCTTGTCACTCTTTAACACACAAAACGCAAAGGAGAAACAACCCAAAAAATCACACACAAAGTGGACTGGTACAAACAACAAACACAAGGTGTGTGTGAACTGTGAAGGTGAGATTTGAGTTACTGACAATCATCAATTTATAACTGGCCTCTCTGCTTTGTCACTCAATGCCCTTTTTCTTGCAACCTTTTTTCTGGTTACTCTTTTAATGTATATAATTACAATAATACAAAATATTGCTTCAAAAGAAAATGCAACTCCAAGTTGCATACATCAAAATAGGACCAAGCTTCGTTTATTTTACTGTTTGAAGAATTCATTTTTCCACTTACACAAAACACATTTTAATCTAATTTCCTTTCAATTTCCTTTTTAAATTACTTCTATCTCTATTCTAACGCTAAATCAAACAGATACTAAATTTAAATGAAAAATGCTAAGAGTTAAGAAATTAAAAATATTATATTTAATCTTATAAATTCACTTTATCATAATTTTCATTAAAAATTTATTTATTAATACTTAAAGGCAGTCATTAAAATAAGTCAACCTAACTAATTTCAAAAAAGCATTTTTATATTTTTCTGTTACACATTTTTTATTATCTTAATGTTTCAGAAATGAAATATTAAATAAAAACATTTTAAATATTTTTAAAAACTTATAAAAAATATATTTAACATTTTAAAATAAAAAATATATTTAATTTTATTTATTTTAATATTGAATATATATTACAAGAGAATTTAAAATTATCCATTTCAAATAATATATATATGTAAAATGGTAAAACCCTTACTGTAATAAATAATTTCAAAACAAGAATAAAATACCATACTAACATAAAACACTTTTACCAGTCTCCCTCTCTCTTTCTTTTTTGTTCACATTGTGGTAGTTTACTAATCCCTAATAAAGACAGGACTCTACTTTTCCTTTATCTTCTCTCTACAACTACAATTAGAAGCAAAATGGTTCAAAGAAAACCTTGGAAGTGAGTATCACTTGAAAATTGCTTGAACCATACCCCACAGCCATGAATGCCCACGAGTGAGTAATAATTCACAGACAGTCACTGAGCACTGAGCTATATGACTAATGTCTATGACTATAACCTATAGTGAGGTTTACCTTACAGCTAGGGGGAAAAACATCAAAAGAAATTACATCATGACAAGAAAAAATGTAAAAAAAAATTAAATTAAATTATATTAAAATAAAAATAAATAAAAAAAGGTTGATAGTGCCTTTCACCAACCTCACATGTAAATTGAGTTATGGGACGGCCCACCAGCTGAACAAGTCAATGGTCCTGATCAGCCGATGGGCTGTCCTTAGATCAGTCATAACGAGGAGGACACCGTACAAATCCAACAATTATAATCAAATTGCTGCACACTACACTCTCTTTACTATATAATTATTCTTAATTTAGAGTAACCCTAATGGTCAATGTTAGAGCTTCCCTCACCAAATATTTTAAACTCCCTATTCGGTTTAACTTATCTATAAAAAATATTTTTATTTTTTTAGAAAATTCAAAAAACTATTTTTTTCAATAAATTTTCTGAGTGTTTCATAACTTTTTTCAATTAGTTAAAATCTTTTTTATTAACTGAAAATTTGGTTTTAACACGTTCCTGTTGTATGATAGAATGAGAATGTTAACATATTTTTTTTTTTATTTTTTAACTTAATTGACTCAGAAAATAACGTACATTGAACTTCTTGTTTAATTATAATTTGTGGGTCTTATTAAATTTTAGCAAAAAAAGTGTTAGTAAAAGGTGTGTTTTTATCTTATTAATTAGCAACCTAAAAATATTAAATAAAGAGTATTTAAGATGTGTTTAGATAAATAATTTAATTAAAATTTTATAAAAAGTTCATACTATAAATTTCATCTTAAAATTTATTGAAATAAATTAAAAAATTATAAATATCATAAATTATTTTTGTAAGTTCTTTTAAATATTTCAAATACAGCATATTTAATACCTTAAATTATTTTAATAATTTTTATCTAATAAACATTTTTTGTGAAAATATTTTATTTTTCTTAATTATTCTTCAAGATAATTTGAAAAAAAAAAAATAGATAGACAAGAAGTGAACTCTTTTTTAATATAATTTAATTTTAAATACATATGAAGATTTAAAAGTTTGTTAGCAGATAGCAGACGGTGGAAGAGAAAAACAATGTGAATCTGAAGAATTAATAGTAGGGGCCCAGAAAAACAAAATATTGAAGATATGGAAGCAAATATCTAAGCAAGCATCTTTGATATTTGTGGTCAACGGTTTACAGACTTTAGAATAAGAAATAAGAGGAACAACACAGTGCATGAATCTTGGTAAGCGGTGATCGGTAAGCAACGTCAACATGATGCCTAGTGTTTATTAATTCCTCTATGAATCATTTTTATTACTTTATGTTTATCAATCCTTTGTCCGTTTGTCATTGTCACAACTCACACTAAATAAATACTCCTTCTATTTGACTTTTAAAATATTTTTTTATTTTTTATTTTTTAATATTAATTGTTAACCATTTAATTATATTCTTCGCTTATTTAATTATTAAGTATTATACATTTATCATAAATAAGAGTGTAATAATAATAAATTTGTATTATAAACATCCTAATGTAAAAAAATAAATTAACTACATACTTTAATATGTATATATTATTCTCTTAAATGAATAGAAAAAAAGAAAGTAAAAGTAATAATAAATTTGATATGTTTATTTATTAACATTTTATTAACTATTTTTTTTTTTCAAAAAAATTTATGAGTTAGATAGCTTATATAGATACTTACAAATCACACGTTAACAAAATCTTCACATGTGAGATTTAAATCTATAATCCTATAAATTAAAAATATATTAACATTTTTAAATATATATTTAATGCTTATATAATAAAAAACTAATAAATAATAAATTTTTATTAAATTATTAATTTGGACTACTTAATCTGATGTGATCAGATATTGATATTTGACTTATACAAACCTTTAAAATAAAGATTCCAATTCAATTTTATATAAGTAGCAATTTTTTATAAATCGGTTCAATTCTAACATTTTTTTAATTTGTCATTAAATATTTATAAAAAATAATTTCAAAAGAATAAGTGTTTTCTTATAGATATATCACATACTAATATATAATTATGATGTTGCACATCATGTTGCAGGAAACAAAATTAATAGTTTTTAAAAAATTGTGAGACTGGGATAAAAGAAAAAAATAATTCTTATAAGAATAGTTTATTTTTATAATTTCCAGTATATACAAAAGCTGCCGCTTGGATAGCATAATAGATTAAAAAAGTTTGGAAGTCATTTGAACCTTAAATACAAGGCCCTATCCTATCTTTTTTAGGCATTTACAAACTGATATTGTCGCCTTCAATTATTATTGAAATTTATAATATTTAATATTATTAATTTATTTAATTTTAATAATAAATATCACAAATAAGTTTGTATTATATCTTATTAGATATATATAATTATTTATTAAAATCATGATAAAAATAATTTTGGCATGAATATATTAACAATGTTTTTATTTTAAATTCTTTAACCAATATTTATCAATTAAATTTTTCCTATTTATTATGGTTAATATAGTATTTTAACGTTTTAATAAATATTTAAATAATTAAATTAAATATATCTCACATTGTATTAAAAACCAACATCTTTCCGTTGATTTATTGTCTAATTTATTCTTGTCTTATCTTTTTAAAGTGGAATAATTTATTTATAAATTTGGTAATTATTATTTTTATAACAATAATTAATAAATTAATAAAGATCAATTACATAATTAAATTTGGTTGATATAAATAAAATAAAACATTTTTTTAATTTTGAAAAAGATATATTAAAAGTAAATTATTAAAAATGATATAGATCACACGTTGATGGGTTCCTGGTAGTACCGTTAGAAACATGCAATTAAGCTGATATTTACCTAAACTTTGGTCTCAATCTTCATATAAGATTGTGCAGATACGTAAGTATCATAGGTTGATTAGAGAGGGAAGATATGGTTGAAGAGTACCCCACATTTTCTTTTTTGCTTCCCCTGTACTACCTAAGTAACGCAGTGTCCTACTTAGAGGCAAGTGAACCACATAAAAATCATAATCAATCTTATATCGACAAGTGCTCAATAAAATCAATGGGGAATAGAGTTCATTGTGTACAGTAAATCTTAATTATTGAGTCATATTTTTACCAATAACTTTTTGTTAATTAGAGAAAATGCATCATTATCAAAGCCTAATTACTCACAAGTCAAAACCCCCAATATTATTTATTACTCCACATCGTATCTCGTGAATTGTTTTTCTTGAGCACTGAAGCATGAATCCAAAGGGTCTACAGGTATCACGTGTCTCGTGAAAAATTACTAGCAAAATAGCTAGAACAATATCTTTTCTTTGTGTAACATTTTCATTAGGTTTAGTTAGAATTTTTATTCTTATATTTGAAAATATTTTTATTTTTATTTTAAATAAAAAACTATATATTTAATTATTATATGAAAAATCATTAAGAATAATTAATATTTTCATTTATTAAAGTTGTAATAATGTTAAATTTTATTTTTTTATTTAACACCATATTTTATTTTATTTTATGAAAAAAATTATGTCATTTTGGTTTTTCTATATATGTAAAAAAATTAATATTTTGATGTCAATAGATGAAATATTTTTATTTTAGTTTTTACGGAAACAAAATATTTTGCTGCTGTTATAACTTTATAACAACGAGGAAACAATTAAGGTATAATTTTTTGTGAAAAATATATTATCCAAGCATAGTCTTATTGTTTTACACAACTTTAGAAATCAAATGAATATGCGAAGGTTAATATTGTTTAAAAAATTGATGAAATTAGGGTGAAAAGTATGACAATAATTTCTTCTAAGAACATTTAATTTTATAGAAATATTTTTCTAAATGAATATATTATAATTTAAATATACGAGGAAATTTCAATCTAAAAAGTAATTAATAAAATATAATATAATATAAAATACAATATATATATATATCCTTCTTATTTAGGTAAAATAAATTTAAGTTGAGAAAAGTAGACTATTCAGCCTTCAATGATATTTTTCTGAAGAAATTTAGAGAATAAATTAATTGAGCCTCATTTTTAGATCTAAAAATATATGATGTGGGTATGGACTTTTAGCAAGACACATGACTAACAATTAAAAAAGTAAATTACTTCACCTTGGCCTCATGTAAATCCTGTCGCCAAAGCTGGTCAATTCTCAATGTGATGATAATCAGTGTCCATAGAAATATCTGAAAGGTAAGAAAGAAAGAATTAATGACATGAAGCATGTTACAACTATTTTTGACCTATTTACAATCTTTGCCTGGTTTTTACTTTTGTTGAGTAAGAGACAGGTGATTGAGACCCATATCTCACCTCAATTTGACAGGGAGGGATTCATCTGAGAATGATTGTGTTGGAATGGGTACAAAAGTGGTAAAGGATTGAAATCATAGCTCAATTGTTGTTGGGTTTCACATATTCCTGTGCCTTACATCACCAAATTAACTTTACATTTATCATGGCCGTGAAATCCAAAAGAGATGCCATAAGCGATTCAGCAATTTCCCGTCCTTATCTTTTTGGGTGACTTCAAAGTCTTTTTCCTTAGTAAGCAAATTAGTAAACTAAGGTGTGCATTTTTATACAAATTTTATATGTGAACTTAATTATTGTTAATATATAGTATATATCAATTTAGATGCAAAACCAATGATGTGAGTTAAAATTAAAATCAAAAGTAAAGTACTTGGATGAAAACAATCAAGGAGGTTTGATGTGAGGTTTTGGCGTATAGAGAAGCAAACCATAGGCATAGGATTCTTGAGCCACAAACTTTGCCCCCTTCAAACTACTTTTGGAGTTTAGTGGACATATCTAAGTTTTATGGCTTACCCTTTTGTGCCATATCTATAGACCAAAAAATCAAGCTAAGGTTACTCCTAAAATGTTACGTATCTATTGCCATAGAGTGGTCCGAGAAATTTTGTTCTATTCTAATTTGCTAATGCTTCTAGACTTGCTACCCTTGATTATTACTATTCTATTTATTTCTGTGATGCTGTTTCCTTGCAATGAGGACCCAACCAACAACGACACCATGATACTTATTCATATGATTCTTTCCAACGGTATTGTTGAGTATACATCCATAGATTAGCTACAATCAATGAAGTGCACACATTTATCATTGATTTCTTTTTAAGGCATTGACTAAGTGATAAAGCATACAACTATGTACTATATTGATACATTTTTATCTTACTTTAAATAACTTTTTAATTTATATATAATCTTATTATATTTTAATCATTCTGAATATATCATTCAAGAAAAGTTTAATCATTTTTTTTTATTTTAGTAATAATTTACATCCATCTTTATTATAGTCTCTTTAATTTTTATGAAGTTGTCACTAATGTGAAAATATTTTTATATCAGTTATTATTGATTTTTTACATCAAATTTTGATATAAAAACAGTAAATATAGAATCTGATAACTTTTTGTATTGGTTAAAAAATTGATGTAAAAAATTATTATTTTTTAATATAAAAACTTAACTATTTTACATTATTTAGATAAAATAAGCTATAAAAAATAAAAAATATTAAAAAATTATGGTGGTTCCATAATATTTTAAAATATATATAAAAAATATTTGACACGTTGATGGTGCTGTTGTTTATATATATATATATATATATATATATATATATATATATATATATATATATATATATATATATATATATATATATATATATATATATATATAAATCCTTATAAATTATTATTAGAATAAAAATGAATATTAATAAGTGGAAATGTTTAATAAACTAAACTAAATTAATAAATATTCAAGTATAACGTAAGTGAGTGGATGAAAATGTTGGTCATCCACACTTATACAGTACAAAGCAGAAAATTTGTCCTCCTAGTCCTTGGGTGGCGCATTGTTATGGGCATCCTTTATAACGAGCACTTACACAAACTTTAAGTGATTGATTCATTAAATTAAAAAAAATGAAACAATGAAATCCAATTTCAAAAGGAATAGAAACCATGAAATATGACAAGTGATCAATACAGAAGCAAATTGGAAAAAAAAGGAAAGGATGGGGAGTGTACAGAATAGTACCTTGGTGAAGCAAAATTGCAATTTGCTAGCAATATGCTTGTTGTCCTATAGACAAAAACTTTTGGCAAAAACTTCAGACTCAACTGTCCCTATTGGTAAACATGCAGAAAGAGAAATAAGTACTTACCGAAGGTAAAAAGAAAAATAGAAGTGTATCTGTTGGAATATGATTTTGTTACAAAGAGAAAGCGAGAGAAAGAGAATGTATTTGGGTAATTATATAAGAATAAAAGATGGTTTAGTTTTATCTAAAAGGATAAAATTCATATTTTTTATTATTGTTTATTGAAAAATAAGAATCAAATGAGGGTGGAATTCATTGATTTTAAGATTGATGAAAAGTTAAATTTCCAGAGATTATGTGTGAAAGAAAAATTAACAAATTAATAATGTAAAATTATGTGTGAGATTATGTCAATTTATTGATATAGAAATATTTTAATTAATTAATGAAGTTGAATATTACTGTTTGCCTATTTGGAATTGGAATAAAGCAAGGGACCTCATTCAAAAGTGGCGTAGTGAGTTACTTGCATGCGGGACCAAATGTTAAACTAAAATTTAAAATAAAAATCGACGTGCCAGGAACAGAATTTTATATTAAGATAATATGATAAGAGTAAGTAATTAATGGCTACTTTGTGAAGGTTTGACTTTAAAGCACTAATCAAAAGATTGGTTTGCCATACCAATCAGTAGATTGTTTTACCCTTATTCCAAATTTCTTACTCTTCTAAGATAAGAGAAAACTTTTAGTTATGTTATTTCTAACTTTTGTATTCTAATATGGGATATTGGCTTCTCCCTTCATGCACCAAGTTTACAAAACTTCTTCGGTACTAACGAGTCCATATCTACATCTTGGGCCTAAGATGCCGATGCATACAAATGTGAGTGGAAAATACATATCTAAGTTTTGTTTTAATAAGTATACGTATTAGTGTAAAAATAAGGTATTTTAAATTTTTAGGATTTACAAAAATTATATCAACAATTTATAAAAAAGTTTAAATTTTAATTTTTAAATTTATTAAAAAAGATTTCATATAAATGTAAGAGATAAGGATAACAAACTATAAATAAATAAAGAATAAAAAACGTAAAATATAATATACAATTATATATAAGTATGAAATTTTAAATTTTTTTATAATTTTATTTATTTTTATTTTTAAATTTTTTTTACAAATAATTTAAACATTAATTGCTAACTATTTGTTCTAATATTATTACTATTCAATAATCATGTATAATAATAATTTTTTTCCTAAATACTATCTCCAGTGATCATACAAGATAAATAAGTAATAGAAGTATAAGATATTTCGGAATTGTTATTTTAATAATGAGTAAACTATCACTTTCGTTTCTCACTTTGTTAACAAATTTTATATTAGTCCCTGAGTTATTTAAATTAAATCGTTAGTTTATCACTTTGACATCCATCTTTTAAATTAGTTTTTGTTGTCATTTTCTAATAATGACGTGCATATGTGAAATGTTAAATGTCACATAACACCTCCATGTGAACCCTAAACGTTGTCATTTTGTCCACCATCCTAAGTTTAGTCGAGATATCTAAACATCGTTCTTGTCTTTGGCTTGAAAGTAGAGATTTTATGAAGAACTCCTTTGTTGGAATCCTAATTTTGCGATTGAACCCTAACATTTGGATAAGGGAATTGGAGATAAATACCATTGAAGTTGTTCTTCCTCATCTACCACGGATAATAACTCCAATTGTTGTTGCTAATATATGGTGATAGACATTGATAGAGGACATATATGAAGTAGGGATTCAAGAATGTCATAAGGGAACTAAACAAGGAGTGAAGTATTTATGCAAATTTTAAGTTTTTATTAGGGCTTCAGGTTCTAAAAGGAACCTTGGAAAGCTTTACTATGGATGTTCGAAAATGAAGGTAATGGTGTTTTACTACTGCAAAAGCTTAACTTGGAAAGTAATACTATGCACATCTGTTTTAATAGTTAAAATATTTTGTGTAGGTAGATGATAGATGTGACTTTTTTCGTGTGGTATAATGATAATGTTGAAAAAAATGAAACTACATCAGGCATCAATGTTGAGCATAATAATAAAGAATATGTCAAACAAGCTTAACGTTGTTCATAATGAAGTTAGAAAATTAAATACGTTATTGATGTTAGTGGTGGGGTTAATAATGTGTATGCTTTCATTTTGTATGAGATTTAATTTAAAAAATTAAGTTGGGATGATGAAGGTTATGTAATTGTAATGTTTATTTATTGTTTAGAAAATTATGTATTATTTGATGTTTATAGAATATAAGAATAAACCTTCACTAGAAGGTTGTTTAATATTATTCAATTTTTTAGCAAATATAAATGATTCGTATATCTATATTCAATAAGTGCGAATGAGCCATATTAAAAATGTTATCTAAAAAGATGTTATGCAAAAAGCAACAAGTATAATAATTCCGAAATATCAAATATAGATAACATTTTTGCTAAAAGTGAGAGATAATCATTTATGAAATCTATGCTTATCAAATTCCCCCACACTTATCTTTTGCACGTCTCGGGCAAACTTAAGTTAAGGATTGGTGACTATTTTTTTTTTTTGAAAGAACATCAATGTTTTGAGTTGATTTCTCAAGAATTCACAAAATTTCATGAAGCATTCTTTCATCACATTTTTGAAATTACTTAGAAAGGCAACTTTAATTTGAAAAACATAGATTGAGAAAGATAAAACCTCACATGATATACTCTGAATCTCTCAGGTGTTTGATTTGGTAAGTGTTTCTCTCAAATTCAATCCATGAAAGATGAACTATCATAGGCTTGCATATCTTCTACTTCTCTACTACTATGTACACATGCAATGCACAAATCAAGAGGTTTTTATTTTGGTTATAACGGGATTAGAAAGATGAAATGATATATTGAAGAGATACAATGTTAGACCAAGGAAAATGATGAGGATTGAGAACTGAGTCTAAGTGCAAGTGTGAGAAACAGATATCACTTCTTCATTCTTTTTTTTTCTTTTTTTTTTCAATATAATAGTTTATTTATTAATTTATTGCTTCAGTTTTTTTTTCAACCATGATATTGTTGAACACAACAATAACCTCCCCCACACTTATTGAAACACTTATGGTATGATAAATCCAGTATTCCTCACCTTCTATGGTCAGACAAAGTTTTTTTTTTTTTTTTGATTTGTGGTGAGCTAAAAAGAAGAAAAGGCTAATCGGCTCAAAGGGCTGATCAAAGGATAAAATTATATGGGTTGGTTAATTGGCCAAGTGGTTTGTTCAAGAAAAAGAGTGCCTCAATCATTTTTGTACAATTCATGTGAAAATGTAGCTTCAAAAAGAATCAATGCAAGTTTTGAAGTAACATATTCCATGGATGAAAATCACACAAGAAAGAAAATAATAATAAGGCTCAAAATCTCACAGGTAATATATTTATCAAATCTAATCTATCCCGTTCAAATATGTGTTGCCAAACTAATTAATCTCGAAATGTAAATCATTTTGCTTCAATTATTTTATGAAATCTAAAGAAAAACATACTTCCACATTCAAATATATTTTTTTTATTTTTTATTTATTTATTTTTTTTAATCATAAGATGCGTATCAAGAGTCAAGTGTAACTCCTTACTCAGCCATCTTACTCAAAGCAAGTTTATGATTCTAACCTAATTTTTTTTTTTTTATATATATCGGACCATCCTCCCCCCAACCTATCCAAGACATTGTCCCCAATATCTTAGATGGAATTTCATATGACAGGAAAAGAAATGTGAGAAAACCACCAAAGTAAGGAAAAGTTATAACCGAAGAGTGGTATCTGGTTCTCTTTTGTTTTTGCCATCCTGATTTGGTTGGTTCACCAGCTTCATTGCTTGACTGAACTCAGATGTAGGATTTTGCAAAATCTCAAGTAGCTGTTCAACAGTTGAAGCAGATACTATGATGTTGCGCATGGATTGTGGCATGAACTCCTCCTCTACTGCATGATCTAAAAAGGATATCAAACCATTATAAAAGCCATTAATATTCAATAAGCCCAAAGGTTTTTTATGAAAATTCCGATAGGCCCAAAATATAATGGTAAAAATTTCTTCCATTGTTCCAAGACCACCAGGTAATGCAATAAATGCATTAGAATTAATCAACATGTGTCTCATACGGTCATGCATGGTTGCAACCTTCAATTCAGTACCCAGGGTGAAGTAGGAGGTGCTCCCATTTTTTTAAGCCAACACCTAAGACGTTACACCCTTTTGTGAGTGCAGATCCTGCAACACATCCTTTTAAACCCTGAATCCCTCCCCCATAAACAAGATTGATTTTTCTTGCGGCTAATACCTTACCAAGGGTATAATCGCATGTTGAAATTCTTCATCCTTTCCAAGAGTTAGACCCACCAAAAACACGAGATAGTATTGATCTTATCCATATACGGTGTTTTGTCATCTTTTGAAAAAATATGTCATAGAGGTTGATAATTTATAGGGACTCAATATCGGACAAGGAGATCGCTTGAATAGTGCGAGATCGGATTTGTAACAAAAGTTTGAATTTTTGTTGCAAAAGTTTGAATTGTTGTAGCAAAGTTTGAATTTTTGTTCAAGGAAAAAGGTGAATGTCGAAGGGAAAGACTTTTAAAAAGGTGAAAATTTCAAAAAATGGTGGCCCAATAAATTGAAAAGACAATGTAAATGACAAATATACACGCGCGTGAGAATGACGAGTAGTTGTGATTGTGGCTCACATCTTCCTCTAGTTTTAGCCCGTCCAATGTAGCCAAACGCCTTCTAAGAGTCGAGGATGTGCTTCCCATTCAGTTTTCTTGTAACCGACAACGTGGTCTTTTAAAGTCGATTCCCAAGACTATAACGTGCTTTTCCTTATGGAACAGTTCAAACAAATCAAGAAGGACTCCTTGTACATGCCCACTAGGATGCGTCTCAAGAGTCCGAATGATATCATCCAATGACTCCTTCTGAGTCCATCCTTTATGAATTGAATTTTGTCCTCTCGATTTCTTAAACCATTCTAGGGTTCTTGCATCTTGTGTTCTGGTCCATTTGCACACCCGTAGCAAACTCCAATTCTTTGCCCTTCTCTTCTTTGCATAGGAACTTCTTCCCATACGGCATGTTTTTAACAAATGATTCTTGAAATTCACTCGCTAAACGTACCTTAGCTTCAATGATCCAACGGACATCTTCTCGAAGGCCTAAGAGTGTTAATGCCCTCAATCGTTCAAGTCCGCAATTGTAAATGTCTTTAAGAAAATTTCTCGGGGAGAGTAGAAACAAAATTTTGATCCTGGCGGAGCTTTCTCCATTTTTTTCTTAAAACACTCAAGTTATTATTCCCGTAAGCTTAATGTGGTGTAATAGTTGGGATGATTTAAGAGGTGAAGAAGGAAGTTGAGAGATTAGTTGAAACTTATAAGCGAGGAACGCTGAGAGGAGATGTGAGAGAAAGAGAGAGAGAGAGAGAGACTTCTCTTGAATTTATTGCAAGTATGTGGTATTGTGCAAATGCACTTCTTCTTACCGTGTGCTTTTGAAAACCTTCGAAAAAATGGTTTAAGACGATGTCCATTCACCTTGAAGATTTTTTTCGGTTTCCTCATTTTTTATTTCCACCGCACTATAAGGAAAAACATTAGTAACTACAAATGGTCCTAACCATCTGAAGCGTAGCTACTGGCATAAGCTTTAGCCGAGAATTGAAAAGGAGAACTTTTGTCCAACGAAAACTCCTTCCTTGCCAACTTTTTGTCATGAAGAGCTTTGACTTTTTCTTTGTAAATTTTGGAGTTTTCGTATGCTTCTAATCTCAATTTCTTCAAGTTCCTGCAATGAAGCTTCCTATGATTCCGCTGGTCCAGATCCATGTTGCATTTCTTTACTCGCCCCAAATGCTCTATGCTCTAATTCAACGGAAGATGACATGCTTTACCAAAGACAATCCTGTAGTGGGAGACATGCCAATGGGTGACTTGTGTAGGCTGTCCTATATGCCCATAAAGCATCAACAAGGCGCAAGCTCCAATCCTTCCCGTTAGGGCCGAACCGTTTTCTCTAAGATTTTCTTGATCTTCGATTAGAAACTTCAAACTGACCATTAATTTGAGGATGATATGGGGTGGAAACTTTATGCATGACTCCATATTTACTTTATGTGGTAGAGCTTCCATTGTACGGTTGCAAAATGAGTACCTTGGTCACTAATTATAGCTCTAGGAATGCCAAACCCGCTAAAAATGTTATTGACCTTTGATAAAATCTGCAACCACTTCTAGCATCATCAGCATGGTGGCTTTTGCCTCCACCCATTTTGAAACATAATCAACAAACCCCAGCAAAATGTAAACAAAACCAAAAGAGACAGTGGAATGGACCCATAAAGTCTATACCCTATACATCAAATACCTCACCTGAAAAGAGAAGTGGTTGTTGGGCATCTCATTTCGCCTCGAAATACCTATTCTTTGGCACCGCTCCAAGTTATGCATAACTGCGTGCATCACGAAATATTGTAGGCTAAAAAAGCCTCGAGTCTAGTACTTTTCTAGTGCATTTGTGGCCCAAAGTGTCCACCACAAGCTGTGAATGACAAAAGGTAAGCACAGATCAAGTTCATGATCTAGAACACATCTTCTAATGATTTGATCACTACATGTCTTCCAAAGGTATGGTTCATCCCATATGTAGTGTTTGGCATCACTTTTCAACTTGGCATTTGCGATTTGGTGAAGTGTTTGGGTATTTCTTTAGCAAACCAGATAGTTTACCAAATCGCATACCAAGGATCCTTCCTACAAATGATAGAGATGCTCTTCCGGGAATGAATCCGCAATTGAAGTTTCTTCACAAGGTCTTTGATCCGACTTAGATGATTCCATGCAAGGTTCTTTCCGCACCACTTTGTCTTTAATCTCTAAATCAAATTCTTGCAAATGAAGCATCCAACGAATCGGTCTTGCCAGCACCGCTTCTTGACAAGTATTTCAAAGCCGTATGGTCGAGAAGACAATAACTTTAGATCCAAGCAAAAGGGAGCAAATTTATCTAATGCAAACACAATTGCCAAAAGCTCCTTCTCAAATTAGTCAGGTAATTTGATTGAGTTGCATCAAGTGTGCGAGAGGCATATGCAATGACATGAGATCTCTTGCTAACTCTTTGAGATAGTACAACACCAAGGGCATAATTAGATGCATCACACATTAATTCAAATGGAAGCGTCCAATTAGGTGGTTGAATGATGGGAGTGGTTGTCAACCGCTTCTTTAGTTCATTAAATGAATCCTTGCATGCTTGATCAAACACAAATTTGGTATCTTTTTGTATTAGTTTAGAAAGAGGGTTGTACCAATCTTGCTAAAATCATTGATGAATCTTCTGTAAAAACCTGCATGACCAAGTAAAGAACGTACTTCTCGCACAGAAGTGGGGTAAGGTAGAGAAGTAATAATGTCTATCTTGGCCTTATCAACCTCTAAACCTTTGCTAGATACCAAGTGTCCTAAGACTATACCTTCTGTTACCATGAAATGACATTTTTCAAAATTCAAAACAAGGTTAGTCTCAATGCATCTGTCCAAAACTTTAGAGAGGCTTTCTAAGCATGCATCAAAAGAAGAACCATATACAGTGAAGTCATCCATAAACACTTCCATGCAACTTTCTAAGAGATCAGAGAAAATGCTTACCATGCATCTTTGAAAGGTTCCAGGGGCGTTGCATAGACCAAAAGGCATCCTTCGATAGGCAAAAGTACCAAAAGGACAAGTGAAGGTGGTCTTATGCTGGTCTTCTGGGGCTATATGTATTTGAAAATAACCTACTTCCTTCTTTACCACATCTAGGATGGTTGGATTCAAACGCCTTTGTGGTTGTCTAACAGGTCTGGTGTTTTCCTCCAGCAATATCCTATGCATACAAGTAGATGGGCTAATGCCTGGAATATCAGCCAAAGTCCATCCAATTGCTTGTTTATGGCTTCTTAAGGTTTGCAACAACCTTTCTTCCTGTTGTGGTAGAAGGTTCTTTGCTACAATGACAGGAAGCTTCTCATTTTCCCCCAAATAAGCATACTTTAAATGTTCAGGCAAGGGCTTCAACTCCAAAGGAGGTGGTTGTATTATGGAAGGCAGGGATCTATCTGAGATTGAAATGTCTGCAACACTTGCATCTAACATGTCATCTTTCCAAGAAGTTTGGTCTGCAACATTAATCCTGGAGCACACAATACATAGATTAAATTCATCACATGTGCAAGTAAAACTATCTAAGTAATCTAAATCAAAATCAGAATCAAAAAATTCAAAAAGTAGATTGTCAATAGAATAATCATCCGCAAGAAGGTCTATGGCATCAAGTTGAAAGAGTGAATGATTCTCTATGGGATGCTTCATGGCTTCAAATATGTTGAATTGGATGATATCATCTCCAAATTCCATAGAGAGAGTCCCCGTATGCACATCTATCTTTGTTTTTGCATTTTTTGAAAGGTCTCCTAGGATCAAGGTTGCTCTATTGATGGATGACTCATCTTCCATATCCAAAATGAAGTCAGCTGAAAGATCAACTTATTCACTTGAACTAGCACATCTTCAAGTACTCCGGCTGGATGTGGGGATTCGTTTTGGCTAATTGAATCACCACACCAGCTTGGCTTCGGCTTCTCCGGATTCAAAGATTTATAAACTCGACGAGTGGCATGACATTAATGGAAGCACCTAGATCCAACAATGCATCACCAAATGTGAGTTTCCTATCAGGCAAGGAATGGTGAAAGTTCCCGGATCTTTACATTTTGAGGAAGCCGGGGTTGAATTAAGGCGTAAACATTGCGTCCCACACTAATCTTCTCATCCCCTTTGAGTTTTCTCTTATGCGTGCACAAGTCCTTTAGAAATTTGGCATATTTGGAATTTGCTTGATAAGATCTAGAAGTGGTATGTTGACTTCCACTTTCCCAGAAGTATCTAGAAATCCTTATCCAATTCCCCGTATGAACATTGGGCTTGGATTGGACCATTCTATTTGGAAAAGGTAAAGATACCTTCGATCAAGACAATTTGGTGTTTTTGTCTCATCGATGCTTCAAGTCCCAGATCGTTTATGGTAAGCTTCTTTTTGTTGATCATTCGATGTCTTATCGAAGGTCGGTGTTTTTTTCATCGACTTTCCTCCGATTCGGATGGCTTATCGAGATGTCTCAGCGTGGGAGATAATTGCTTCTTTTTGGTGTGGATTAGTCCGATTGAAGCTTTGTTGCTTTAAAATTGTAGGGTCTTAATACCCGACTTTCTTCCCACTTCTCAAGGTCATGGCATTCACACTTTTTGGGATTTATGTGGGCCGAGAAGGTAGTTGACCGTAACCTTGAGATTTTAATTGGTTGATATGGTAGCTAACCGCCCAATTTGAGTTTGTAAATCCCGAATGGTAGAACTTACATTTTGTTGAAATTGAAGATTGTTGGTTGCTAATTGCTTCATCAAATCATCAAGAGAAGGTTGAAGCATTAGACAGGTACAGATTCCGCATATTATCGTTGTTGTTGTCTGTGAATGGCGGTGGTTGGTATTTATTTTGGGAGTCGATGTTTGAATCCTTTGTTGTGTGGAGGACCATACCTCAAGTTATGATGGTTTCTCCAACTAGGATTGTATGATCCGAAGGTGGTTCCAAACTTCAAGGCCGATAATGTTGACAGGCCCGTATTGTTGTCCCGTGTAAAAATATCATTTAACAGAGCCTCGGGTGTATGCTCACTTTCTTGCAATGTTGGGCATGCATCGGTAGGATGATCTCAGAGAAGTGCAGATGCCACATGTTTTGGTTTTGTCAACAACATTGTTCTTTGTTGTTGTCCAATGGTTACAACCTGCCTACGATGGAGGTTAGTTCTTCAATTCGTTCTCCAATCGTGTATGGTCTACTGGTCTTGCTGGTCATTTCATGGACTCCTTAGACAAGGAATTAGTTCGGAGAATTGAATTGCTAAGAATTTTATGCCATGTTGGCAATCAAATCTCGAGCCAGAGGAGTTTTGTCCATAAGTGCTCCACCACTAGCCGCATCAACCATGCTTGTCCATTGGCATGAGTCCTTCATAGAAATACCGAACCGTAATTGATCAACGATTTGATGGTGTGGACAAGTGGCGCATAGTTTCTTGAATCTCTCCCAATACTCATAGAGAGTTTCTTGGGAGTTCTGTCACGATGCCGCAAAATCTCTTTTCGATGGGCTGTGCGGATGCGGGGAAGAATTTCTCCGAAATAATCTTTTCATATCATTCCGCCTTGTAGCATGTTGATGTAGATAGTACAACCAGTCCCTTAGCTCCATCATTTAAGGAGAAAGGAAATGTTTTCAACTTGATATGATCTTCGAGGGAATTCCTTGTGGCCGCATTGTGGAACACACAATGTGAAATTCCTTCAAATGTTTATGAGGGTCCTCACCCGCAAGGCCATGAAACTTAGGTAGCAAATGTATTAATCCGGACTTTAGTTCAAATGGTGCATCAACATCGGGGTATTGAATACACAACGGTTGGATAAGCAACATCAAAAGTGCAGCTAATTCTTTTAGGGTTCTATCAAACCATGTTTTTAGCAAAATATTTAAAACTATCAAAATTTAAAGATGAAAATCACTATTTGTTACTTTCTTGGTTTTCTTGGTTATTATTGAATGAATGCCTTCTATATGCTCTTTTTTCAAATGGTGGAATGTTCTATCAATCTCGGATCATATGCATATAAATTTGTGTGGATTCGATCCGGGTCCATACACAAAAAGGTGAATTCATGCATCAAAATCCAAGAACGATATACCTAAAATAAAAAAAATTGTTAGAAAGATTAAAAAAATTTATACAAAATCCTAAATAAGCCTAGGAAATTAAAATGGTCCCTAACAACGGCGCCAAATTTTTGACATGCTGTCAAACGCAGCATAAAATAATTTCTAGATTTTCTCCCAAACTATTGGTATAGTATAAGGTGCAACCTAGGTCATCTCCCAAAGACCATTTCAAATTCTTAAGCAAATTAGGAGAGAAAATTAGAACAAAGGGGTTTGTAAAGATGATATTGAGTTCTAAACACAAAATCTAATGAAATTAATTTCACTTAACAATTATCAACTCAAGGAATTCAGAGGCTATTTTCTTAACCAATCATTGATCACTAAAAATCATGCATTGTGTTTATCAACCCAGGATCATCTCTGAACCCCTAAAATGATCCTTGAAATTCTCTACTTGAGAAAACTCTGGAGGGTTCAATTGATTATGATCAACAAGATTTAGTAACCACTTAATCTTTCATCTAAACCAATTCATAATCGAAATTCATTGAAGTAGCGGTAATAAAATGAAACCTTCAATTCAATTACTTAATTTCTACTCCTCAAACTTTGGAAAATGATTTACCAATCAAAACCAATTATAAATCAATTATACATTAATCAAAATAAATCGCCAATAGAACAAACTTTGATTAACCTAATAAAATTGAAGAATATAGTAAAGCGTAGTAGAAATCACTCAATAAGCATGTAAATAAAGATCAAGACTCTCAAAGTTAAAATGAAAATAGCTTGAATCCTTGGAATTGAAACTACAAACTTAGCCTTCCACGGATGAGGTAACTAACAATAAAGAAAAACTTAGCCTTCCATGAAGGAAAACTAAGAAGAAAGAAAGAAAGATAGAAAATGGTATTGAGTTAATATCCAAGGGGTGTGTTTCTCTTCTTGTAAACCCTTCTATTTATAGTGGATTTTTGAGGCATCATCTTCAGAAAGTCACCAAGCTAGGATATTAATTTTCTACCCTTTTATTGCTTTCACATAGGCTTTGTTGAAAATGCAAAACCACTTTTTTGAATTTTGTCACCAATGAGCACAACAATTTTGACTTGCTTTTCACCCATAATTTCGGATAATCAAGGGTCGAATTAGAGCTTCACGTCTGAACAAAAGTTGTAGCCCGGATCTTAGCTTTCAACAGATTTGATTTCATCTCAATATGACTTCTGTATCTCAGATATGGCAGATCTTTGCACACAATTTCCAAAATTCCACGTCAGCAACACTATCTCATCTTTTGAAGATAATTTAAAGATATTAAACATCCCATTTAGAGTCTGATCTTGCTTTGTAACTGTGGACACTTCTTTAAGCTTTCATTCAAGACAGATTTCATGATTTTTGGATGTCTAAAACTCTATTATAACTAAAAATACTATAATAGTGTCATTTTAATCCGGAGTAAGCAAAAATTCAATTAAACTTTATATGAACCCAAACTCATAAAATATGACAAAGATCACTTAATTGAACATATAAGAAGTCTTAATGAGATAAAAGTGAGAGATAATCATTTATGAAATCTATGCTTATCACCAATACACTTCTCAAAATGACACAGTATGGTCCAGCTGGCTTTCGACCACCACCATATACACCATACACACCCTACATATCATATCCTTACATTGCCAACACCTACCAAACACCATACCCTCCTACTTACAACTATTCGACATAAATCCTGCCACCAACACCATACGTGGCCCAAACACAAGCCATAAACCAGAATCCTAATCAAAGCCAGAAAAAAGGAGAAGAAACACATCCCGATTCGACCCTATCCCAATCTTACACCTTGACTACTACCTCGGTTGATCCCAAAACTTGCTGGTTCGCCTTATCCTCGAAACCTCAAGAGCCACCACATCCTAAATGGTATGATGCAAACACCGAGATCACGATTACCATGCGAGGTTCCTTGACCATTCTCGAGAGGATTGCCTAACATTGAAGCTTGAAAATTTTAAAAGCCCTGTCGATCTGTATGTTTGGATTTTGGGAGGCTTGCTCCTAATACAGAAAACAATCCGTTGCCAAATCACGAGAGTCCATCGGCTAGCTGAAAGAGATGGGAGCAGCATAATGAGTTTCTTTGTACAAATTAAGATTGAGGATACTCATTCAAAAATTGTCCTACTTTTCAAAGTTAATCTTTTGTAAATAACAAATAATGAATAAATACAAAAAGTACATTTTTCATATTACTTGAGCACGTGCTTTACATTTTGGCTTTACTTCTAAATTTACCATTCTTTTTATCATTCAAACCTGCTCCTTATTCCTACACCAAAACAATAAGCTGTTGGTGGCGATGCAGTCTTGTAATAAATAATCTTGAGCGTCTAATTAATCCAAGCAAAAAGAAAAAAGCCCAATGAGGAAGCAGAATAAACAACGAGGGATTCTAGATCACCATTCAAAGTATCTTGTCAAATAAAATATACCGCTGGAACCAAGTTTAAATCCAGGAAAAATTAGGGATGCAAGAAAAGATCCGCTGAATCGGAAGCCCAAAATGATCCCGGTAAGGTCAATATCTGATTACATAAAATTCAAGAAAAAGGAGAAGACCCACTGGATTAAAGTCAAAAATAATCCAGGCAAAATCAAGGTCGAAACATAAAATTCAAGAAAAAAGAGAAGACTCGCTGGATTAAAGTCAAAAAAATAATCCAGGAAAAATCAAGGTCAAAACATAAAATTCAAGAAGAAGAGAAACCCGCTGGATTAAAAGCCAAAAAAATCCAGGCAAAAGTAGGGTTAGAGTTCAAAATAATGATCGATAAAGCCATGATCAAAAAAGGCCTTGCCGGTTTCCAACAACAATCCAGGAAAAATTAGGATCAAACAGGAGCCCGCTAGGTCAAAAAACCCTCAAAGGACGGCCTAGGAAAAAGTTAGGGCACAATCAAGCATAAGGCTCGCTAGGTCGAAAACCCTCAAAGGGTGGCCTAGGAAAAAGTTAGGGCACAATCAAGCAGAAGGTCCGCTAGGTCGAAAACTCTCAAAGACGACCTAGGCAAAAGTTAGGGCACAATCAAGCATAAGGCCCGCTAGGTCAAAAACCCGTAAGAGCGACCTAGGAAAAAGTTAGGGCACAATCAAGCAGAAGGCCTGCTAGGTCAGCAATCCTCAAGAATGACCTAGACAAAAGTTAGGGCACATAATGAAGAGCCCGCTAGGTCACAAACTCTCAAAGACGACCTAGGCAAAAGTTAGGGCATAATCAAGCAGAAGGCCCGCTAGGTCAAAAACCCTCAAAGGATGACTTAAGAAAAAGTTAGGGCACAATAAAAAAAAAGCCCGCTAGGTTGAAAATCTGTAAGGGCGACCTAGGCAAAAGTTAAGGCAAAACAAAAGACCTGCTGGGGTAAAAACTCAAAAGAACAACCCAAGAAAAATTAAGGTCAATCCAGGAATCCCAAGACAATGATTTACACACCTCATGCCCTCTTTCCTAAAGCTAAGGGCAAAAATTTTCCCATTTCTCGAGTTCGATTATTTCGACAATCAAGATTATGAAAGCGACATTGGCATTTTTCATCAAAAGGTGCCATTTGGGCAATCAACCCAAATACATTGTCATCTTTCCCTTTCAAGCCCCTTCTCATATTTTTCATTAACCATCGGAATCACTTTGCACACCTCAATAGCGCACATGCCAAAAGAGATGTGAGAAATGTAAAAATGAAAAGGATTAATTTTGAAAAGTCATGACAAGTCGGATGAATCCTCGACCGTTGCAACACGACAAGATTGTTTCCCAAAGATTCATCTTTCTACCAGCCATGATGCCATCAAAGAAGAATTGTGTCTTGTAAAGCTGACCACCGTTGGGTCTCAAAGATCCCGGAAAGAAAATTCCAAAATTGACCAATAAGCCAAGAAACCGAGTCAATCCAGCTCGCCCTGATTCTTGATCCCTTTCATACCAACTATGGGGTTATCGAGAAAAAATGTGTCAAAAAATCAAAAATCAAGAGAAACAAAAATTTTACACCATTTCATGGTTTGCATTAAATAGCATCTGTTTCGTCAAATAAAGATTTCAAGCATCAAAATAAGAATCCCGCATCATTTTTACATTTATTTCAAGCATCAAAATAAGAACCACACATCATTATTGCATTTATCTAAGCATCACAAATACCGCATTCTTTTCATTTACTCAAACAGCACATAAGCATCTTTATTGCATAGCCTACTTTTTCAATACTAAATTGTCCTAATCAATCATAATTAAAACCGAATCAAGTTCAAACTGGGGCAAATGCTTGCCCACACAAAAATACAGTTTGAGATCATGGATCAAGTCCAGAAACTAGAGACCAAGCGCTTGCCCCTGAAAGAAAGAGTCAATTTGGGGTCATCCTCAAATTCCTAAATCCAACTCAAAGGCGGGGCAAATGCTTGCTACTTTGAGTTTGAAATCAAGGATCAAGTCAAAGCTTGCGGAGTACGCCTAAGAATTTTAATTTGAGTCATCTTCAAATTACGAATCGAAACAAGCTGAGCAAGCATTTTGCCTAGAAAGTTCAAGTTGAGGTGATCCTCAATTCTAGAAAACTCCAAAATTGGGGCAAACACTTGCCCATAAAATTCAAGTTGACGCAATCCTCAATTCCTCAACGTCAGAAAATCAAACTGGGGCAAACGCTTGCCCACAAAAAGTCAATTTGAGGACATCCTCGAATTTTGGATCAAGTCCAAACTGGGGCAAACATTTGCCCAAGAAAATCCAAGTTGAGGCAATCCTCAATTCCTCAACTCCAATCAAGTTCGATAGGGCAAAGTTGCTCAGAAAAATTCAAGTCAAGCTCATCTTCAATCTCGTCGAGGCATAAGTTGGGGCAAATGTTTGCCCAAACTTCATTCAAATCAAGACATCCATCAATTATCAAGAATCCTCTAAACTGGGGCAAAATGGTCGCTCAAGTCTCTTCAAGAAAATAATTATCAAGTGCCTAGAAACCTTCAAGTTCAAGGCAATTTATTTTTAATTTAAGAAAAATGAATTTCAAAAATAGATTGTCCGAAGCAGCTGAAGAAAAGTCCACATTCCACCCTCACGTGCATTCCTATGGCACATCATGTCATCTTCCCTCTACCTGTCTCAACAGGTCATTCATGCTTCACCTGTCTTAACAAGTCCTTTTTTTCCTATCGCTGTCCAAATAGTCACAATCAAGTTTAGTGACCTATGTTGTCAGGCCTCTTCAAGTTTATATTTTCTGCATAATGGCCTATGTTGTGAGGCCTCACCAAGTTTTAATTTCTGCATCATCAAGTTTTAATTTCTGCATCATCAAGTTTTAATTTTTGCATCACCAAGTCCTAATTTCTGCCTCACCAAGTTTATTTTCTGCATAATGGCCTATGTTGTCAGGCCTCATCAAGTTTTAATTTCTGCACTCATCCTGTCAAGCAGGATATCAATTTTGGTTTGTTCTTGAGTTAATTTAAGGTTATGTGGTATTTTTCGAGGAATAGATTAGCCTTGTGCAGAACGCAGAGCTTTTTAGGGGTGTTTTGGATATTTTCTAAGTTAGGTGATAACATTGAATGTCATTCTAGAATGTATTTATGTCTTCATTAAATTTTTAAATAAGGGTAATGACATTGAATGTCATTCCAGAATGTATTTATAGTATTCATTAAATTTTTAAATAAAGGTAATAACATTGAATGTCATTTTACAAGATATCTACTATATTCATGAAATAAACCTTCAAATCAAACCAGAACTACGTAAGCCTTGAGTTTCCCATTGCACCAGGGAATACGTAGGAGCAGGATGAAGTCCTGTCAGGCTAACATCCATCAAGTTATTTATTTTAGCGCAATCAAAGGGATCAAACAATTTCCAAAAATCACACACTCGGTTTAAGTGCCGTTCTTGAACGAGGCGAGTGGGAATTAACCCAACACCTTCCCCACTCGTAGCCCGACTCCCGAAACCTAAATATCTTCTA